>CM064544.1:29283330-29478409 GCA_032716605.1 Paralithodes platypus | reverse complement strand
GACTACACACACATCCACAGTCATTCCAACAGTACATAAAACCCTTAACATGAATTTCACGCAATACATTCCCAGTTAAGGAGGCGCGATAATATTGAGCTTAGCTCGCATTGCGTGGATTCCCCTTGACGAACAAGTAACTGAGTAACACACACACAAACACACATACACACACATACACACCAACACACACCTACACACACACCAATTAAATTACGCTAATGAATAGTCAGATGGCGGAAACCATACTTAAAAATGGTCCAAAGTTAAATGATGTAGAAGCTTTTATGTCTATTAAAGTGAGAAGAGACCTTTCTAAAGAGGATAGAGAACTACTGAAAGCTAAGTTTGAAGAAGCAAATAAAAGAAATGATGAACGAACTGAGGAAGAGAAGGAATCTTTTTTCTTCCGGGTCGTAGGTCTGCAAATACGGAAATGGTACATAGCAAAAGACAAACCATCTCAGGACGGGGGAAGAGGAGGTGTAACTGCGTTGACAGGGAAGGAATTTTTACATGTAATTTACAACCAATGTAGATGGGTTATTATCAAAAATTCTTTATATAAAAGATGTTATTAATATAAAAAAGCCACATGTTCTATGTTTTAACAGAAACCAAATTAAATTCTCAAATAAGAAATGACATACTCTCAGGTGAAAATTATAATGTATGGAGGAGGGATAGAGTTGGGAGAATGGGGGGTCTTGATATTCACAAGGAGGGAGCTTAAGGTAACAGTTGCAGATGAAAGAGGTGGGTTCTGCTTCAGAAATAGTAGCAATGGAAATAGGGAGAGGTAACGAAGGAATTATAATAGTAAATGTGTATGTGCCGCCACGAACTGCAGCCTGGACCAGTGAGGAACACGAAGCAATGCTGAATGAAACTTTAATAAATCTGGAGTATACATATACACATACATAACATTTTAAGACTGAGTGTTCCACCCATAAGTGCAGTTTCAGTCTCTTGTCCTAATGGCGGCGTTCCAGGCAACCCTGTTAAGGGCTGCTTCACTTGTCAGTTCTTGGATTTGAGATCGGCGCGTATAGTCCGATCCTAGGTCTTCCTCGGTCCACCCCTTGGTGCAGCTCCCTCCACAATCACAGACCTGCATTTTTTCACCCAATTTTATTCATCCATTCTCTCCACATGTCCATACCATCCCAGTCTACTTGTACGCATCACCTCGCTAATACTCTTTATACCTAAACAGAAGATAGGAACAAAAGTATTATTATTACCGGAGACTTCAACAGTGGGAATATTGATTGGTCAACTTTAGAGTGTCCTGAGAGAGAGAACAGTTGTGGATGCAGACTACTAGATTTAAAGACAACACATCTGTTGCATCAACACGTAAAAGAGCCAACAAGGGTGAGAAGGAGTGATACTCCTTCATTATTGGATCTGCTTTTTACGATATGTGCCAATGAGATATATGAGGTAAGTTATAAACCACCAGTAGGTAAAAGTGATCATGTCGTATTAGACTTTAATTTTATATTAAAGTATGACTTATTACCAAGTAAAGAGGAGTTCAAGAAAGCCCGCCTGGCGTATCCAAGTTGAAGATCCAACAAATTGTATGAGTTTTTTCCAAAACATTAATTGGGAGGATAAGTATTGAATAAATATGATATTAATGATCAATACGAAGCCAGCTGTGACATATGCAAACAAGGTGCTGTCAAATACATACCAATAGCCAAGGATTTTCCTAAACAAAGAAGGATTGGTTTGGTGCTAGATGTTATAAAGCTAAAGTTGAACGTGATAGGTTATGGAAACGCTATAGAAGACACAAGAGTGATCAATCTTACGAGAGGTATAAACTAGCAAGAAATAACTACACCAAAGTGAGGAGTACAAAGGAGTACAAAGGAAATCAAGCAACAACAGATCTAGTGACCCTTCTAGGTTGCTTGTCCTCCAAAACACTGAGGATCAAGTGTCCAAACAGTGGTTTAGAGTGGGTAAGGGAACATTGGAAAGGGAATTACTGCCCTGGAACTAATGTCCGTGGCAGGATTAGGAAGTTAGTAGGGGACAGATGGGTTAGTAACTGAGGGGGGGATAAAATAAAGTTATTAATTTACAAACGCAGTCAGTCGCGGGTTTGAAGCGAGATATTTGTCTAGGCGGAGTTTAAATGAATCAACGGTGATGCAGTCTATAACGTTTCGGGGAAGCCCATTCCACAAGTTGACAACTCGATTGAAGAAGAAATTCTTAGATTCGTGTGAGTTAAAAGATTTACCAATAATTTTGCAACCGTTTCCCCGCGTGTAATTAGATTGGTTGATAGTGAAGTACTTACTACAGTTCATATTGTCGATGCCTTTGATGATTTTGAACACTTGAATTAAGTCACCTCTTAATCTGCGCTGGGTTAAAGGAAATAGATTTAATTCTCTAAGACGCTCTTCGTATGGTTTGTTCTTTAGGCTAGGTATTCTCCTCCAGGAGACAGGAGGAGAAGGATTTTGAGAGAGGGGTGGTTATGAAGAGCAAAGATGATCCCAACATATTATATGGATTCATAAATAAGAGAACTAAAGTGAAGGAAAAGATCCAAAGGATCGTTCACAATGGAGAAATATTTGAGGAGGAGGAAAAAATGAGTGAGGTTTTTAATGCAAAATTTCGATCGGTGTTTGTTCAAGAAAATAATGATGGTGATGATGCTTATAAGAATCCAATACAGAGACCAGTCATGCCCATGAAAGATATTATAATAAGAAGGGATGAAGTAAGGGACTGCATGTTAGACCTAAATAAAGGAAAGGCTATGGGGCCGGATCAGATTTATGGGTGGATGTTGAGTGAATGTGCAGAGGAACTAAGCTTTCCCATAACAGAGATTTTTAAAAAATCTTTGTCCCAAGGCAAGCTACCCGAGGTGTGGAAGGCTGCTGATATTGTACCGATATACAAGAAAGGACCGAAAGAAGATGCAAATAACTACAGACCCGTGTCTTTGACTAGTGTTGTAGTAAAACTGCTTGAGAAATTGATCAGGAAATTTTGGATTTGTCACCTCGAGGAGAACCATTTACTATCGGATTGTCAGTTTGGTTTTAGGTCGAATAGGTCATGTGTGTCAAATTTGCTGAGCTTCTATGATAGAGTGATTGAAATTATGCAAGAACGAGACGGATGGGCAGATTGTGTATTTTTAGATTTCAAAAAAGCTTTTGATAAAGTACCCCATAAAAGGCTTCTATATAAACTTGAAATGTGTGGAATCACCGGTGGACTCTTAAAATGAATGAAGGATTTCTTAACCGGGAGGAAAATGAGAACCATCATAAGAGGGAAATATTCATCATGGAGTGATGTGATAAGTGGAGTGCCCCAGGGCTCAGTGTTGGCCCCATTGATGTTTTTAATTTTTATAAATGATCTGCCTCTTGGAATTAGCAGCTATATTAACATGTTCGCCGATGACGCAAAATTAGTAAGGAAAGTGGTTGATAACAATTGCTGTAAAATGCTCCAGGAGGACATCAATAAGCTGTATCAATGGAGCCGAATGTGGAAAATGGAGTTCAACATTGATAAATGCCACGTGATGGAGATGGGAGACGGCCAGGGAAGACCCCATGGGGAGTACAGTATGGGCGATGTAAGGTTGGAAAAGTAAGAGAAGGAACAAGACTTAGGAGTTGTAGTGAACAGGAGGTTAGATCCCGGTGACCATATCAATAACTTGGTAAATAAGGCATATTCGTGGTGGGCTAATATTAGGGTAGCGTTTAAATTCCTAAATGAAGACATGGTGAAGATATTAATAACACAGTTTTTAAGGCCTAGCCTGGAGTATGCAGCGGTTGTATGGAATCCACATATGAAAAAACACATAAGTAAGCTCGAGAAAATTCAGCGTGTGATCACAAGGGTTAAAAAACTTACAATATGAAGACCGGCTGTGTCACCTGGGGATTCCCTCACTTGAACAGAGAAGGGAGAGGGGAGACATGATAGCTTTATTTAGGTGTGTTCACGGAAAGGAATATATGATCAAACAAATTTTGTTTGGCCAGCGGTGGGGAGGACGAGAGGACATGACTATAAACTGTTGAGGAGGAGAGCTAGGAAGGATGTTAGGAAGTTTGGTTTTCCAGATAGAATGGTTGAGAAGTGGAATAAGTTACCAAACGACCTAGAGTGTGCACAAAGTATTCAAGCTTTTAAAGTAAATTATGATAAGTTAAAGGCTAACGGGACACTACGAGAGTAATCTCAATCCTGTAAAATACAATTAGGTAAATACAATTAGGTAAATACACACACACACACACACACACACACTTAACTAAATGTAACCATATACTCCCTAGCTGTGTTCTAATATATTCAATCACACGTACACTTAACAAACAAACAAACACATACACACACACCCACACACACACACACCTACACACCCACACACACACACACACACACACACACCTACACACACACACACACACACACACACACACACACACACACACACACACCTACACACACACACACACACACCCACACACACTTAACTAAATGTAACCATATACTCCCTAGCTGTGTTCTAATATATTCAATCACACGTACACTTAACAAACAAACACATACACACACACCCACACACACACACACACACACACACCTACACACCCACACACACACACACACCTACACACACACACACACACACACACACACACACACACACACACACACCCACACACACTTAACTAAATGTAACCATATACTCCCTAGCTGTGTTCTAATATATTCAATCACACGTACACTTAACAAACAAACACATACACACACACCCACACACACACACACCTACACACCCACACACACCTACACACACCTACACACACACACACACACACATACCTACACACACACACACACACACACACCTACACACAGCTACACACACACACACACACACACACACACACACACACACACACACACACACACACAAACATCCACACACACTTAACTAAATGTAACCATATACTCCCTAGCTGTGTTCTAATATATTCAATCACACGTACACTTAACAAACAAACACATACACACACACCCACACACACAAACACATACACACACACACACACACTACACACTACACACACACACAAACACACACACACACACACATATATAAACACACGCATACACACACACATTTAAGGCAAAGTTAGATAATTGTAACTCAGGAAGCAGGACAATACGAGCCTAAAAAGCTCAACTCCTCTATACTACAAATAGGTAAATACAAATAGGTAAATACACACATATAAACACACACACACACATAAAACACACACCCACACACACACACACACACACACACATACACTACACATTACACATACACAAACACACACACTTAACTAAATGTAACCAGATACTCCCTAGCTGTATATGGATGTCAGAGGGTTAAATGAGATAGTCTTTACCCTTATCATTCCCACAGATTCTTCCTAAACTGCAATCAAATCGTCTGATGATAGCCGAAATAAGGTGTCAAGATGCGTCACAATCTCCACAGGTTAAGGGAGTAGAGGCTGTATTTGTTTTTCTTTTTATATTTTTTTATTTTTATTTTCTATTAATTAATATATTTGTTTAGTTTACTCGCTAGACTTCCCTTAAACCTAGAAAAACACCCCCTAGACCCCCCCCCCCCCTCTCAAGATAAACGTGTATATCTTTCGGTAGAAAAAATGTCCCGGCCAAAGGCCAGCCTCTTATAATTACAGGTTCGCTATCGCTCGCCAAGAAAATATTTATACCTAAATGGCACGATAGGTCTTCAAATTCCCAATGAAATGGAGCTAAGGTGTTAAAATCGCCAAAGTAATGGGCTGAACGTCTTAAAATGTCAAAACTAATGGGGCTAAACACGAGGGAGAAAGGAGTCTAGAAAAACGGCCAATCTCCCCTTATCAAAATACAGGCATAGATGGCCAAATAAGTCGGGTCGTCGCTGTCATTATGTTTTGCTCTCTGTGTGCTGTATTAATGTCTGTCAGATGTTGAATATGGTGTGTGAAGATGGGAACATGATTGTATATCTCACTCGAAACGATAAATTATTGTAGGTAGTAGGGGTAGGCAGCCCCGCCCAGGGAAGTACTACCGCCAAGGTTTCGGGAGACTCAGGGAATAGCCTGAATTCCATTTTCTCTCCCAGGCCTTGGTAGCTGGATACATATCTTTCTGCCTCACACATCAGGGGTATCAGGAAAACCCTCTTTATATAACATACACATCCAACTTCACGACATTGCCCTACATCGCTATCCTCTATCCATAAAATACTACTCTTCCCACTACATATCATACATGTAACACCATACACTTACCTTATAAATATGGCAGTACAATTGTTAAGAGCAAACCAGGTGGTCCCTCGGATATCCACCCCCGGCAGGGTTGGGTTATTGACACAGGGCCCTCCCGGTCGTCATCATGCGACTGTGTCAAGAGCATTGCAACGTCCCAAAGCTGCTTGTCAGTACAGCTATTTCTTTAGTAATATAAGGGGACTTCACTCTAACATCAATTCTGTACACCAATTTCTTCAAGCAGAATCCCCTACTCTCCTTTTTTTGACAGAGACTCAAGTAACATCCACATCTGACACATCTAGATTTAATTTTCCAGGTTATCAACTGCTCCAAAATTTCAGACCTAAAGGTGGTGTATGTTGCTTCGCAAAATCTGAAATTGCCCTGGAGGAGGTTACTAGTTTCAATTGTCCCTATTTTGATTATTCTATATACAAATTAATTTCTGCTGGTAAATTTAAATACATATGTTGCATCTACCGTTCCCCAAATACTCCTCCAGAGCAAAGTCTTTTTGATTCTCTGTCCTCACAACTCAGTGTCCTCAACTTAAATGCTTCTTCTGAAATCACTGTGTTGGGTGATTTTAATGTCCATAATGTTGAATGGCTCACTCATTCAGCCAGGACTGATGATGCTGGTCTTGAATGTGAGCTATTTGCAGACTCATTTAATCTCATTCAACTAGTCAACCAACCCACCCGTGTACCAGATAATCCTAATCATAATTCCCACCTACTGGACTTATTTTTAACAACCAATTCAGACAATTATGATGTTACAGTGAGGTCCCCACTTGGATCTTCTGATCACTGTCTGATACAGGCCACCTGTCTATCACCTACCACACCTTCCCACTCTGAACCTGTTTTGGTGACTAAATGGCATTACGATAGGGCAGACTGGGAGGGTCTTCAAGGTTTCTTTATTGATATTCCCTGGACCTCTTTCTTTTCTGATGATGCACACTCCACCTTGAGCCACATACAAGATTTTGTAAAAATTGGAATGGAAACTTTTATTCCTCATCAAAAGTACAGTAAAAGATCTAATTCACCTAAATGGTTTGACCATAATTGTGCTAGAGTAACTGAACAAAAAGCAATAGCCTACAATGCATACACAAGATCAAAAACACATGAAGCCTTTAATTACTTTAGAAACGTCAGAAATCATGCCAAACTGTATTAAACCTAACTAAATCAAACTTTCTCCATAAGCAGGCAAATAAACTTCTAAATAATCCAAATGATAACAAAATATTTTGGTCTACTCTTAACTCATTCAAATCCAACTTCACTACTGCTTCATCCATTCCACCATTAAAATCTCCGACTGGCAATCTTGTAAGTGACCCACGAGGTAAAGCTAACCTTCTTGCAGATATTTTCTCCACCAACTCAACCTTAGATGAAATAAATCAAGATGTCCCTGTACTTAATTTTAATTCACCTGAAATTCCCTCACTTAAGATCCACACCAGACATGTCAAAACTATTTTGCAGAATCTCTCAGTAGATAAGGCTCCTGGTCCAGATGAAATTCCTCCAATAGTACTTAAGAATTGCTCCTTGGTGCTCGCTCCTGTATTGGCAAAATTTTTCCGTCTGTGTACTCATACCTCATGCTTCCCAGTACCCTGGAAAGAAGCAAACATCCATCCAGTTCCTAAAAAAGGTGCCTCTTCAGATCCATCAAACTACAGACCAATAGCTATAACTTCCACTCTTGGCAAAGTTTTTGAAATTATATTAAATAATC
This sequence comes from Paralithodes platypus, assembly GCA_032716605.1. NCBI lineage: Eukaryota > Metazoa > Arthropoda > Malacostraca > Decapoda > Lithodidae > Paralithodes > Paralithodes platypus. The sequence continues at coordinate 29,470,280 of CM064544.1, read as the reverse complement.
ACATAATTAAGCATCTGGAGAATAATAAATTAATCAGTGATAGGCAATATGGTTTTAGACGATGTCGATCAACTGCAGACATTCTTTGCCTTCTTACGCATCAAATCAACCAAGCTACAGACCAACATGGTGAAACACATACAATAGCACTGGATATATCAAAGGCATTTGATAGAGTCTGGCATCAATCCTTATTGTCGAAGATGTCACACTACGGCCTTGCATCATTAGTTCCACTAATTTCTTCTTATCTTCATAACAGAAAAATACGTGTAATGGTAGATGGCCTTTATTCTCAATTTCACTCAATAAATGCTGGTGTTCCCCAGGGATCAGTTTTGGCCCCAACTCTGTTCCTCATTCATATCAATGATCTCATATCTACCACTCATAATCCAATACATTCCTACGCAGATGACTCAACACTCCACAGTTCCTTCACATTTACCAATTCTTTCACCCAACCCGATCTTATAAATTCAAAAATAAACACTGCAATTTCTCTGAACCGGGACCTTTCTAGAATTAATGAATGGGGACAAGAGAATCTAGTTTCCTTTAATGCACAGAAAACCAAGTACATTCAATTTTCTAACAGACAGAATCTCACTGACTCCCATATATTTTTTAATGATGTAAATATTCCCACTTCCCCTAGTATTGACATTCTCGGTGTAACATTAACTACTAACTTGAGCTGGACACATTATGTTAGAAGCATTGCTAAGAATGCCTCTAAAAAACTGGGACTCCTGTACAGAGTTCGAGAATTCTTCACTGACGAGCAGTTGGCCGTAATATATAAAAGTCATGTGCGCTCTCAGATGGATTACTGTTCACCTCTGTGGGGTGGAAGTGGAGTGGTTGCATTGAGGCAGTTGGACAAAATTCAAAATAAAGCTATTAGATTAATCAATAACCCTGCAATCACACAGGACCTTCCTACATTAGCCATACGAAGAAACGTTGCATCCCTTGCATTATTCTACAGATATTTTCACAGCAATTGTTCCGAGGAACTTGCTTCAATTGTGCCGCCTCTCCACATCTTTCCCCGTAGAACTAGGGCAGCTGAGAGCGCCCATGAATTTACACTTTCTCCTCCACAATGCAGAACTTCTGCTTATCAGAATTCATTTATCCCCAGAGCTACTACTCTTTGGAATTCACTTCCCTCGAATTGCTTTCCACAAACTTACAATCAACAAATGTTTAAATCCAGTTGTTACAAACATTTTATGAATGGAGGATGCCTTTAGGCACATGGACCTTTTTGTTTTATCTGTGTTTTTCCTTCCTCCGTTCATTGTCTCTTAAAAAAAAAAAAAAAAAAAAAAAAGATATTGCTGATACCAATTATTGATCGAAATATACTTGGTGCCGTGACATCACTTATTTAGCCGACTGTACAGACTTAATTCCTCCTGGTGTCCTAAATTCACACACACGTACTCCCTCTCTCTCTCACACTCACACTCACTCTCTCTCTCTCTCTCTCTCTCTCTCTCCGTACTCCTTCCCTCACCCAAGGCTTGCAGTCACACCCACACCTTCTATTATATCTGCCTATCTATATAATCAGGCCCAATCCCCAGTGTTCCTATTATTATTATTATTATTTTATTTTTATTTATTTATTTTTTTTTTTTTGGCGAGGCGGGGGGGGGGGGGGGGGGGGCCCGACTCAAGACAGAGCCAGAATAGGGACAACACAACAGATAACAATGAACATGCAAAACCAAAATACAAATTCATACACATCTAGGTTAAGTAATTCATACACATCTAGGTTAAGTAATTCATACACATCTAGGTTAAGTAATTCATACACATCTAGGTTAAGTAATTCATACACATAAGTAATTCATACACATCTAGGTTAAGTAATTCATACACATCTAGGTTAAGTAATTCATACACATCTAGGTTAAGTAATTCTTCACTTAAAGTTGTTATTATGTTCTTAAAAAAAACCCACAAGGGACTGAAGTTCTCGCAGACAGGCTCCAGTCATGATGTTATTCCTGACTTGCAGTGTGCTGGCTTAACCCCTCTTTGGCGGGGACCGACTTAAGGCGGTCAAGAGAACCCAGACCTAAAGAGCGGGGACCGCCTTAAGTCGTATGCGATGTTGAGCACATAATTGGCTCCGAGAGAGAGTCCGAGCGGTGGGAGGAGCGTAGGTTGGCTCTGACCCTTCGGCACGGCTCCCGCGCCGTGACTGGCCCCACCTCATGACACATCCACACCCACTGCCTCCCTGGACAGGGAAATATGTAAGGAAATTACCGTATTTTAGGGATTTTTCCTTCGTGTTGCACGATCGTTGCAAGACAACCCGTGATCGTAGAAGGATGGTTCAGGTGTCATTGGAAAGCTCAAGTAACGCCCTTTCATGGATACATAATTGTATTACGCTCTGGCTCTTCTTTATGCATGTAAAAGAGCATGGAATGAAGCTCGTTTAGGGTAAATATGCCCGCTTGGCAGGTAGTAGAAGTTATTAACCTAGCCGCTCGTTGAGTGTTAATAATCCAATAGGGTTGATAGCCTCTGAAGTCCTAATTTAACCAACTTAAAAAACACACAAGGGACTGGAGTACTCAACAATAATATATAGAAGCAAGTTAATGCACCCATCCCCCCTTAAAAGGAACCACCCTCGCAATTAATTCATACTATTTTGCTTATACATACATAAGTTCACGACGAGGAACAGAACTTATGTGGGCACCTGTACATCGTTGCCATGCCATAAACTCCCACCAAACAGCCCAAGTTCTCCCACAGCTCGCATGGTTTGAAGCGATCACAACAATTCGAACACGATATAGACCCGATCGCAGACATTCGAACTGTTTATGAGTTAGGCCTCTTGATTAATGCATGAACTCTCGTCCAAACTTTCCATGGCTCGAAACCCGGCAGAGAGTGAAAACATTTAGTAACTCACGTGTATTTATGATATATATATATATATATATATATATATATATATATATATATATATATACTGTACATATATATATTAAATATAATGAGTTTACAGTAATTCCTTCACCTGCCTATATAGGTACAAATATAAAAGAAATAGAAACTGCAAAGGTTGACCAAATCCAAGCCTTAGTATGATGAACCAAACATAGCCAAATATTATACTGTATTCATATTTTGTCACCAATAAACTTCACTTCTAAACTCAATTAATGAAATCAACAAATACCTGTGGCACTCCAAGGACTCGAACCTAGGATACCACATTAAAACCAGTATCACACGAGCGCTTTTTCCCTCAACATTTATCCGCAACACTGGTCTGGCAGCTTAGGAGGTCAACATATATAATAATTCAGTGACCTAAATTCATCTATCATCAGTCTAGTTTCCGATACCAGTGCAAAATATTCCAGAAATGTTGCCAGACAAATTTTGATCATCGAATGTTGACTATAAGATCTCTCGTGTGATACCGGCTTAAGGGGAGGCAGTTGGTTTTTCAAGTCCTCCTCCTCCCTCATATTTAGCCCTATTAGATATGAGATTTCAAGGCATTTGCTCCATTAGTTTGGCGTTTTCAGATCTTTTGCCCCATTTCTTTGCAAATATTAAGACCTTTTGTACCATTTAGGTATCGATGTTTTTCTGGCAAGCGATAGCGACCCTGTATTTGAAGAGGAATCGGCCTTCGGCCGGGACATTTTTCTACCGAAAAATTTACAAATTTATATCAAAGGGGGTCTTGTGGGTGTTTTTTTCAGTTTGATAGAGGTTTAGAGAGCAAACTAAACCCCCTCCTTAACACTATCTGGTGCAACGTCTCGGGGGTTATTATGGTATTTGGTTTAATTATTATTGAGGGTTTTAATTGTTTTAGACATTTTCGAACAATGTGTTTTTAGTTTACCCGCTAGACTTGGAAAAACGCCTCTCCAAACCCCCTTCAAACTAAAAAACGTTCCCAGACCCCCTTCAAGCTAAATGTGTACATTTTTCGGTAGAAAAATGTACTGGCCAAAGGCCGATTTCTCCCACTTTATTGGGTTGAAGCATCATATAATCGCCAAACTAATGAGGTGAAACGTCTTAAAGTATCCAAGCTAATGGAGTATATCAGGGAGGATCCAAATTTGCCCGCCCTACACCTAATAGGGTTAAACCATTGAGCTGAACCAGTAAATTATGCTGCACAATACCGTCTGAGCTCCCTTAACTCAAGGTTCAGTATGTGTTTTTCCCATATATGCGATGTCATGACTTCAGGTGTTCAGTAGCATAAACAATAAATCAACAGCTAAGGGGAGGATTATTATTTTTCTGGACTCACTTCTCCCTCATGTTTAGCCCCTTTAGTCTTGAGATCTTATGACGTTTGGCGATTTTAAGAACGTTCGCCGCATTGCTTTGCCAACCTTAAGACCTTTCGTGCCATTTAGTCGATTGTGTCCTGTCGAGAGACAGCAAGCCTGTAATTTAGCAGGGAAATTTTCTACCGAAAAAATATAGAAATGTATCTCTATATTTTGTCTTGGGGTGTTGTTTTAAGCTTGATGGAGGTATCCCCATAAAGTAGTCTAGAAATGACCAAAATATTAAATTTTATAAACATGTTACGCACTTTCACTCTCTCTCTCTCTCTCTCTCTCTCTCTCTCTCTCTCTCTCTCTCTCTCTCACACACACACCGATAGAGAGAGTGTGCGGTAGACATCAAAGCGACATTGTTCAATTAAGCAAGACACCCCCTCCCTTACGTTCACCTCCTAGATATAAGAGAGTTAGAGAGAGAGAGAGAGTAGTAATAGTAGTAGTAGTAGTAGTAGTAGTGGTAGTAGTAGTAGTAGTAGTGGTAGTAGTAGTAGTAGTAGTAGTAGTAGTAGTGGTAGTAGTAGTAGTAGTGGTAGTAGTAGTGGTAGTAGTAGTAGTAGTAGTGGTAGTAGTAGTAGTAGTAGTAGTGGTAGTAGTAGTAGTAGTAGTGGTAGTAGTAGTAGTAGTAGTAGTAGTAGTAGTAGTAGTGGTAGTAGTAGTAGTAGTGGTAGTAGTAGTAGTAGTGGTAGTAGTAGTAGTAGTAGTGGTAGTAGTAGTAGTAGTAGTAGTGGTAGTAGTAGTAGTAGTAGTGGTAGTAGTAGTAACTGGTCATTTTTAGAGTAGAAGTCGACTTTAACCCTTTCACGCATTTATGACGCAGAGGTTGCCAGATTAGCAATAAGAAATAGAGTTCTTTCACTCTTATAATTACCTCTCCAAAATTAGTTTTCTGCCCACAGCTAACTCAAAGACAACTGCAGAGGTTGAAGTAACTAAACTAAAGGTTTCTAAATACCCCTGATGGTAACAAAGGCTTTAAAGTATCCCCAATAGGCTCAAAATCGCGTCATATGCGTGAAAGGGTTAAGGGGATTTTTTTCTGATTCTTAAATTTTACTATAGTCTGTTCATTCTAGGTTGGACAGACATCGTAACCCCTAACTTCTCATAACTCAAAAAGGACGGGAGTAATCGAGCTTATATATCTACCAAATAGGAAGACTTGGCTAGGGAAGAGGTGTATATATTGACAGCTCATTTGCTCTAGCCTTTGTTTAGTTAAATAGTTTAGAGGTTACGATTTCTTCCCAACCTAGAATGAACGGACTATAGCAACAACAATACAAATTTATCTCGAAGGGGAATCTTGGGGTTCTTTTTATAAGCTTGATAAAGGTCTAGGGAGCAAACTAAAAAACAATTTAAGGGGAGATGGGTCGTTTTTCTAGACACTCTTCTCCCTCATATTTAGTCCCATTAATTTTCAAATGTTAAGAAGTTTGCTCCACTAGTTTGGCGAGTTTAAGCCCTTTCGCCCCATTTGTTTGTCAATATTAAGACTTTTCATGCTATTTAGGTGTCTCATTTTTCCTAGCGAACGATAGTGAGCATGTAATTTTGGAAGAACCGGCCTTTGGCCTGGAAATGTTTTTACCGACAAATTTACAAATTATTCTAGAAGGGGGATCAAATGGACGTTGTTTTAAAGTTTGATGGAGAACTAGGGAGGGAACTAAATACAAAAAAAAAAAAAAAAAATGAAATAATAGACCAAAAAAGTAAACCATCCCCCTTAAGAACTATTTGACTTAACATGAAACCCTTTATTAAAGCCGGTATCACACGAGAGCTTTTATAGTCAACATTCGATGATCAACAATTTACTGGCAACATTTCTGGAATATTCTGCACTGGTATCGGACACTAGGCTGATGGTAGATCAATTTAAGGGGAGATGGTTCACTTTTTGGGCGATTTTTGCATGTATTCATTATTTTTCTAGTTTCCCCCTAGACCTCCATCAAATTTAAAGAAAACATCCATTAGATCCCCCCTTCTAGATTAATTTGTAAATTTTTCGGTAGAATAATTTCCCGGCCGAAGCCCGGTTCTTCCAACATTACAGGCTCACTATCGTTTGCCAGGGAAAAAATCGACACCTAAATAGCACGAAAGGTCTAAATATTGACGAAGAAATTGGGCGAAAGGTCTTAAAATCAACTAACTAATGGGGCAAACATCTTAACATCTGAAAACTAATCGGGCTAAACATGAGGGAGACAGTGGTCCAGAAAACCGGCCCATCCCCCCTTAAGTAACATACAAAATTTAAATGTTGACATCCTAAGCTGTCAGACTAGTGTTGAGGATAAATGTTGAGTGAAAAAGCGCTCATGTGATACCGGCTTTAGTGCTATGTGATCGTTCACGTCTGTGGATACTCATTGAAGGGGGGTCACCTGCTTTTTTCTCTTTCTCTTCCTTTCTCTCTTTTTTATCCATTCGGCTCCATTCAGCCAACTGTTTTAAGACGTTTATCCCCATCTAGGTGTCAATTTCTTCCTGGCGAGCTATAGCGAGCCATCATTGTATGGAGAAATTGGTCTTCGCCGGAGAAATTTTTCAATCGAAATATGTACAAATTTAGCTTGCTGTAAAACAAATATATATATACAGGCTCGGTACCGCTCGCCAGGAACATATTGACACCTGGATGGGGGTAAAAGTCTTAAAACTGTAGGCTGAATGGGTCCGAATGGAAACAAGCCAAAGAGAGAGAAAAAAAGCGAGGTGGGCCGGGCCCCTTAACTCTTCCTTCCTTCGTTCATTGCATAATTACAACGTCACATCTCCTCCACAGATCTTCTTAAGGGGAGATGGTCGGTGTTTCTGGCCCCTCTTCTTCCTCATGTTTAGCCCCATTAGTGTTCAGATTCTAAGACGTTCGGCCCATTAGTTTGGCGAATTAAGACTTTTCACTCCTTGTCTGTGTCAATTTAAAGACTTTTCGAGTCTTTTATGAGTAGATTTTTTCCTGGCGAGCGATAGCGAGCATGTAATTAGAGAAGAACCGGCCTTCGGCCGGGAAATGTTTCTACCGAAAAATGTACAAACATATCTTGAAAAGAGGTCCTTGGGTTGTTATTTTAAGTTTGATGGAGGTCTAGGGTGGAAACTAATAAAAATAAAAAATAAAATATATATATATATATATATATATAAATATATATATATACTGTATATAACAGTATATATAATATATATACATATATACCACATATATATATATATATACCACGTATATATATATATATATATATATACCATGTATATATATATATATATACCACGTATATATATATATATACCACGTATATATATATATACCACGTATATATATATATATATACCACGTATATATATATATACCACGTATATATATATATACCACGTATATATATATTCCATGTATATATATATATATACCACGTATATATATATATATACCACGTATATATATATATACCACGTATATATATATACCACGTATATATATATATACCACGTATATATATATATACCACGTATATATATATACCATGTATATATATATATATACCACGTATATATATATATACCATGTATATATATATATATACCACGTATATATATATATACCATGTATATATATATATATACCACGTATATATATATATACCATGTATATATATATATATATATATACCACGTATATATATATATACCATGTATATATATATATACCATGTATATATATATATACCATGTATATATATATATACCATGTATATATATATATACCATGTATATATATATATATATACCATGTATATATATATATATATATGATCCATAAATGAGCAAATAAATACGTTCATCCCTCTTAAAATATAAATTAGGGTCGTTTTCAGAAGTTGAGATCTGGATGTGTTTTTCTTTAAGGAGATTCTCTGATTGGTGTTTCTATAGGGAACTTCATAGGTAGCTTTTCTTTCTTTAATTGCTGAGAGAGAGAGAGAGAGTGAGACCCATCTCTAGTGGATGATAGTACAGGTACCCACATAAGTTCTGTTTCTCGTCGTGATCTTATGTATGAAAATAAAATTAGTAATAATTAATTTCGATTGTTTGTTTCTATTAATTATCAGTTGACTAATCAGGTGAGTTAACCACTGCATAAAGTCGGTATCACACGAGAGCATTTATAGTCAACATTCGATGATCAAAAATTTTCAGGCAACATTTCTGGAATATTTTGCACCGGTACTGGAAACTAGACTGGTGATGAATTTAGGTACCCGAAATATATGAAATGTTGACCTAATAAGCTGCCAGACCAGTGTTGAGGATAAATGTTGAGAGAAAAGGGGTTCGTGTGATGCCAGCATTAGGAACTACGCTCGCAATTCAATCATACCCATTACATTTCCACTTACAAGATCACTGAGAGGAACGGAAATTATGTGGGCAACTGTACGGTAGCGCTAATAAGTCATGTCTCAGCTGTCATTGCGTTTGGCTCGTTCTGTGCTGTATTCATGTCTGTCAGATGTTGAATAGGGTGGGTAAGTGTAGGAACATGTTTGTATATCTCCCTCAAATAGAAGATATTGTGTAAATATTGCTATTACGAAGTATTGATGAAAACATAATTGGTACCGAGATATCACTTATTTGGCCGACTGTACATTGATATGAGAGTAATGATACGGGTACCCGCAGGGGACGAACTTACCCCAAACAATGCAATGTTATAATCAATACTGCAACAACCACACCGCCCTCGCAACAATGGAACACTCGCAACACCCAGTAACATAGACAGTATCAACTCTCACAACAACACAAACAACACAATACATATATATATATATACACAGTTTATACAGTATATATTTTATTTAGCCATCCAATGAAAAGCCATCCTTTGACACTGGATACCATGAGTTAGTTCCTATGCATTGTCTAATTTTACAGCAATCCTAGAAAATTGCTTCCCCGTGTTATGTTAGATAATAATACCTTAGTTATTATGTTAGATAATAATACCTTAGTTATTATGTTAGATAATAATACCTTAGTTATTATGTTAGATAATAATACCTTAGTTATTATGTTCACTAACAAAACTAGAGCTGCAATAATTCTAGGTGGAGCTCTATGGTAATATTACAAAAAGAACATCTATAGCAGAACAACACATTTATCAATAATAACAAATGTTGACAAAGAACATCTATAGCAGAACAACACATTTATCAATAATAACAAATGTTGACAAAGAACATCTATAGCAGAACAACACATTTATCAATAATAACAAATGTTGACAAAGAACATCTATAGCAGAACAACACATTTATCAATAATAACAAATGTTGACAAAGAACATCTATAGCAGAACAACACATTTATCAATAATAACAAATGTTGACAAAGAACATCTATAGCAGAACAACACATTTATCAATAATAACAAATGTTGACAAAGAACATCTATAGCAGAACAACACATTTATCAATAATAACAAATGTTGACAAAGATCATCTATAGCAGAACAACACATTTATCAATAATAACAAATGTTGACAAAGAAATGGGGCAACGGGTTTTTTATAACCCCGAAGCTAATGGGGTGAACGTCTTAAAATTTCAAAGCTAATGGGGCTAAACATGCGGGAGAAGTAGGTCCAGAAGAGAAACATTAACCTCCCCTTAACCCCTTCAGCATGATGACGCCCTTTTACCTTTGATTCTGGCTACAATTAGACGTTTTTATGCAGATTAACAAGGACCTACGTTATTCAGAGGGTTTATTGAGATCGTATTTACTGATATGAGTATTAGAGGTAGATAATTAGCTAAATAAAATCGTCTAATGATAACCAAAATACGATGAAAAGTACGTCACAATGTGGCGTCATTCTGGCTACTGTTGAACGATTTTGATGTGTTTCAGAAGCACCTCTAGCCCAATTAACCCCTTCTGTACCGATGCCGTCATTTTAACTTTATTCTGGTTACTATTAGATGATTGTGTTCAGTTTAAAATGGGCCTCCAACAATTAATAGGCTTCGAACTATCTCGCTTAACCCTTTTTACGACCACAGATCCTTCTTAAACTCGACTAAATATAGCTAGAATAAAATTTAAAAAGACGTTGCCGGTACAGAAGGGGTTAAAGTGGAGAAAGGCTTTATTATATTCAAAGTTGACCCATTCAAGATGACCCATTCCATTTCGGTTCTCTATCTATTATTAGACTGTGTTTTCAGATTAGTAAAGGCATATGGAAGTTAGGTTAATTGAGATGGTCTTTACCCTTTTAGACGATTTTTTTTATCAGATTAGGAAGGGCATATGGTAACCCGAATAAGCTAGTGACCCCTACTGTACCGGCGCCGTCTTCTTATTTTTCTTCTAACTATATTTAGAGGCTTTTGTGCAGTTTAAGAAGGATCTATGGTCGTACAAAGGGTTAAGTGAGATAGTTCGAAACCTAGTAATTGCTGGAGGGCGTTTTGAAGCTGAATATAATCGTCTAATAGCAGCCAGATTAAAGTTCAAAAGACATTGCCGGTACAGAAAGGGGTTAAAATGCGGCATATCATATTCAAAGTTAAGGGGACACGGTCATTTTTCTGGTCCCCTTTCTCCCTCGTGTTTACTACCATTAGTTTTGATATTGTTAGACGTTCGGCCCATTTGTTTGGCAATTTTAAGACCTTTCGTCCCATTTCGTTATAAATTGTAAGACCTTTCGTGCCATTTAGGTGTCTATTTTTTCCTGGCGAGGAACTGGCCTTTGGCCGGGAATTTTTTCTATCGAAAAAAATGTACAAATTTATCTTGAGGGGGTGTCTAGGGGATGTTTTTATAAGTTTGAGGGATATGAATGAATTAATAGGCCAAAAGAGCAGTCAGTGTCCTCTTAACTACCCTCAAACATAATTATAAACAATGCTATATGCTATTAGGCCTGCCAAATATTTTCCTTTAGATATTGGCATGGCATTATTAATTTTAGGCTTCAAACCTCCCTATTAATTTTACTTGGAATTAATGCACGGGGAAATTTGTGAACTACCAAATTATAATCAATTTTATTTTACGGTATAATTTTAGACTTTAACTTTATGGGAAAGGGAACATTTTATCAAGTTCTATTAATAGTTTTGTAATTGGATAGTCTTTTTAATTAATTAGAAATTAAACTTAGTACGCAGCTTATCCCTTATGTATATATAACTATGTATGTACTGTATGTATTTATGTATGTATATACTCAGTCAAATACTCCATTGCTAGGGGTGGCCGACACGAGACAGAGCCCGAACAGAAACAACATTTAAAGTTTTTATTCTCAGGGTCCGGGACCACTCTCGCATTCCCTCGCCCGTTTCTCTGTCTCGTCGAGTAGAAGAATTATACAAGGGTAGGAGGATTCCTAGCCCCCTGCCACCAGAAGGAAAAGTAGGACAGTACAAGAGACAGACAGAAACAGCTAAGGTTGGGTAGAGGATGCCAAACCTCACTCTGGATAGGACCAGCCCTCACTCTTATAAGATACGATAATGCATTTATTTTCTGTTTTCTGGCTATTATCAGACGATTGTATTCAGATTAGTAAGAGTATATGGAAGTCAGAGGGTTAATTGACCACTTGCGAGTTTCAGGCTATAAGGAAGTTGGAGCCGTAAACATCTATAGTAAATACAAATACAATCATAATGTACATTTCTGATAGATAAACAATCTGTTGAATTGGGTTTTATGTATTTATATATGTATTACAACCATATTTATGTGTTTATATATGTATTACAACCATATTTATGTGTTTATATATGTATTACAACCATATTTATGTGTTTATGTATTACAACCATATTTATGTGTTTATATATGTACCAATATTGTGTTTATATATGTATTACAACCATATTTATGTGTTTATATATGTATTACAACCATATTTATGTGTTTATATATGTATTACAACCATATTTATGTGTTTATATATGTTACAACCATATTTTATGTGTTTATATATGTATAACAACCATATTTATGAGTTTATATATGTATTTCAACCATATTTATGTTTATAATGTACTACAACCATATTGGATGTGTTTATATATGTACTACAACCATATTTTATGTGTTTATATATGTACTACAACCATATTTTATGTGTTTATATATGTACTACAACCATATTTTATGTGTTTATATATGTATTACAACCATATTTATGTGTTTATATATGTATTTCAACCATATTTATGTGTTTATATGTTATTACAACCATATTTTATGTGTTTATATATGTATTACAACCATATTTATGTGTTTATATATGTATTACAACCATATTTATGTTTATATATGTATTACAACCATATTTTATGTGTTTATATGTATTACAACCATATTTATGTGTTTATATATGTATTACAACCATATTTATGTGTTTATATATGTATTACAACCATATTTTTTGTGTTTATATATGTATTACAACCATATTTATGTGTTTATATATGTATTACAACCATATGTATGTGTTTATATATGTATTACAACCATATTTATGTGTTTATATATGTATTACAACCATATTTATGTGTTTATATATGTATTACAACCATATTTTATGTGTTTATATATGTATTACAACCATTTATGTGTTTATATGTATTACAACCATATTTATGTGTTTATATATGTATTACAACCATATTTATGTGTTTATATATGTATTACAACCATATTTTATGTGTTTATATATGTATTACAACCATATTTATGTGTTTATATATGTATTACAACCATATTTATGTGTTTATATATGTATTACAACCATATTTTGTGTTTATATATGTATTACAACCATATTTATGTGTTTATATTTGTATTACAACCATATTTATGTGTTTATATATGTATTACAACCATATTTATGTGTTTATATATGTATTACAACCATATTTTATGTGTTTATATATGTATTACAACCATATTTATGTGTTTATATATGTATTACAACCATATTTATGTGTTTATATATGTATTACAACCATATTTTGTGTTTATATATGTATTACAACCATATTTTAGCTGGTAATTCTGTTCAATGTCGATGTCTACAGCTCCAACTTCCTTATAGCCTGAAACTCGCAAGTGGTCAATTGAGATCGTCTTTACCCTTATAATTCCCAAAGATTCTTCCTAAATTGCATACAATCCTCTAGTGATAGCTATGATAAACTGTCAACATGCGTCATTATCTTTAGAGGGTTAAACAGATAAATGCAACAGTTAACCCGTACAGTACCAGGGACGTCCCTTTAATCATATTCTGGCAACTATTAACCCTTTCACTCATATGACGTGATTTTGAGCCTATTAGGGATACTTTAAAGCCTTTGTTACCATCAGGGGTATTTAGAAACCTTTAGTTTAGTTACTTCAACCTCTGCAGTTGTCTTTGAGTTAGCTGTGGGCAGAAACTAATTTTGGAGAGGTAATTTTATGAGTGAGAGAACTCTATTTCTTATTGCTAATCTGGTAACCTCTGCATCATAAATTCATGAAAGGGTTAAACGATTGTATTCAGCTTAGGAAGGACCTCTTGCGATAATAATAAGGCTTTAAACTAACTCCACCAAACTTGCTAACTACCACAGATCCTTCCTAAGCTGCATACTATCGTCTCATTATAGCCAAGGTTAAGAGATACAACGTGTATCTCTTAACCTTGATTATAGCTAGCCTACACTACAACACACGTCGCTGGTACAATCGCGCTAATGAGTGATGTCTCGGCACCAAGTATGTTTTGATCAATAATTGGTATCGGTAATATCTAAGCTTCATTTCTTCATATCGAGTGAAATATACAAACATGTTCCTACACTTACCCACCCTATCCAACATCTGACAGACATTAATACAGCAAAGAGCAAGCCAAACGTAATGACAGCTGGGACATGATATATTAGCGCGACCGGTACTTAAAGGGTTAACTATTTTAAGGGGGGTCACCGGCTTTTTCTTATCTCTCTCTCCTTTTCTCGCTTGCTCTGACTTGTATCCATTTGGCCCTATTCACCCAACTGTTTTAAGACGTTTATCCCCATCCAGGTGTCGATTTTGTCCTGGCGAGCGATAGCGAGCCAGCATTGCATGGAGAATTCCGGCTTCGCCGGAGAATTTTTTCTATCGAAAAATTTACAAATTTAGCTTGCTGTAAAACAAAGATATATATATGCTGGCTCGCTACCGCTCGCCAAGAAAATATTGACACCTGGATAGGGGTAAACGTCTTAAAACAGTAGGCTGAATGGGGCCGAATGGATACAAGCCAAAGACTCAAAGAGACAGGGAGAGAAACAGAAAAAACAGTGAGGTGGGCTCCTTTAATGTAAACGAGATATGAACTACATTGACATATTTTGTACATCGGTGTAAATAATTGTCATTGGTTTTTCATAGTATATACATATTTTTTTTTAATCTGTATTTATAAAGTTATATTTGAATATTATATATTATCTAAACTGTTTCATTTCGTCTCACGGTAAATTTAATCCCTCAGCAGCTAATTTATCGATACTTAATGGAAACATATGAAACCACTATGTCTCTGCATCATACTATAGACCAAGTTTATATAATTAGCACCATATTTCACTACAAAATCTGCAAAATAACTGAGATTTCTTGATGGGAACTTTGCAATTTACCGTCAGTTGAAAAGAAAAAGGCTTTAATGCTCATATTAATTAATGGTATTTTATATTCAATGGATTAACTTACAATATATTGTAGCTTTTACTATTGCTGAAGGCAGACGTAAATATTATATAACTGCCAATAATGTAATAGATTCTAGGCGTTTCAGTTTATTATTATTACTATTTATTATTATTATTGTTATTATTATATATATATATATATTTTTTTTTTTTTTTTTTTTTTTTTTTAACCACAATGACTAGTGTGCGAAAAACGGAATTTGAAGGTAAATACGGGGAAGAGCAAGGTTATGGTCTTCGAAAGGGGTGAAGTCACAGAGTGTGAGGTGAAGCTGAACGGTCAGGCTATGGAGATCGTCAACTCTTTTAAGTATCTGGGCAGTGTGTTGAGTAAAGATGGGACTATGGATGAAGAGGTGCGGGAGAGGGTACAACAGGGGAAGAGGGTTGTAGGAACGCTAAAAGCAGTAACAAGAAATAGGGTGGTCAGTATGGAAGTGAAGAAGTCCTTGCATGACAGTGTGGTAATCCCGACACTGACTTACGGAAGAAGCATGGACGTTGGTTGAGAGACTCAGACCAAGAGTGAGAGCAGTGGAAATGAATTACTTAAGGAGTGCGTGCGGAGTTACATGGAGGGACGGCCATATGGAACGTATGGAAAGCGAGAGAATGACTAAGAGGGTGTACGAGAGCGAGGTGGAGGGACAGAGGGGGAGAGGTAGACCGAATATGAGGTGGAAGGATGGAGTGAGGAACTACATGAACGAAGGCGGTGCTGGTTGGGGGGAGGGGCGTCGACTGACTGGGGACAGAGGTGCATGGGGGCGGTTCGTTCGTGGCCACCCCTTCGGGGATCACGGCGTCAGGCAATAGATAGATAGATAGACTAGGAATCCTCCTCACCTTGTATAATTCTCCTACTCGACGAGACAGAGAAACGGGCAAAAGAATGCGAAAGTTGTCCCGGACCCTGAGAATAGGAACTTTATATGTTGTTTCTGCTCGGGCTCTGTCTCGTGTCGGCCACCAAGAGCAATGGGGTATGTGCTTGAGTATATACAAAATCACAATGACCTCTATTATCTGTTGGCCTCTGTTAGACGATTTTAATAAGTTTATCCTCGCAAACCACTCACCAAAAAACATAAGTTGTTTTCTATTTCAAACTCGAGACTATACTTGGTTTCATTTCATCTGACACTAAATTACAATGCTCTTATATCAATTACTCAACTAATATGTACATTTTTTTAAAGAAGTATGGAGACAATTATGAAAACTTGATATTTATAGGATGCAGGAGTATAATAGTTGCATGTAGTTCCAACAATTATCCAGAAAACAGTTGGTAAGAAATTCAATTTGGCGTCAGATGAAATTATAGGTAGCGCCAACGAACTTGGCAATAATCTCGGTCCCTGACCTCTTCGTAACTCAAGTGGGACTAGAGCAAACTGGCTGTAAATATCCACACCTATTACCTGGTGGACACATCCCAAATGAGAGGAATTTCAGCCCTATTGCTTTAATTCATTTCGAGTTATAAGAAGTTAAGGGGTCAATATTATTGTCAAGTTCGCTGGCGCTACCTATAGTCAGCTAGACTAGGGTTTTCAACACCCTAGAATTCTTGTGAGGTTTCAAATTCTGGGTTTCTACATTTTGCAGTGATAGATATAGTCCATTCGCTGTAAGTAAGCGATAAATTATGACCTCTAATCTCTGTAACTCAAAATCGACTAAAGTAATGAGCTAATATTTCAAACCATTTGGGAAGAGTCAGTCAAGGAATAGATGTGGAAATTTACAGCCAATTTGCTTTAGCCCATTTTGAATTACAGAGGATAGAGGTCATGATTGTTCGCCTACTTACAGCGAATATACTATAGTTTTCCCATATTATAATTTATACACGCCACATGTTTCTTGATTAGTGTTACCATACCATTGCCTACCTCAATAATTTATAAACTAATTCATGTTAGGTTTCAAATTCTGGGTTTCTACATTTTGCAGTGCTGATAGTATCCCCTTATCATACACACGCCACATATTTCCTTCTTAAAGCCGGTATCACACGAGAGCTTTTATAGTCAACATTCGATGGTCAACATTTTTCTGGCAACATTTCTGGACTATTTTACACTGGTATCGGAAACTAGATTGAAGATACATGAATTTAAACATCCGAAATATGTTATATGTTGACCAAATAAGCTGCCAGACCAGTGCTGAGGATAAATGTTGAGGGAAAAAGCACTTGTGTGGTACAGGCTTAAGATTCATAAAATCGTCTAAATGTAGCTAAAATATAAATAAAAAAAGACGTCGCCGCCACAGAAGTTAATAAAGTTGAAAAGGAATGGCTATGTTTAGTTAAAATAGGACTTCAGAGGCTATCATTCCTTCTGGATTATTAAGACAGCACACCTAGTTAAGAATTGCGTCAGGACTGGAACCCCTTTTCGAGAAATCCAGTCCCTTATAGTTATGGATTCCACGGAAATTACACCACCGCACATTCGCCACCACTACGACCAAGAAGTTGTAACATACCGAGCTACCACACATGCTACAACTCTGTCAGTCGACCAAGAAGTTGTAACATACCGAGCTACCACACATGCTACAACTCTGTCACTCGACCAAGAAGTTGTAACATACCGAGCTACCACATGCTACAACTCTGTCACTCGACCAAGAAGTTACATACCGAACTACCATACATGCTACAACTCTGTCACTCGACCAAGAAGTTGTAACATACCGAGCTACCACACATGCTACAACTCTGTCTCGACCAAGAAGTTGTACATATACACTCTGTCACTCGACAAGAAGTTGTAACATACCGAGCTACACACATGCTACAACTCTGTCACTCGACAGAAGTTGTAACATAACGAACTACCACACATGCTACAACTCTGTCACTCGACCAAGAAGTTGTAACATACCGAACTACCACACATGCTACAACTATGTCACTCGACCAAGAAGTTGTAACATACCGAGCTACCACATGCTACAACTCTGTCACTCGACCAAGAAGTTGTAACATACCGACTACCACACATGCTACAACTCTGTCACTCGACCAAGAAGTTGTAACATACCGAGCTACCACACATGCTACAACTCTGTCACTCGACCAAGAAGTTGTAACATACCGAACTACCACACATGCTACAACTCTGTCACTCGACCAAGAAGTTGTAACATACCGAGCTACCACATGCTACAACTCTGTCACTCGACCAAGAAGTTGTAACATACCGAACTACCACACATGCTACAACTCTGTCACTCGACCAAGAAGTTGTAACATACCGAGCTACCACACATGCTACAACTCTGTCACTCGACCAAGAAGTTGTAACATACCGAGCTACCACACATGCTACAACTCTGTCACTCGACCAAGAAGTTGTAACATACCGAGCTACCACATGCTACAACTCTGTCACTCGACCAAGAAGTTGTAACATAACGAACTACCACACATGCTACAACTCTGTCACTCGACCAAGAAGTTGTAACATACCGAACTACCACACATGCTACAACTCTGTCACTCGACCAAGAATTTGTAACATACCGAGCTACCACACATGCTACAACTCTGTCACTCGACCAAGAAGTTGTAACATACCGAACTACCACACATGCTACAACTCTGTCACTCGACCAAGAAGTTGTAACATACCGAGCTACCACACATGCTACAACTCTGTCACTCGACCAAGAAGTTGTAACATACCGAACTACCACACATGCTACAACTCTGTCACTCGACCAAGAAGTTGTAACATACCGAGCTACCACACATGCTACAACTCTGTCACTCGACCAAGAAGTTGTAACTGTTACGATCCAGGTTCTCAAAGACACAGGGCTCTTCAACATTGGACTAGATAATGGCAAAATGCAACAACGGTAACACTAGATCCAACCCCTGCCTTAAACACTGGAAAACAAAACACCATTACCGCCCTGAGTCGTGCCTGGACAAGAGGTATCCTATGACTCGGTAACTGGTGCACACACACTAGGCTGACGCTCGATGAAACAGCCTATTCTCAAACAGTAAAAGATTACTGTTTAGGTTACACAAAGAAAAGATAAGTAACGTGATTATTTAACGTTACGGTAGATACTCAAATAACTGGCACTCCTGTATTAAAGAAAGTGCAATGCTAGTCCTGCAACATCAACTGGAAACTTCTGAAATAAGTCTGATGCTGGGAAGATGTTCGTAAAGAATCTTGAACAATTATAATGCAGAATACGGGTCACAATAAATACTAGGACATATAGTAATAATAGGCAGGCGAATAATAAAGACAGCGCAAAGGTAGTAATGCTCGACAACTAAAGAAATGCTTCGTGACACAACGCAACAGCCTACTAGGGTTGTGCAACTCAACAACAACCTCGGCTCAAAAGTGCAGTGAATAATAATGTGCATACATATAATAATGGGGGCTTATCTCTAACCAGTGTCTGCTCAGTTAATAAAGTCTAGCTGGGGTATCAAGGCAGGGCAACAATGGGCGAGCATGCGGCTCGTAGCCTAACGTTGTCCGAAGGTGGTATAATGAAGATTACGTTATATGACGGGGATGCTCTCTTGATAAATCTAGGTCTCTAGTACCTAGTTCTATCCTGGCGATCCCTCAGAAGTCAACACAAAGAGGCAGCACTATGTTGTGAGGGATAGGCTATGGCCCTCTCACACCACAGCGCTGTGCTCGCAAAGTGAACCCCCCCGAAGACAACTTAGGCTCCCACAGTACCTGTCGATGTCGTGCAGGGCTTAGCTAACACTGCACACATCGGAGACAACGACACAGTAACCTTACCCCTAGTCTAGCTTTAAATAACTAAGCAGAATCACTCAACACCCTGCCAGGGAGACATATACCGGTCTACAACCTTCCCGAGAGAGGACACACACGGAAAAGTCCGTCTCTCCAAACCTCATTAAAGCCTAATACATAGAAATATCTGAGAGCTTCGCGTACAATACGACTGGCCGACGGTGAACGTCTATGCTGAAACCAGAAGGGATGTTGAGTTTAATAAAGATTAGAGAATGAGAAAGGAGAAGTCGAGAGAGAGAAATAGTATGCAAAGTGGCGAGTATGGGGGACAGAATTGCAAAGGATGTAGACGATACGCGTGTCAGGCCAGCTCTGAGCTGGTAAAAAACATGAGGCCGCGACGGGAAGGGACTAGTTGACCACCCGGCCGCCAACGCCGTCAGCGCCCAAGCGGGCCGCGTGATAGCTCGCCCCACTGCCAGGTGTACCCCGTCACCCTCTCTCGCTCGCCTCTCACACAAGCAACATTTATATTATAGCGAATATAAAATACAAGGCGCGGTCACAGACCAAAACAAAGATCATTTCTAGACTGTCTGTGGCAACACGACACTAATGAAATAAAGCAGATCATTCTAGGACAACTGTAGCCTATCCCCCCATCCTGGCGAGCGCTAGCGAGCTGCAATGTCCCACGCAACCATTCTGCTAACGCCGGGAGGCGTCACACCATTTGGCAATAACCAATTGCCGTGAGATACAAAATGAGTTGAGAGGGGGGTAAGACCCCCACCCCACACCCCCGGACTTATTGACATTCTCATATATATTAACAGTCGTAATATTATCGTAATGCGTATCTCCCTTATAATAAATTTTCAACAGTACAGACATAGATATCAGTGTTTCATGTGATATAACAGTTCCGTAGGCCACACAAAAATCGATGGGGCTCGGGATTTCACACCGTAATATCTTACCGATGTCTCTCTCGACTTTACACAAATTATCAGAAGGGATCCGGAGAAGTAGTGTATTTGACTTCCCATATAAATACAAAAATAAATAACTACTTACCAACTGTGTATCCCATGGCAACTGGTTGATGTCAAATACAGCTAATGATTGTTTTACTATAGTCTTCAACCCCACATTTTCCCTGATCTGCATCGCCCTCCCCACTAGTGTGGGGGGGGGGGGCCCGTGTTTTTGTATTGTTGAATAATGGGTAAATACTAATTTCTTAAGGTCCTACAGTAGGTATATATATAACCACTGTATCTGAAGACAAATTTTAAAACATACAAACAAAAATAATACAAGTTGTTAATATCACAATCGCAATTAAAATGTCAGATTTTCTCTAATATTATTGTTTGGTAATTGATTCTATGTTTGTGGTCCAGTACACAAAATAGAATTACGAAATAAGGTGGTTCTAACTGGACGACAAGCCAAGTTAATGCTATTTCCTCCCGTATCATGAGAATGTTTCAGAAATACAAATATCATAATTATGTTTAATGGCATCACATGTTATATTTCTATATATGGACACGATGAGAAAATATAACAGTTTAAGTGATGAGAATATATGTCGGTTGCATCACATTTCCTTTGATATGATATAGTTCTAAAACAAATATTTTGAGCTCTAAATACATTGACCAGAGAAGACGGCCAGGTAGATCCCCAAGTCGACAAACAATATATCATCCGAGAGTGACACAATGTATAGTATATATTTGTCACTGCCTCATCTGTAATTTGGTGTCAAATTCTGTATATTCTACCACATATCTTTGATAAATTAATCTATCTATCTATCTATATGCTCAGGCCCAATCCCCATTTTGGGGGTAGCCGACTCAAGACAGAGCAAGAACAGGGAAAACACAAAAACAACATAAAACAACAAATAAACACAGATAAAAAGCACAAACTCACACACATAAATTAGTGCATAGGATATTTATATGATGCTTCTTTCTAGTTTATGTGTTCGCCTATAGTCACTCCCTAGAACTTAGTACACTGTACACGATATATTTTTTCTTCACCTAATATTATTTGAGGCATAACATAATTATACGACCGACCGACCGATTTTGGAACACCATAAAATGAGTTTTGTTTATATTGAGTCGTAATTTGTTAGATTTATCCCAGTCATTGACATTAGCAAGTTCCCTAAATAGTTTAGTATACAATGATTTTAACTAAGTATCCGTTACAATGAAATTGGTATCATCGTCAAACAGTCTGAATATTAAATCTTTACTTGCAGAAGTTGTCATTAATATATATTAAGAACAAAATTGGTCCTAATATTGATCCTTGAGGGACACTTTTATAGATAATTTTTAAACTAGAAAATTCCCAATTACAGATGACTGATTGTTTCCTATGAGATATGTAACTTTTGGATAAATTATTAGTAATCCCTCTAATACCAATATTCTCGAAATTATCTAATAACATTTTGTGGTCTACTGAATCAAAAGCCTTCGATAAATCAAGAAAAACTCCAGCAATATTTACCTTCCCATCTAAGTATTTATACACATCACTAGTAAATTGCATTAATGCAGCTTTGGTTGATCTCGGTGTTAAACTTAAAATTATTAGTGCCACAATATTATAAACAAATTATTAGGGACAGTAGGAACATATAGACTCTCAAAAATATTTTCAATATCGTCCACATAGAGGATTTGCGATATCAACAACTTGAAAAAAAAATCAACCTATTATTGTATCCCACTGCCATTATGGGTAAGCAAATACAAATCCTCCATTCACTGAAAGATAAACTACAATAAAACACTATATTCCTTGAAAAAAGAAAAAAGATAATTGGTAAATGGTAAAAACCAATGGCTCTCCTCTATTTCCACTGACCAACCTGCTGAACAAGTCTACTTTTGTTCTATCTTAAACGACCTAGAGCAGTTAGTCCAGCAACCCACCCACATCCCGGATCGCTTTGGAGATCGGCCCAACATTCTTGACTTATTTCTAACCTCTAACCCTTCCGCTAATACTGTAAACAAAAATTCTCCTTTGGGCTCCTCCAACCATAAACTAATATCTGTTATCTCTCCTATCTATTCAGTTCCTCCCGATCCTCCCAACCGGCGGCACTTGCGGCACTTTTGCGCTGCCGACTGGGAGGCTCTTCGGCAATACTTCTTTCATTTCCCTTGGAATGACTTCTGCTTCCGTGGCCGGGGACCCTCGGAGAGTGCTGAACGCATCACCGAGGTAATCCTCTCGGGCATGGAAGCATACATTCCATTTTCTTTCTCTCAGTCTAATGCAAAAAATCTTGGTTTACTCACGCTTGTTCTACTGCCATCTGCAACAAGGAGGAAGCATTCAAACGGTAAGGATGCCTTAAGACTCAAGAATCTCATTCTTTCTATGTTTCTGCCCGGAATCAAGCCAAATCTGTTCTTCGATTTGCCAAACACTCTTTCATCAATAATAAATGCGCTGAACTATCCAACTCTAGCTCTTCCCAAGTTTTCTAGCATCTAGCCAAAAACCTCTCCAACAAGTTTTCTTCCTGGTCTTTCCTTCCCTTTTTCCACTCTGATGGCACAACCATCACTTCTTCCTCTGACAAAGCTGAACTCTTCGCTCAAACTTTTGCTAGAAACTCCACCTTGGATGATTCTGGTGCTATTCCTCCCTCTCCACCCCTCTCTCCTACTTATGCCTAATATCCTAATCTCTTTTAAAGATGTATTTTCTACCCTCTCTGGGCTTAATACTAAGAAGGCGTACGGTCTGGATGGTGTTCCTCCTGTTGTACTAAAAAACTATGCTTCCGTGCTGACTCCCTGCCTAGGCAAACTCTTTCATCTGTCTCTCCTCTAACATCTTCCCTTCTTGCTGGAAGTTTGCTCTCAATCAACCTGTCCCAAAGAAGGGTGACCGCTCTTAACCCTCCAACTATCGTCCAATTGCTCTCATCTCTTGTATCTCTAAAGCTTTTGAAACTATTCTTGCTTCCAAATTTCTAATGCATTTCTCTTCTCATAATCATCTCTCAGATCATCAGTATGGCTTCCTTAAACTGGTGATCTTCTTTCATATCTTACTGTCTTGGTCATCCTCCTTTCGGAACTTCGGTGAGACCTTTTCTATTGCACTAGATATATCGAAGGCCTTCGATTGAGTCTGGCACAAATCTTTAATTTCTAAACTACCCTCCTTCGGTTTCTATCCCTCCATCTGTGCCTTTGTCTATAATTTCCTTTCCGGCCATTCCATAGCTGCGGTTGTGGGCGGCCATCGCTCACTTCCTCATCCTATCAACGCCGGTGTTCCTCAGGGCTCTTTCCTATCTCCCATTCTCTTTCTAATTTTCATAAATGATCTTCTCAACTGTACCTCCAGTCCCATCCATTCACACGCAGAGGACTCCACCTTGCACTACTCAATTAGTTTTCCTGAACGACCCAGCCAGCAATCCCTCAAAGACAAACGTAATGAAGCCATACAACACTTATCTTCTGATCTAACTACTATTTCCAATTGGGGCAGAGAAAACCTTGAAAACCTTGTTGCCTTTAATGCTTCCAAAACCCAATCTCTTCACCTTACTACCCGTTCAGAATTCCCAGAGGACTATCCCTTACAATTCAACAATACAAAAATCATTCCTTCATCTTCTCTCAATGTTCTCGGCGTCTCTTTTTCTTTTGCTCTCACTTGGAAGGACCATATTACCAGTCTTGATAAGGCAGCCTCCCAGAAGCTGGGTGTGCTCAACCGCCTCAAGGGGTTCTTTACCCCTGCACAGCTTCTTGCTCTGTACAGGGGGACAGTGCGTCCGTGTATTGAGTATTGTTCACATGTGTGGAGAGGTTCCTCTCACACCGCACTTCTAGACAAAGTAGAAAGGAAAGCCTTTCGTATCATTAACTCCCGCCCACTCACCAACTCTCTGCAATCTTTCTCTCTTCACCGCAATGTTGCATCTCTCTCGCTATTCTATCACTACTATAATAATCAATGTTTCTCAGAGTTTTCCCAGTGTATGCCACCTCCTCTACGTAGGGTATGTAGTACCCGTCTTGCAACACAATCCCACCCCTACTCTGTGAAACTCTCCAACCCAAAAGTGAAACGGTATTCTCAGACTTTCTACTATTCAACTGCTGAGCTCTGGAACTCTCTCCCAGAATCAGTCTTTCCCTCTTCCTATGACTTAAATTGCTTTAAACTCTGTGTGTCCAGGCATTTTGGCTCTAACGTCCCTTGATTTTGGCCCTGTCACTCTTTCAACTCTGGGGGAGGCACTCGACACAGCAGTTCTGCCTTTTGTCTCCCTCACTCACATAGAAAAAAAAAAAAAAAAATAAGCCAGTACAATTGATCTTCACCCATACAGTACCAGTGACGTCCTTTTCCTTACACTCTGGCAACCATTAGACGAGTTTATTCAGCTTAAGAAAGACCCATTAAAAGGATACAGAGTATCTCAATCGTTTTAGCTACCATATACCCTTCCTAAGCTTCATAAAATCGTCTAAATGTAGCTATAATAAAAATAAAGAGACGTCGCCGGTACAGAAGGGGTTAAGTGGTACCGATCTCTGTTGTCGGAATCCATATTGACGTTCTGTAAAAAAAATTGTACTCTCTAAGAAATTAACAAGTCTAGTTGATGTTTTTTTGTTTTCAAATATGTTGCTGAATGCTGGTAAAATACAGACCAATCTATACTTGTTTATTGCATCTTTGGTTCCGGACTTCTGTAATGGGATTGCCTTTGTTATGTTCAGTCTATCCGGGAATATGCCAAACTTAAGGGATAAATTAATCATATGAATAAGTGGCGTTAGGATAAATATCGAAATTTGCTTTCATAACATTGGTGGCATATCGTCATACCCCGCGGCATTTGAGTTCTTGATTTAATGATGATTTCTATTTCAGATTAATTAACTGGCGAAAAGTATATAGAAAAGTTAAGAAGAATTTTAAGGTACTTAAAGTGGAAAATGTTTACAATTTCATCGGTGTTTGTATTGTAGTGGACAATATTTATAACATGATCGTTAAACGCATCGCCTACTTTATCATCACATTCTTTAATTTAATGTTTTTGTTACCACATCTTCCAAGGAGAAAATGTATTGACTTCCAAAGTACGTTTTGCACTATCCTGATTAACATTGATGTGGTTAATATATACATATTTGTTGGCAGTCCTTAGCACTGATAATAATTGGTTCCTATAGGATCTATACATCTCACCGTACGTTAGTGGCCATTTATTTGCTGGTCGTTCAAGTATATGTTTTTCCTTTATGCGGTTTCTCAAGGTGGCATCTACAGTATATGACACCTTTCGTATTTATTATAATAACACATTTTCGGGGAAATGGTTTCCTAAATACACCAGTAAAAAGACAGGGAAAATATAGCAAGTCCCTGAACGGGACAATAGGAGTTGTAAACTTCATTCCAGTTAATTTCGAAATATCTCTTACCAAATGCCTGCACCCAATTATCTGAAAAAGTCCTCTTGTATATGAAATCAATATTTGTGTAGTTTAATTGCATTTCTAAAATTGTGAGAACACAGGAAAATAATCTGAAATAATTGTATGAATTATTCCATTGTTTACGTTCAATTCAACCTGAGTATTCCAAAAAATGTTCAATCAATGTGGCACAAGTTTATGTAGCTCGAGTTGGTTCGGACATAAAGAATTACCATACATCAAAATTATAAAAATAATTAACATTTAGGTCTTCATTTTGTAGATCACTATTCCAATCGGCGAAGAAATGCATGACATTAGATGTTCTATTATGTATGTACTTGATTCATTCGCGGAGACAACCCCCAGAGCTTGGAATTTATAATTTGGTAACACTGAATGTTAGCGGTCTGCCAAACTTACAATGCTTTGTCTGCCCCTCACCCCCAACCCCCCAATCCACCCACCCACCCACCAACCCTACCACAAACACTAGTGCTCCTCAACACCTCCATACAAGGGACTGGGGT
This sequence comes from Paralithodes platypus, assembly GCA_032716605.1. NCBI lineage: Eukaryota > Metazoa > Arthropoda > Malacostraca > Decapoda > Lithodidae > Paralithodes > Paralithodes platypus. Next base: position 29,443,316 of record CM064544.1, on the reverse strand, counting down.
TCTAGTCCTGGTCGCATTTAAGGAAGAGGCTGTGGTTCTCCAGCGTGGCAACCCCCAGGGTTTATATTCCCAGTATATCTGGGTGTATAAATCTTGGGTGGGCTCGGGGGCTCCGGTGTTGCATACTTCCTGACTTTTCGTGGTCTTAATGATCCTGTAGGGTCGATAGCCTCTAAAGTCTTATTTAAAAAAAGAAAAAAGAAATCTCCATAACCTCCCTTCCCATTCCTACCTTCCCACCACACCTATCCCTCCCATCCCATTCATACCCATCTCATAAGAACATAAGAACATAAGAAAATGGGAGTCTGCAGAAAGCCGATTGGCCTAAAGCGGCAGTCACACTATGAAGATTTAAGGGAATTACCGCGGCGACTTAGAGGTCTTAGGAGGTCTTCATCTAAGTCACCGCGCGTCGTGGGTGGTCCCCGCGCATCCCCACGGTACAGTACGGTACGATGGGTAGCCAGGATGGTCGTGGCTGGTTTCGATTTGCTTTGAACATGCAAGAGGCATGGAAAATTGGTCGCCGAGCTAGCCGCGGTCGTGAGGCAAGCGCCGTCACGCGCCCACCGGTATGCGCGTGAGGGGGACCGGTAGCCGACCGGTCAGCGCCGTGTAGCGCCATGCGTCGCCAAAGCGTTGGCCCCCGACACGCGCCACATGGCGGGGGTCACGCGCCAGCGCGAGTAGGGGACCTGCGTAACACGAAGGCCGTCAAGTTGCCTTCCTTTTGCCGTCCTGTTGCCTCGTTGCGCCGCATGACGCCGGCGGTCTGCTATGCTAGGTCTCCGTGTAGCCCCATCCATGATGCCGTGATCCGTGATGCCGTCCAGCCTGCCTCAGGCAGACATTTACTCTTGGTCAAGTTACGGATGATCGGCAAAGACAATCGGCACTCCTTGAGTAGCCGCGGTAATTACCTTAAGTCTTCATAATGTGACCGCACCTTAAGCAAAGCAGATCCCTGTCCCACACAACCCCAATTACAAAGCCCAATTATTATAGGCTGAACACTGTAATACCCTGAGGATCATCTTACCAAAACGGTTAGAGATTAACGCAGGATTACGGGGTCTGCAGAGCGCTGATTGGCCCAACCCTGCTGATCCCCCTTCACACCCAACCCTTCTCGTCCATATGCTTATCCAATTTTATCTTAAAGCGCCCTATCGTTTTTAATCCCACTATAGCACTTGGTAGTCCATTCCACCCATCTACAACTCTGTTACCAAACCAATATTTGCCTATATCTTTTCTGAAACGAAATTTATCTAATTTGAAACCATTGGTACGAGTTCTTTCGCTATCACTGAGCTTTAGTACATTTGTCATTTCTTCAACCTTTCTTTATACGGAAGATTTCTAATATTATGGATCATTTTTGTCATTCTACGTTGTACTCTCTCCAATGAATCTATGTCCATTCTGTAATAAGGACACCAAAATTGAACAGCATAATCCATATGGGGTCTCACTAATGACAAGTAAAGTTTTAAGATAACATCAGCAGTTCTGTTACTCACACTCCTAGAGATGAACCCGAGAATCCTGTTTGCCTTGTTTCGAACGCTTATACACTGTTGTCTAGGCTTCAAATCATTGCTAACAAACACACCTAGATCTTTCTCACAATTCGAGTTTTCTAATTCCATATTAGCTAGTTTATATTTAACATTTGTATGCATCTTCCCTATCTTTAATACCTTGCATTTGTCAATGTTAAACTTCATCTGCCAATTTACTGACCATTCGTGTATGGTATCTAGATCCCTTTGGAGGCACTCTATATCTCTATCTGAATCAATTGTTCTCCCCATTTGGTATCGTCTGCAAATTTACTTATCCTACTAGTTATACCTAAATCAAGGTCATTTATGTATATAACAAACAACAGAGGACCTAATACAGATCCCTGGGGGACACCACTTTTGACTGCTCCCCATTCTGACTTCGTACCATTTATGCTGACTCTCTGCTTCCTACCAATTAGCCATGACCTAATCCATCCCATCAACGCCCCACCTATTCCATGCGCCTCAACCTTTCTCATCAATCTCTCATGGGGGACTCTGTCGAAAGCTTTACTGAAATCTAAATATATTATATCATATGACTTGTCATTATCTACTGCTTCATATACCTCTGAGAAAAAACTAAGCAAATTAGTAAGGCAAGATCGTCCCTGAGTGAATCCATGATTGAATACCGACTCGATAAAATTATCGTATGTATCTACCTCTCCTCTGTACCCCTTATAATTTGCACAATGCTTTAATTATATTTGCCGGGAGATCAGTAAAATAATAGTAGCCTACAGTTTACAAAATATATAATTCAGCTGCCTATTGAAGAAGTAAGAATATGCCTAAGCATTACATTATGTATATTATGATACTACAAAGGAATGTGAAACGATTTGTCAAAGGAGTATTGTAAGACAAAAATACGGCAATCAGATAATGACAACGATTATGGAGGGATTTTACAACTGGATTCTACTTACATTTCATCCAATACTATGATTCACTAGAAAATTGGCATCCTTACATAATACAAATGAAATCATAGGATGTATTCGTGAACTCTGCCTCCCCCCCACTCTCAACTATATTTATATATTTTTTTGAAGCTTAGGAAGGACATGTGGTAGCTAAAAGGATTAATGCAGATAGGCTGTAGCCTATTCATTCCTTAGCTGAATAAAGTAATAAAAATACCAGAATACAATGAAATGGATGTCACTGGTACTGAATGGCTTTATGTTATTTAACGGAAATTTGGAGCATCTACATTATGTTCGACTCACGGTTCCATTTAATAAAGGTTTTTAGTAAAATCAGAGCTGAATCAGTTAATGGATTGCGTGTAAATGAGTGTATGAATAATTTCACGAGGAAATAACTTTAACGACAGACCATATATAGGCAAAAACTAATAGGAACAACATATAAAGAGAACAGAGCTTCGTTGTCTAGGAAAGGTTGATACCGTAGATCATGGGTACTCAAGTAATATGTGTGAAGGTCCAATTGCATGAATTTGCTTGGTAGCAAAGGTCCGGATGATTACCCCTGGAGGATATTCTCTCTCTCTCTCTCTCTCTCTCTCTCTCTCTCTCTCTCTCTCTCTCTCTCTTTATCTCGAAGGGGGGTCTTGGGGATATTATAATATATATATACCGGTATATATATACAGGGTGTCCCAGGAGGAAAGGGTATAACTTTGGGAAATGATAGAACAAGGTATTCTAAGCATAAAATATTAAATAACAAAAAGTCCAAATTTCAACCGTTAAAAAGATATTGAAGGTTTTATGTAGTGCCCTCTCCCGCATCACTGTAGTGGACTCTTCCATGTCAAATAGTTTGCAACTGGTCCAAAGTGAGGTAATACGTCTATAATCATTTTGCAACTTACAAAATTAAAGTATCTTTAAAATAACATGGTAAAATAATTGCAGAAAGATGGAGGTGTAGTAAACACTAAGACAGCTAGGCCAGCCTTATGGGGAAATACTGAAGAAAATACCATTTTCAACATGCAATATTTTTATACCGGTCGAGATTTGGACTTTTTGTTATGGAACATTTTAGGCTTAGAATGTTTTGTTCTATCATATCCCAAAGTTAGGACCTGGGACACCATATATATATATATATATATGATAATGAAAAAATAAATATACAGATAAAATAACGTGCCCTTAACTTTACACTACCACAGCATTTCCATTATGTTATGGAAACTACTGTATTAGACGATTCTGTCCCGTTAAAGACAGACCTCTAAAAATCAAAAGATCTCCAACTCTTTCATTTATCCCGTTTAACTCTCACAGATCCTTCTTAAGCTGCATAAAATCGTCGAAATATAGCTAAAATGAGAAGACAGAGACGTCACCGGTATTGGATGGGTCAATAATATCAAGCAGAGCTAAACTTGCCTGTGTTAACTATGGGCATCACTTTAAGGGCCAGCTATCATTTTTTTTTTTTGGATCCCCTCATGTTTAGCATATTAGTTTTGACATTTTAAGAACTTCGTTCCATTAGTTTGGCGATTTTGAGACCTTTCGCACCATTTTCGTGTCAATATTTAGACCTTTGTTTGTGTTATTTAAGTGTCGATTTTCTTGCCTCTATACAAAATAGCGCGTCTGTAATTCCAGAAGGAAAAACGGCCTTCGGCTGGGATATTTTTGTACCGAAAAATTTACAAATATATCTTGAAAGGGGGTCTAGAGGGTGTTTTTTTTTTTTAAACTTGATGGAGGTCTAGCGAGGAAACTCAAAACAAATTGATAACTAAAGACGAAAAGCCAAGCATTACCCCCTTAATACATTTGGCTGAGGAAGAGCATATAATTATATTTGAATGGCCATATTACTTATGTCAAAGAATCAACTAAATCATTAACATAGTTCTTAAATTAACACTTAGAAGATAGGTGGACGCATTTATATTCTGTTTGCTGGTGGATGTTATTAGACGATTTTTTTTTTCAGATTATAATGGGTATATTGAAGTCAAAGGGTTAATTGAGTATTTACTCTTATAATTCCCACAGATCCTTCCTAAATTGTATAAAATCGTCTAATGATTGCCAGAATAAACTGTCAAATGAGTCACAATGTTCTAAGGGATAAAAAGGAAAGAGTCTAATAATAATATATTGTTTTTCAAGACAAAACATGAACATGTTGACAAAGAGGAGGTAATTAGATAAGTTAGACACTGGACGAAAAGTTATAATGAGAAAACAAAAGGCTAACTGGTCAGATTTTGTATCCCGGGAAACAGGATAGAAGTTGGGCTCAGTGGCTGATAACCAGTACAAACCAAAAATTAATTCTTTTTCCCGTTGTTGTCTTTATTATTATTTGTTTTATTTATGTGTTTTCTTTATTTGCAGTCATGGGCATTTTGCGGTCCAAAAACAATCTCTCTGAGGTCCGGATATGGACCGCGGGCCGCCAGTTGAGTAACCCTGCCGTATGACGTTCACCTCAATTAGAGTACGCTACTAAAACAAATACTGCCGACTTGTGTATGGCACCTAGCTAGGCAATACCAGGCATAGCAGAAGCAGCTTTCAAATATAGGAATCTGGTATTATCTAACCTGAAGCGTAACCTTTTCGTGCATTAAGAGTGTCTCCTTTCACACACTGGTTACTTTTAACTCTACAGTTGTGTGGTAATCATCCCCGTGTTTTTATGACAGCAATTTGTCATATAAGCAAAGCCAGACACCATCAAATTGTACACAAAATCACCACATCTGCATTCGCCATATCTATGTAAATCTATATAATTATTTGCAAATATTTATGCTAACTGAAGTATCTATTTATGCTTCAGGAACACACACACACACACACACACACACACGTATGTATATATATATATATATATTGATGAGTGGTTGCATAAGGCATATCTTTCATTGCTAAAATGCTCACTACGAGGAACCAGAGAGACAGACACAAATTGAATGATAGATAGACACATGGCCTTTATTAATGAAACACTTCTATATGATAAACACAAATGTCAACTTTATTTTCTGTCAAAGGCTGGAGTAGCAGCTAGATTTACCTTTTATAAACAGCAAAACGCCTTATGATAATAGTTGATCAAGTTAGAATGCTTCCCAACACCTATCAATAGTGAAGATTGCTCAATAGCCTACCCATTCAGTATATTCCATAGAAAATACTAATGGATAACAAGATGATAAATTGGCAAAGATCTGAATTTATAGTCTCCCTCCATTAAAAAAACAAAAAACAAAATATTACTTGATGAAAGTTGGTAGAAAACAATAACCAAGATATTGAATTTCAGAATTTTATTTTTTACAACGCCAACATTTGAGAGAGAGAGAGAGAATGAGAGAATGAGAGAGAGAGAGAGAATGAGAGAGAGAGAGAGAGATTTACATATTTACATAGATTTACATAGATACACTGGCCACACAGATCTTACGATCCCTACGAGGTGACCAGGACTTAATCCTAGATAAGAGAGGGAGAGAAGAGAGAGGGAGAGAAGAGAGGGAGAGAAGAGAGAGGGAGAGAAGAGAGAGAGGGAGAGAAGAGAGAGAGAGAGAGGGAGAGAAGAGTTCGAGAGAGAGAGAGAGAGAGAGAGAGAGAGAGAGAGAGAGAGAGAGAGAGAGAGAGAGAGAGAGAGAGAGAGAGAGAGAGAGAGAGAGCTCTCCCCCTCCATTGTGTTTTGCCAGACTCAAATATGCTGGTATTTGGTAACGAAGATTTTGGAGGTATGTTAAGATAATTTCTGAATGCTAAACGACAATCCCCGAGTCCATAGGATAGCCAGAGGGTTAATAACAGTCGCATAGTTAACAATATCGACATGAAATATGACTTTGGAACATTATATATTGTACTAAGTGAAATTGACGTTACATATTATTTGATAAACGTGTTTAACACGAACCGTGGATGTCTTGTTTAATTGTCAACAATATTGTATGTTTCACCATAACTTAACCTCTAGTTGAAATTTAATACACAGAACTTAATGTTTATATAGTATTTTACCGTCCCCTCCCTTCATATAGTATTAATTACCGTCCCCTCCCTTCTTCCCGTATTACTTGTCCCTGTCTGTTACTATTTCCGGAGTTGCTTACTACCCCACCATCCACACATTTTCTACCCACCTTTCCATCCTGGTAGCATATATTTCTCTCCTATCACTCCCTTCTTACTCTTTGTCCCTGCCCTCCCCCGCCTCCCCTCCCTTTACTCCTCTACCGATCCCTCCTACCTCTGGCACACACGCCAAACCCTCCCCCATACCATTCCTTTCTCTCTCCTCTCACTCCCCACTAGCTCCGTCACTGCCTCCCCCACTTTCCCACCCCTCTCACCCCCTACTCTCAATGCTTCTCCTATAATTCTACCTTGCTTGTTATCGTAGGTATTTGTATTAATTCACTCACTTTACGTTCACTCACTTTACTGTGTTTAATATTATGCACAGCAAACAAACAAAAGGAGATCTCATGCACCTAGAAAGGTAAATTACATCATACAAGTCGGTACGATAACTGCTGTAGTTCCCAAGCGCTGTAATTATTGCCAGATCAAATATATCTCTCTCAATATATACATATCTATCTGTCTCCGCGAATTAATCGAGTCAACTGTACCTTAATATAACTTTAAGCTTAGTGAGGAACTCCTGAATATTACCTTTTGGTGGTCTATAAACAGAAGCTAGAAAATACAGTTCACCTCCGATTAGTAGTTCTACACTTACACATTCTCAATAAAACTCATATCTGCAATACTTAACGAGGTATATACTGTAACATGGTCACACCACCTCCATGTCTATCTCAACACTGTGTATATACTGTACACATGGTCACACCACCTCCATGTCTATCTCGACACTGTGTATATACTGTACACATGGTCACACCACCTCCATGTCTATCTCGACACTGTGTATACAAATTATAACCCGGGATATTAAACAGGGGAACAAGTGCACTTATCCTACATTCATGATATTAACAAATACACTATATCCTTGGAATGTAAAAGATTGATAGGATAAAGCAAATATGTGAGCTGGATTACATAGCAATATATAAAGGAAATATCAATAAATATTACATACTAACCTTGATCATGGTAATAGTAGTGGAGTAGTATTGTCAATATTGTTGGCCTAGGTTAGCCTATATAATGCGCGTAACTGTTAAACATACTGGAGTGCATTCTTTAAGCTATTAAGGGGAGGCAGACCGTTTTTCTGGACCCCCTTCTCCCTAATGTTTAGCCCCACTAGTTTTAAGATTATAAGACGCCCATTAGTTTGGCGATTTTAACACCTTTTGCCCCATTTCGTTGTCAATTTTAAGACCTTTCGTGCCACTTAGGTGTCGAATTCCTGGCGAGCGATAGCGGGCCTGCAATTTTAAGAGGAACCGGCCTTCGGCCGGGAAATTTTTCTACCGAAGAATGTACAAATTTATCTTGAAGGGGGGTCTAGGGGGTGTTTTTCTAAGCTTGATGGAGGTCTAGGGAGGAAACTAAAAACATATATGAATAAATGTATTAATAGAGCAAACAAACGTCCAGTCTCCCCTTAACGGGTACTTAGCCTAATGTTGAGATAAAGATGACCTGGTAGATGTCTGGTAGATGTAATATGGTAGAGGTAATATGGTTGCACTATGGATAAATAACCGGCAGAGAAAGGAGGGAGTGAGGACGGTCTGTACACAATGAGGGTTGTTTACCAAATGTGGATATTTCGAACAGCTGGCCCTAGGTCGCTATGTTGCCAGCTGTAAATTCTTAGTGATAGGAAAATAGGTGCTATGTTTATATACTGTAACTCAGCTAGTATTAAGTAATATTAATTGAAATATACCTCCAAGGAGATATTATTATAATCATATATAATTATTATTTATGTATCTACTTAAATAACTAAACAAGGCACAAATTATGGACAGAAATACTGCTCTATCGTGGACCCGGTAAATTCAAACTGTGGGGTTTTCACGATAGAACTATTCAATCTTGTCACTGAAATTCCCATAATACCATAATTATTATTTAAAATTAATAATTTGGTGAATAACAATTTGTAGTTTTGATGGAATGCTTGCTATATTCATGATGAATACGGTGAAGATATGTAAGATGCCAACTTCTATTAGAGATAGTTGCACTGGCTATACCATCTGTCACGGGTTCTGTTTTTTCCCCATGAATATTCCTTCCTCTCACTTAAATATTAGGTCTACCATAGCGCGGTTAGGAATATGAACATGATTAGAATAATATCCAGTATTCGAGAATGGATAATAAGTCGTAGGCGTGTGCATAAACCTTTAACCGTCCTGGTGGTGTAATGGTTAAGGTGGCAAACATCTGTGTGTGATAACCCAGGTTCGAATCCCGGTGGATCACATATATACTTTAATTGATTTCATTGGGGGTGTTTGGTGTTGTGGTGAAATTAATAAAATATAGATTACTGAGGGGGAGGTGTTGAGAGATTGCAAGAGCCAGGTGTACAAGTTTTATTATTTAGAGAGCGGGTTGGTATGTATTTATGGTATTATTGAATTATTTCTGGTTCAGGAGCAATTTATAGGGAGGCCTTTCCGAGGGTTAAGTGCCCCATTAATTACTCCTTCCATTCGTATATGCATTAGGCTACCATAGCACAGTTGGAATGTATGTACTATTGTACATGTTCAGATTAATATGCAGGATTCGAAACTGCATAATAAATCGTAGGCTTGTGCATAATTCTTCAACTGTCTTGATAGCGTAATGCATAAATGCGCGGAGTTTCGGTGTGAGTATCTTAGGGGGAAACTAATGGAACAAACATCTTAACAATTCAAAACTAATGGGGCTAAACACGAAGGTGCCGGGAATCCAGAAAAAGCAATCCTTCTCCCTTAATAAATAAATTCTGGTCCAGTATGAACCCTATTGCATTAGAAACACACTTCCAAATCAATCAGACGAATTTTCCTTCCATACATAACATCAAAGAGTGTGTGAAAATTATTGTTGCCAACTGTACAGTACGTAATTGTGGGTTATGTTTTTATAGCTAATCCGAACTTGATCGAAACTTCTCATTCATTTACGACGTAATATTTCCATTTAGAGGTTTATTTTGTTCGAGGGTTATTACTGGGCAAGAATATTTGTCGTAAATTGTACACTCTCATGTGTTGAAATAATATACTAGGTGCGCATATAGGCATATGTAGTAAATCAGTAGCTATGTAACTCTATAATAAACTCACAACAATAATATACTAGGTGCGCATATAGGCATATATAGTAAATCAGTAGCTATGTAACTCTATAATAAACTCACAACAATAATCATCTAATCATATAATCGAGGCGCTGTTTGCCGGTAAAAATAATGGGTCCTGTGACGTGCGAGTATACCCACAATTTGAATACATTATAGACATTCACTGTGTTGACATTCATACTAAATTAAATATATAACGCGCATCATACATGTGTTCATAAACATTAACGATTAACTTAGTACATTCCTTAATGGAAAAGACTGGAGTTCTCGAAAAGGGGCTCCAGTCCTAACGCTATGCTTGACTTACAGTGTGATGTTTTAATAATCCAGAGGGGTTGATAGTCTCTGAAGTCCTATTTTAACTAACTAAATTATTATATTATGCGTATAGAGTCGGGGTCAAGAATATCTGGATAGTTTATGTAAGAACCATTATGATACACTGGCGAACTATTTTGATAAACTATTAGATTTAAAATGGTATTGGTATTGACTACTTAATGGTCACAGTGTTGTTGGTACACCCGGATACCACAGAAACTAGCCCAGATGGTTATGAGCCGGAGATTTGCTGTGGATCCTTTCTGGACGGCAGCCCACTCTAACTATCACGGCGCCACACACACACACACACACACACATGTTTCGAACCAATACTTACGACTGTCGGTGTCATGTATGATCATGTTCGTGCTCTTATTATGCAACGCAATCAAATATTGATATTATAAATGATAACATTTATATATATTGTTTGATTATCTTGTTATATATATTTATCCTTCCATATATCTATATTAAACCCGGACACACACATATACTGTATATATTGCCCGATTGGGTTTTAAGAAAATAAGATTCAGACGAAACACTACCAAACCCCCCAATGAATCCACATAAGCCTACGTTGCTCAACACACAAATAAGAAAGACAAAGGAATAGATTAATATATTATGTTCTAGAACATTAAAATATTATAATTATATGGAGAAATGCGAATAAGTAATTGGGAAAATATATGAAGTAAAACCAAACAATTATAACATTTTAGAATATCGGCTAATTGCCGTATAAATGATATATTTACTGTTCTGTTTTGTGTGATTTTGAACTTATGTTAATTGCACATGTAGAATATCTATGATAGTGTTAGACAAAAGCACGCCGTAAATCATTTTAGAAAGATGACACACATACACACACACACAAAGCAGAAAACCTATGGAATAACTGGGGAATTCGGAAGTGTCTCGTTTGATTCTGAATTATAATAATTTCATAAAACGTAATGGGATATTCATCCGTGTCCTTGTTGAATGCGAATATTGGAAGAAATACAATTCAATAAACAAATACATATTGTCATTAATAGTACTAATGATTGCATACTATTAAAAGAGCAAGATAATTATCATACATGACATGCTGAGACTCAAGCCTTTTTGGTTCCAAACGTATGTTCGTGTGTGTGTATGACCCCGTGATAGAGTGGGCTGCCGTCCAGAAAGGATCCACTACAAATAACTGGCTCATACCCACCTGTGCTAGTTTCTGTGGTATCCGAGTGTGCCATGGAGAGTTTTTGTGGTATCCGAGTGTGCCATGGAGAGTTTTTGTGGTATCCGAGTGTGGTATGGAGAGTTTCTGTGGTATCCGAGTGTGCCATGGAGAGTTTTTGTGGTATCCGAGAGTGCCATGGAGAGTTTCTGTGGTATCCGAGTGTGCCATGGAGAGTTTCTGTGGTATCCGAGTGTGCCATGGAGAGTTTTTGTGGTATCCGAGAGTGCCATGGAGAGTTTCTGTGGTATCCGAGTGTGCCATGGAGAGTTTCTGTGGTATCCGAGTGTGCCATGGAGAGTTTCTGTGGTATCCGAGTGTGCCATGGAGAGTTTCTGTGGTATCCGAGGGTGCCATGGAGAGTTTCTGTGGTATCCGAGTGTGCCATGGAGAGTTTCTGTGGTATCCGAGTGTGCCATGGAGAGTTTCTGTAGTATCCGAGTGTGCCATGGAGAGTTTCTGTGGTATCCGAGTGTGCTATGGAGAGTTTCTGTGGTATCCGAGTGTGCCATGGAGAGTTGCTGTGGTATCCGAGTGTGCCATGTAGAGTTTTTGTGGTATCCGAGTGTGCCATGGAGAGTTTCTGTGGTATCCGAGTGTGCCATGGAGAGTTTCTGTGGTATCCGAGTGTGCCATGGAGAGTTTCTGTGGTATCCGAGTGTGCCATGGAGAGTTTCTGTGGTATCCGAGTGTGCCATGGAGAGTTTCTGTGGTATCCGAGTGTGCCATGGAGAGTGCTTCCAGTATACCTGCCCCAGACTGTACCATTGTGTTAGTTAGGTGTTCTATAGCACATGCCCAATGTTTACATTGCGGTTTTCGAGCCTTAAGGGGGGTGACCTGTTTGTGTTCCGTCCTTTTCTATCTTTCTCAGCCTTGTATCCATTTGGCCCCATTCAGCCTACTGTTTTAAGACGTTTATCCCCATCCAGGTGTCATTTGTTTACTGGTGAGCGGTAGCGAGCCAGCATATTTTTTATTTTTGTTTGACAGCAGGCTAAATTTGTACATTTTTCGATAGAAAAATTTCTCCGGCGAAGCCGGATTTCTTCATATAATGCTGGCTCGCTTTCGCTCGCCAGGAAGAAATCGACACCTAGATGGGGATAAACATCTTAAAATAGTTGGCTGAATGGGGCCGAATGGATACAAGCCAGAGAAAGAGAGAAAAGGAGAGAAGTAACAAAAAGCAGGTCACCCCCCTTGAGGGGAGATGTTTAATTTGTTCCCTAGACCTCCACCAAGTGTAAAAGATAATACCCCCTAAGGGCCCCCCCCCCCCCCCCTTAAGATAAATGTGTACATTTTGTGGTAAAAAAAATGTACAATGGACAACATTGGGGAGGAAGATCCTAGAATTAATAACAACATGTTAATATCTCAAAAGTAATACAACTAAACATGATATAGAAGGCGGTTCAGAAAAAAGCAAACCTCTCCTTAAGGATATTGTATCTTTTAGGTTGGACCTTGATATCGAACATTCTTATAGAAGAGAGAAAACTATTTAACAAACAGCTGCTTACGTAATAAATGTGTAGGTTATGGTAGAGTTGGACGGGTAAATATCGACATTTTAACCCTTTCACGCTTATGACGCAATGTTGAGCCTATTAGGGATACTTTAAAGCCTTTGTTTCCATCAGGGGTATTTAGAAACCTTTAGTTTAGTTACTTCAACCTCTACAGTTGTCTTTGAGTTAGCTGTGGGCAGAAAACTAATTTTGGAGAGGTAATTATAAGAGTGAGAGAACTCTATTTCTTATTGCTAATCTGGCAACCTCTGCGTCATAAAAGCGTGAAAGAGTCAATTTTCCATGTGTATACCTTTGTTAAAAAAAAATAATATACAATGCTGGTATGTAAAACAACGTTAAGGGGAGGTTTTTAGTTTGTTTCCTACTCCTCCAGCAATCTAAAAATGTCACCCCCTTGACCGCCTTTCAAGATAAATTTGTACATTTTTCGGTAGAAAAATATCCCGGCCGAAGGCCGATTACTCTTAAATTACAGGCTCGCTATCGCTCGCCAGGATAAAATCGACACCTAAATTCGCACGAAAGATCTTAAAATTTACAGAATGGGGCGTAAATTCTTAAAATCGCCAAAATAATGGGGGCGAACGTCTTAAAATCTCAAAAGCAAGGGGGCTAGACATGAGGGAGAAAGGAGTCAAGAAAAAAGTCCCTCAAGTGGAAATCTCTTAAGTCATCATTTGTTTGAAAGATTTAATGGAATATTTGTTCAAACATTGTAATCATGTTCAAACATTATTATCATGAAAAGTTCTATAACTGAAATTGTAAAATGTTGGCAGAAATATTTATTCGAAATATCATGACTAATGTTATGCCATGATATTCATCAAATATTCAAATATCAAAGTGATACTTGTGGTTGCGTTGCCATCTTATAATTTAACATATATAAATTACTTTAAATATCCCATTTTAACCCTTATTAAATACCAGCAGCCAGCCCGACCAGTCCAGAGTACTTTATAAACATGTAATTTACTTAATACGACTGCTGTGTGTAAGTAAAGCCCACTATTGAATGTTGGTTATTTGTTTTATTAATACAGGTAAAATAAGATAAACGTGTACTACTACTACTACTACTACTACTAATAATAATAATAATAATAATAATAATAATAATAATAATATTAATAATAATAATAATAATACAGTAATAATATTATTGTTATCACTCTTGTTTTAGTATTAACATTTACGTAATTGTAAAACAATAATGATAACACTGATACAAATAATAATTATACTAAATCGTCAGGATAGACATGCATGTAGCATCTCCATTTCCAATTTAGTAAGGCGTTTATTTTCATTTTGCAAACCAATGTTCTCAATTACAGCAAAAACAGTCATCAGTTATTTTATGAAACAATATAGTAATAAGTTGTAGAAGGGATTATAATTATATCATTCGAAGTTTCGAAGATATTTGCAATATATTTTATCCCGAATACACAATCACAAATCATGAATAGAAACACATTTAAATCTTCAAATCAATAAAATCAAGTACTGCAGGATTATGGAAGTTATATATATCTCCACAACCATCTTTAAGTTTGATACAGGTTTAAGTGAACTAATATGCATTATGGATCGATAGGGTACAGTACTGTATATAGGTCATAGGGTATATATAATACAAAATAGTGATGACGATGAAAATTAATAGAAGATGCATTGTAATTATTATTGATTGTAGAATTAAGGGAAATATTAATGTAGTAGAATATATATGTGACTATCAATGATAATATATATGTGACTATCAATGATAATATATATGTGACTATCAATGATAATATATGTGACTATCAATGATAATATATATGTGACTATCAATGATAATATATATGTGACTATCAATGATAATATATATGTGACTATCAATGATAATATTATGTGACTGACTATCAATGATAATATATATGTGACTATCAATGATAGTGACTATCAATGATAATATATATGTGACTATCAATGATAATATATGTGACTATCAATGATAATATATATGTGACTATCAATGATAATATATATGTGACTATCAATGATAATATATATGTGACTATCAATGATAATATATATGTGACTATCAATGATAATATATATGTGACTATCAATGATAATATATATGTGACTATCAATGATAATATATATGTGACTATCAATGATAATATATGTGACTATCAATGATAATATATATGTGACTATCAATGATAATATATATGTGACTATCAATGATAATAATAACAAAATGTGTAAGTAATTTGGCCAATAGGATAACTCAAACAATAATTCATTTCAACCAGTAGTTTTCAACCAGTGTCACTCAACCAGTATCAGCCTCAAACGTTAACCTAACTTAGCCTGCGAGAACTGGTTGAGTTGGAACATTATCAAACATTATGGGCATGAAAAGGGTATATAATGTGTCCACGATAATATACCTATTTTAATGTACAGTATATGGATGGTCAAAACACGTGTTATACAAGGAAATATAGGTAAATCACCATCAAAATACCCACTGATCTCATATACATTGTTGATACCCTTTATACACCGTTGATTATATACATTGTACCGTAGTTCTCAACCAGTGCCACCTCAACCAGTCTCAACCTGAAATGTTAACCTAACTTGACAACACGGGTTGGATTGGTTCTGGTCCAGCTCTACACTACTAATTGTTGTTATATTATATTGAATACAAATAAAGAGGAAGAGGAGAGGGATTAATGTTATGATAAAGGTATATTCAATAATTGGGTATATTAAGGGGAGGTATTTAGTTTGTTCCCTAGACCTCCATCAAGCTTAAAATTACACCCCCTTGAGTCCCTTTCAAGATAAATTTGTACATTTTTCGGTAGAAAAATGTCCCGGCCAAAGGCCGGTTCCTCTTAAATTACAGGCTCGCTATCGCTCGCCAGGATAAAATCGACACCTGAATAGCACGAAAGTTCTTAATATGGGGTGAAAGTTCTTAAAATCGCTAAACTAATGGGGCAAACGTTTTATAATATCAAAAGCAATGGGGCTAAACATGAGGGAGAAAGGGGTCAAGAAAAAAATCCCTCAAGTGGAGACCTCCCCTTAAAGGGGGGGGGGGGGGTTTCGACCCTTTTCTCTTTCATGTTTAACCCCATTTGTATTGAAATTGTAAGATATTCGCATCATTAGTTTGGCGATGATAAGACCTTTCATGCCATTAACGTGTCGACTTTTTCATGGGGAGCGATAACGAGCCTGCAATTTAGGACAAATGCACACATTTTTTTAATGTTTCATGCTTGATGGAGGTCTATAAATTCCCCTTAGGAGTGATTTATATTTATATCCTTGTAATATGTGTGTATGTGTTTATTACCACCAATATCGTCCAATTGCTCTCATCTCTTGTATCTCTAAAGTTTTTGAAACTATTCTTGCTTCCAAATTTCTGAAGCATTTCTCTTTTCATAATCTGTTCTCAGATCGCCAGTTTGGCTTCCTTAAGGGTCGCTCTACTGGTGATCTTCTTTCATATCTTACTAACTCCTGGTCATCCAACTTTCGGGACTTCGGTGAGACTTTTTCTGTTGCACTAGACATATCATCAAAAGCCTTCGATAAAGTCTGGCACAAATCTTTAATTTCCAAACTGCCCTCCTTCCGTTTCTGTCCCTCCATCTGTACCTTTGTCTCTAATTTCCTTTCCGGCCGTTCCATAGCTGCGGTTGAGTATGGCCATTGCTCATTTCCTCATTCTATCAACTCCGGTGTTCCTCAGGGTTCTGTCCTATCTCCTATTCTCTTTCTAATTTTCATAAATGATCTTCTCAACTGTACATCCAGTCCCATCCATTCATATGCAGACGACTCTACCTTACACTACTCAATTAGTTTTCCAGAACGCCCCAGCCAGCAGTCCCTCAAAAGCAAACATAACGAAGCCATAAAACACTTATCTTCTGATCTAGCTACTATTTCCAATTGGGGTAGAGAAAACCTTGTTGCATTTAATGCTTCCAAGACTCAATTTATCCATCTTACTACCCGTCAGGAACCTCCAGAGGACTATCCCTTATTCTTCAACAATACAAAATCAACCCTTCATCTTCTCTCAATGTTCTCGGTGTCTCTTTTTCTTCTGCTGTCACTTGGAAGGACCATATTACCAGTCTCGCTAAGGCAGCCTCCCGGAAGCTGTGTATGCTCAACCGCCTCAAGGGGTTCTTTACCACTGCGCAGCTTCTTGCTCTGTACAGGGGCACAGTGCATCCTTGCATTGAGTATTGTTCACATGTGTGGGGAGGATCCTCTCACACTGCACTCCTAGACAAAGTAGAAACGAAAGCCTTTCGTATCATTAACTCCCGTCCACTCACCAACTCTCTGCAATCTCTCTCTCTTCGCCGCAATGTTGCATCTCTTGCTATTCTATCGCTATTACAATAATCAGTGTTCCTCGGAGCTTTCCCAGTGTATACCACCTCCTCTACGTAGGGTACATAGTACTCGTCTTGCAACACAATCCCACCCCTACTCTGTGCAACTCTCCAACCCAAGAGTGAAACGCTATTCTCAGACTTTCTTCTATTCAACTGCTGAGCTCTGGAACTCTCTCCCAGAATCAGTCTTTCCCTCTTCCTATGACTTAAATTGCTTCAAACTGCGTGTGTCCAGGCATTTTGGTTCGAACGTCCCTTGATTTTGGCTCTGTCACTCTTTGAACTCTGGGGGAGGCACTCGCTGCAGGCAGTTATACCTTTTGTCTCCCTCATTCACATAGAAAAAATTAAAAATAAATGGACAGATTATTATAGACACATTAATTACCTTTTCTCCACCCATATATATTTGCAATACAGTGGTTGAAAATATCTGATGGTTGAATTGTTCTATCACTTTTAGTTAAGGGGTTCATTGTATTTACCCCTTCACTACGATGCATTCTAGAAATACCATTACAAATAACAGCAAAAGACCGTAAATTTAGACTTTCGAAAACCGTATCAAATATTATGGTTACTTCACTGTATTATACCTCTATTTGCAATAATTAAACAATAAACAAAAAATTGTAATGCTGATGGTTATGTATGCTTATGACGTTAACCCCTTGAGGATCATGACGTATTTTGACAGTATATTATATATCATTAGACGAGATGATGCAGTTTAGAAAGGACCTCTAGGAATCCAAGGGTCAAAACCAACTCTATTAGGCCTTTGACTCCCACAGCTCCTTCCTAAGCTGAATAAAATGGCCGGTCCTGTGAGTGTAAAGTAAACAGATCATTGTGAACAGTGCAGCGCCATTTCAATTATATGTTTCATAAGGTGGTGTTCTTTCTGGACCCCCTTCTCCCTCATGTTTAGCCACATTATGTTTTAGTCTTTAAGACCATGTTCAGACCTTTAGCCTCTTTTCATTGTCAATTGACCCTTCGTGCCATTTAGGTATCGATTTATGTTTTTATATATGTTTTTGTTTTATTTATTGTTTTATTTTGTTCGTGGCGAGCGATAGCCTGACTGCAATTTAGGAGGAATCCGACCGAATACTGCACGAATGTATGTGGAAGGTGAATCTTAAGCTGGTATCACACGAGAGCTTTTATAGTCAACATTCGATACTCAACATTATTCTGACAACATTTCTGGACTGTTTTGCACTGGTATCGAAAACTAGACTGATGATAGATGAATTTAGGTGACAGAAATATTATAAATGATAACCTCATAAGCTGCCAGACCAGTGTTAAGGGAAAACGCGCTCGTGTGATACCGGCTTTAGGGGTGTTTCTTTAAGATTGATGGAGTCTAGGGAGGAAAAACTTAAACAGTAATAATATAATCACATTAAATCAAATCAAAGAAATATATGGATAGATATAAATGTTCCCCTTGACACTAAAAGAATGTAGTAAGCTTAGGAAGGATCTCTGGAAATAAAAGAGGTAACACAAATATCTTAAGGGGAGATGTCGACTTGAGGGATTTTTTTTCTTGACCCCTTTCTCCCTCATGTTTAGCCCCATTGCTTTTGATATTATAAAACGTTTGCCCCATTAGTTTAGCGATTTTAAGAACTTTCACCCCATATTAAGACCTTTCGTGCAATTCAGATGTCGATTTTATCCTGGCGAGCGATAGCGAGCCTGTAATTTAAGAGGAATCGGCCTTCTGCCAGGACATTTTTCTGCCGAAAAATGTACAAATTTATCTTGAAAGGGACTCAAGGGGGTGTAATTTTAAGCTTGATGGAGGTCTAGGGAACAAACTAAATACCTCACCTTAAAGGGAGGCAGACCGTTTGTTTGGTCTATTAATACAGTTACGTTTTATTCATATATTTTTTTAGTTTCCTCCCTAGACCTCCATTAAGCTTAGAAAAAAACCCCGTAGAACCCCCTTCAAGATAAATGTGTACATATTTCGGTAGAAAAATGTCCCGGCCGAATTGTCCTCTTAAATTTGCAGGCGCGCTATCGCTCGCCAAAAAATAATCGACACCTATATGGCACGAAAGATCTTAAAATTGACAACGAAATGGGGCGAAAGGTGTTAAAATCGCCAAACTAATGGGCCGAACATCTTATAATCTAAAAAACAGGGGCTAAACATGAGGGAGAAGGAGGTCCAGAAAAACGGTCTGCCTCCCCTTAATATACTCCTCGACTCCCCATATCATTCCATAGCAGGCTGAATAAAAACGTCTAGTAACAGCCAGTCATTGAAGAAGGCGTCATTGTGTTGAAAGGGTTAAGGAAAAGGTTTAGGGTTTACCACTCTCTCATCCGAAGTTTTGGGGCTTATTATGGTACTTGGTTCAGTTATTGTTCATGGTAATGGTTTGACATTTGTTCAGTTATTATTCATGGTATTGATTGGTTTGACATTTGTTCAGTTATTATTCATGGTATTGATTGGGTTGACATTTGTTCAGTTCATAAGAATGTTATCTATTTAATAACCTGTGATAAATGTGGTATACAATATGTTGGAAAGACGGAGCAATGTTTAAGAGAAAGAGCCTACGGGCATAGATCAGGAATTAAGAACGGCATCGACTCCAAGATTCTTCTATATAAGCATTTTAACACAGATTGTACTAAATTTGATTGTAAATACAAAATTATAGAAATTATTCAAAGTAATCAAAATGTTTTAGATAGAGAAAATTATTGGATTGGAAAATTAATGACCATCTATCCATTTGGACTTAACAATCAAATAAAAAATGTAGGCAACATTTTGTATAAATATTTATTAAAAAACGAATTTAATAACCCATATTTTAACTTCCCTGTTTTAAACAGAAGACCTGGTAGACACGGTAATAAAAGACTAAATAAATTTAATAAAAAGAAAAACAGGTCTGATATTAAAATTATTGTTAATAATTTATATTCATTATATCGAAATTTCGGAATTAAAAAATTAAAAGATTCATTGAAAGGCCTACAAAAGAAAAGTTTTGCTCCTTTTATATAAACTATTCTAAACAATAAACATAATTTCACAAATAAATTTAAGAATATAGTCTTTGCTTTTATGGGATATATTAGAGCTAATTCTAAGAAATCCAAAGATAACCGTATTAAAGATAAAGTCATGTCCACTTTAAATTATTTCTCTAAAATTTTAGACAAAATTAATGTTAACAGTCTTATTAATTCAAAGAAAGTTAAGTCCATGTTACCAGATGGCTGTAAAGATTTCAAACCATTAATAGTGTATTCATATGAACGACCTGTTGGGTCTATTATTTGTAATTATAATAAAGTTTTAGAAAATCTTTCAGATAATGATATTTTCAATAATAATAAATGCGTGTGTGAAAGAGTCATGGATATGCCAGCTAGCAGACGTGATGCAATAGCAAAGTTCATTTATAGTCCGATATGTCACATATTAACAGGTGATGTAGAACTAGTTAAACATTTTGCAAACGACAAATTAGCGGAGCTATGTCGTAAAGGGTTTAAATTTAGAATAGGGAGTAATAAAGTAACATGGGACATAATTTTAAAAGATATTGTTTTTTCAGTCAATAAATTAAAAGATAAATTGTTAAAAATTGCGTGCTGCGATGCGAGAGAACTAGAAGCATGGTCTAAATTATTAATTAAGTTAGAAATACAATTTTCTCGCTTAAAAATGAATTTAATCTTTCAGATTTTATAGACTATAATTATAATAAGCTTAAAGCTGATTTAATAAATTTACATAAACATTTTGTAATCACTACAGTAGATAAAGCCAGCAATAATTATAGCTTCACATGTAAGAAAGTTTATCTTGAAAACATGAAAAAAGAATTAGGTATTAAGGGTAACATATTACGTAAAAATATTTGCGGTAATTCTGTTTATGAAATTCAAAATAATCTGAATATTGATAACTTAATCGATGAACATACCAAGAAAAATATAACATTTGATATTAAACTTTCTGACAAGAACAAGTGCATTACAAAATTATACATGTTACCTAAATTTCATAAAAGACCTTATAAATATCGCTTTATTGCCGGAGCAAAATTTGCTACCACTAAAACTCTATCAGAACAAGTCGTAAATTGCTTAAAATACATTAAAAGTACTCATAAAAGATATTGTAATACCATCATGAGAAGAACTGGCATTAACTATTATTGGAGTGTTGACAATTCGTTAGAAGTTATTGATAAAATAAATACCATGCCGAAAGTTACCTCGGTACATAGCTTCGACTTTTCGACTTTGTATACCAATTTGCCTTTAGATTTAGTATATTCAGAGCTTTGCTTTATTATAGATTTGCACTTTGACAGGTTCATTAGGAATGGTAATTATTTCATAAATGTTTATACATATTTTAATAATGCATCACTTAGCTCTACTCCCACTAGTTCTGTATATTTTGATAGAACTAAACTTAAAGATGCCCTTAAATTCCTCCTTTTCAATGCTTATGTTAGATTCGGGCCGTACATTTTCAAACAAATATTAGGAATTCCTATGGGTGGAAATGCTAGCCCTTTAATTGCAGACTTATTCTTGCTTGCTTTAGAATTTAAATATATAAAATACTTAGTTGACAGTAGCAAGAAAAATAAAATCCCAGAAAAATTAGCACTTGCTAAATTGTTAAGTAATAATAGTAGATATATTGATGATATTCTCGTTTGCAATTTGTTAAATTTTAATCAAGTTGCTAAACTTATTTACCCTAATTCTATTCCCCTCACACAATGTAACGTAAATTATAAAGTTGAAAATGTTCTTGATATAAACATAGAGATTGTTAATGAACAGTGCATATTTAAAGTATATCACAAAGTTGATGATTTTAATTTTAACGTAATAAACTTTCCTTTCCCTAGTAGTAATATCGATAGTAAAATAACTTATAATTGTTTTTATTCCCAATTAATAAGATTTTGTAAAATCTGCACTAAAGTAGATGACTTTTGGGCTAGAGCTAGGCTACTATACAGACTCTTAGTGGACAGAGGTTTTGAGGCAAGTAAATTGTTCCATAAATTAATCTTTTTAGGGTCAATTATTGTGACTGTATTCTAAAATTTGACATCAATAATTTTAATAAAGCATTTTTAACTTGAAGTTTCTTGTATAACCTCTGCTTACTTTTTGTCTGTATTTATTGTTTTTTGTCTGTATTTATTGTTTATCTTTTTCTTATTCTATTATTAATATTAATATTGATGATTTTTTAAATTTATTGTTCTTGTTAAAAGAGTACTCCTTGTTTAAATCTGTTGTTACTTCATATTTTGCAATTATTTGTCTTTATATTATATGTATTCATTGTCGATAGTATCAATTGCTTACTTTTGCGATTTCCTTAGTTTATTTGTGCTATAAATGTAGGTTATTTGTAGGGTAGTTATTGATAGGGGTCACTTGAGGCATGCTATGCTTACAGGTACCTACCCGATAGCACTATCGTTAGTGAGTGCTGTACTGTATTTTATATATTATTTTGTAATAGTATAGATATCTTATCAATATTTGTATTTTGTACTATTGTTAATGTCTTGTCATGTTGCAAATTTGATTTTAAATAATATTTTGACATTTAACATGTAGTTTCTTTATTCATGCAGAGTTTAGTAAAATTTGCCAGAACGTCCCGGACTTCCCAAACTTGACTACTTCCTTTAACGTGACGATAGTGCGTTCTTATATGTGCGATTAGTTTGCTTGGGAAACAGATTAACTTGCTCATGTAGTAATGTACACCCTATGTGGTGGATTGTGTTCTTTTATTTAATAATTTTCATTTTAGTAAGCGTTGTTTCCACATAGCGATTTTGATAATTTAATTTGACTTTATATTATCCTTGTCCCAATTTTGGTTTGTTTAGTTTGCAAGTTTTACATTTTAAATTATTCATGGTATTGATTGGTTTGACATTTGTTCAGTTATTATTCATGATATTGATTGGTTTGACATTTGTTCAGTTATTATACATGGTATTGATTGGTTTGACATTTGTTCAGTTATTATTCATGGTATTGATTGGTTTGACATTTGTTCAGTTAGTATTCATGGTATTGATTGGTTTGACATTTGTTCAGTTATTATTCATGGAATTGATTGGTTTGACATTTGTTCAGTTATTATACATGGTATTGATTGGTTTGACATTTGTTCAGTTATTATTCATGGTATTGATTGGTTTGACATTTGTTCAGTTATTATTCATGGTATTGATTGGTTTGACATTTGTTCAGTTATTATTCATGGTATTGATTGGTTTGACATTTGTTCAGTTATTATTCATGGTATTGATTGGTTTGACATTTGTTCAGTTATTATTCATGGTATTGATTGGTTTGACATTTTGAGCAACACGTAATTTTAGTATGCCGCCATAAGCTAACCAAAAATATGCTAAACAACGGAATGTAAAAACAACAGTTTCGGCTCACTCTGGATATATATATATATATATATATATATATATATATATATATATATATATATATATATATATAATATATGCCCATGCATTCATTCACGATATTGTGAACTAACTTTATAGACCGATAAGTTTTCAATTCATATATACGTACCAGTATCTTAAATAAACTTGTACTGTGTACTTTATCTCTACCCGTCAAACTCGGGTATGTGTAGCAAGGGAAATGTGTCATCAGCCTGACAGAAATATAAAGAACAATGTGTATGTATTTTTACCTGTCGGCGGTTGTACGTGGTTGCCTTCACAGCAGCCATATGTGTTCTATTATTTATGGGATATACCATGCAATCCTAAAATATTTCCAGACCTTCACTGTTAATTAAATTCCTACCTGTCGATCGTGGATGGCGTCGTCGTTGATAATATATAAAACCGGTGTCACACGAGCGATTATTCTGTCAATTTTCACGAACTCATGTTATAGTCTGACAGCTTCAAAATGTAAGTTTCATAAGAAATTAAATACCTAATATAATCTACCTTCGATCTAGTTTCTTATTCGAATACGAAAAAGCCTCAAAATAGTACGATAAATAATTTGCCAATCGAAAATTGGCAGAGAATGCGCTCGTGTGACACCACCTTTTGGATATACAGTATATATATATATATATATATATACTGTATATATTATCTACCTACCTATCTATCTATCTATCTATTGCCTGACGCTGTGATCCCCGAAGGGGTGGCCGCGAACGAACCGCCTCCATGCACCTCTGTCCCCAGTCAGTCGACGCCCCTCCCCCCAACCAGCACCGCCTTCGTTCATATACTTTCTCACTCCATCCTTCAACCTCTCCTTCGGTCTAGGTCTCCCTCTCTGTCCCTCCACCTCGCTCTCGTACACCCTCTTAGTCATTCTCTCGCTTTCCATACGTTCCATATGGCCGAACCATCTCAAGTTGTTCCTTTTCACACTTTCCAGCACATCTACCTCCACACCACACCTCCTTCTTACTTCTTCATTAGTCTGTCTATCCCTCCATGTAACTCTGCATGCACTTCTTAAGTAATTCATTTCCACTGCTCTCACTCTTGGTCTGAGTCTCTCAACCAACGTCCATGTTTCACTTCCGTAAGTCAGTGTCGGGATTACCACACTGTAATGCAAGGACTTCTTCACTTCCATACTGACCACCCTATTTCTTGTTACTACTTTCAGCATTCCTACAACCCTCTTCCCCTGTTGTACCCTCTCCCGCACTTCTTCATCCATAGTCCCATCTTTACTCAACACACTGCCCAGATACTTAAAAGAGCTGACGATCTCCATAGCCTGACCGTTCAGCTTCACCTCACACTCTGTGACTTCACCCCTTTCGAAGACCATAACCTTGCTCTTCCCCGCATTTACCTTCAAATTCCGTTTTTCGCACACTGTTCCAAACTCATTTACCTGACCCTGCAACTCCCATTCATTATCACTCATTTACCAGACCCTACCTACCTATTTTTGTTTTTGTTTTCTATATTCCAACTACTCCCTCTCGGGCATAGGCTGATAGCCTTTATACTCTACCGCTGAACACGGTGAGGCCCGTGAGGTTTTGCTCCAGTCTAGGGAGTGAGACATGCGAAGCACCCCGGCTCGAAGCAACTCCATCTCTGAAGCCGCCTCGCCTCTGCGCTTCACAATCTCATCCCCCACACTCGGACCCTCACTCTCCTACCTACCTACCTACCTACCTATCTATCTATCACTATCTATCTGCAGTCATCATGATAGTGGAGGTAGGTTGAGACTTAGTTTTTCCATGGTTGTTGTCAGCTCCTCCTGGTCACACCTGCAAATACAAACATCAATTTAAATGTCAGTATGATGAAATATATCAACTCTTTCAGCATACCAGGAAGCATTCATTTATTTTATTCAGGCTATTATAGGACGACTGTGTTTTAGTGTCGAGGAGATCTGTTAATGTACATTTTTTACTTTAAAAGATTCCTTTGACTAGGTAATCCGTCACGAGTCATTTATATTTAATTCCATATTATATTCTCACTAAATTCATAATTTAAAAATTAGAATACAATATATGCTGTATATACGTGTATTAAGTTAATTATGCTTTTCCATTTATTTCTACATAAGTTCTGTGTTTAATTAGCCAAACTTATATTAGGTTTTCCAACTTGACAGACCACTGGCCGTTGTAACCTAAGGTGTCATGGCGCTCCTATTGGTCACACTATATCCCTTATAAGATAAATCATGTGTTTTATGTATTATTATCTTAATTATTGACAAATACTTAAACCTACTTTAGATGAATTCTAGTATTGTTTTCATATAATTTTATCTGAACAAGTATTGTAGGTATTCTATCATATTGTATTTGTTTTATTACCAAGGTATTCATTAAAATTTTATATTATTTGCTCTGACAATGTTTAGCCTGATGATGCCTATTGAACATAGTCGAAACGTTACGAATAAAGATGTGGACCTCCATTCTGTGTATCGCCTGCCCTGAATATAATATATATATATATATATATATATATATATATATATATATATATATGTATATGGTATATAAATATATATATATATATATAATATATATATATATATATATATATATATATATATATATATATATATATATATATATATACTTCAGATGGTATTATAGACGTGATATAGTAGTTAGCGGAATTAAGCTAAACTTTAATAATTAATTCCAACATCATATAATATTAAATACTGCCATACATTGATATTGGATACGAGCTGTATTTTTGTTAATGTATTTGATTATGTATGAATACATAGTCCTTAGTATATACAGTAACCAATGCAATAGTAGGGAAATATAACATGACAATATAACAATGTAAATACAATACTGTATATCAACAAATATCAAACACACAGTTCCTTACCGTGTCCAATATTTATTTTCAATTAATCTGCCAGTACCCATAAAAGGTGATGACGTCCAGTGAGCTTACAATAAAAGAATAACAACGAAAGAAAAAGAAAAAAGTACGAATGGAAAAGAAATAGAGTCAAGCAAAATAAAACAATGAAAGGTACAAAGCAAAATGGAAATGAGAGGCAGACAAAAGACGAGAGAAAAACTGTGTAAATGCCTTCAGACCTTGATGAAAACAACCCAAGCCTGTAACACACAAAAACATACACACACACACGAATAATTATATAAAGACATACACTCACTTACACCACATGTATTCAAACAGGCGAACCCACATACTCAAGCCCACACACACAATTACGTATTCAGTCTCAAATGCACATATATAGACACATAAAAACACATTAAGCAAACTAAAACAAGCGCAGATCTAAGGAGAGAGAGAGAGAGAGAGAGAGAGAGAGAGAGAGAGAGAGAGAGAGAGAGAGAGAGAGAGAGAGAGAGAGGGAGGGAGGGGGAGAACAAAGAATAGCGAGAAGGGAATAGGGAGGAAGGAATACCACTGGGGAACAGACGCCTGGGAAGTAAAGAAAGAATGAAAGCAGAAGTGGACAGGCTTGTCTATTCCAAAGAGGAGAGATAGAGATTGCTAGACAGATAGATTGATATTTACAAACGTATATATAGCAACAAAATGGCTACTAACAAATATAATATAACATTATATTATATATATACAGTATATATATATATATATATATATATATATATATATATATATATATATATATGTGCATACGTGTACCACAAACTCACTTGCTCTCGTGTTCCCGTTTTCAACTCCTCTGAATGCTCAACTTTATGGCTCAAACTATCCTGGCATTCTCATACTAAATATTTCTTTGCTGTCTATCTCTCCCCTAACTCTACTGACTTTCCCAAATTCTTTGACTATCTAAACTCTAAAGTGGAACAGTGACACGTTCTATCCATTTCTCCTTTCTCAGAAATATCCATCTTAGGAAATTTTCAACGTTCACCACCACCAATGGCTCTCCTCTCATACTACTGACCAACATGGTGAACAAGCCTACGTCTTTTCTATCCTAATTGACCTAGAGCAGTTGGTTCAGCAACCCACCCGTATCCCGGATCGCCACGGAGATCGACCCAACATTCCTGACTTATTTCCTAGTTCTAACTTTTCTTCTTATACTGTCGATCTTTTCACTTCTTTGGGCTCCTTCCACCATAAACTTATCCCTGTCACCTGTCCTATCTCTCCAGTATGGCCACCCGATCCTCCCAACTGGCGGCGCTTGTAGTACTTTGGCAAAGTTAACTGGGAGGCTCTCCGACAGTACTTCTTTGATTTCCCATGGAATGATTTTTGCTTCCGTGGCTCGGAGAGTGATGAACGCATTACCGAGGTAATTCCTATCGGGCATGGAGGCATATATTCCATTTTCTTTCTCTCAGACTAATGCAAACAAATCTTGGTTTACTCACGCTTGTTCTACTGCTGTCCGCAATAAGAAGAAAGCATTCAAACGGTACCGACGCCTTCAAACTCAAGAATCTCATTCTTCCTATGTTTCTGCCCAAAATCAAGCCAAATCTGTCCTTCAACTTGCCAAACACTCTTGCACTGAACTCTCTCTTCCCAAGCTTTCTGGCATGTTTTTGTTTTTGTTTTTTTTCGTTTTAAGAGACAATGAACGGAGGAAGGAAAAACACAGATAAAACAAAAAGGTCCATGTGCCTAAAGGCATCCTCCATTCATAAAATGTTTGTAACAACTGGATTTAAACTTTTGTAGATTGTAAGTTTGTGGAAAGCAACTCGAGGGAAGTGAATTCCAAAGAGTAGTAGTTCTAGGGATAAGTGAATTTTGATAAACAGAAGTTCTGCATTGTGGAGGAGAAAGTGTAAATTCATGGGCGCTCTCAGCTGCCCTAGTTCTACGGGGAAAGATGTGGAGAGGCGGCACAATTGAAGCAAGTTCCTCGAAACAATTGCTGTGAAAATATCTGTAGAATAATGCAAGGGATGCAACGTTTCTTCGTATGGATAATGTAGGAAGGTCCTGTGTGATTGCAGGGTTATTGATTAATCTAATAGCTTTATTTTGAATTTTGTCCAAATGCCTCAATGCAACCACTCCTCTTCCAATCCACAGAGGTGAACAGTAATCCATCTGAGAACGCACATGACTTTTATATATTACGGCCAACTGCTCGTCAGTGAAGAATTCTCGAACTCTGTACAGGAGTCCCAGTTTTTTAGAGGCCTTCTTAGCAATGCTTCTAACATAATGTGTCCAGCTCAAGTTAGTAGTTAATGTTACACCGAGAATGTCAATACTAGGGGAAGTGGGAATATTTACATAATTAAAAAATATATGGGAGTCAGTGAGATTCTGTCGGTTAGAAAATTGAATGTACTTGGTTTTCTGTGCATTAAAGGAAACTAGATTCTTTTGTCCCCATTAATTAATTCTAGAAAGGTCCTGGTTCAGAGAAATTGCAGAGTTTATTTTTGAATTTATTGAAAGAATTGGTAAATGTGAAGGAACTGTGGAGTGTTGAGTCATCTGCGTAGGAATGTATTGGATTATGAGTGGTAGACATGAGATCATTGATATGAATGAGGAACAGTGTTGGGGCAAAAACTGATCTCTGGGGAACACCAGCATTTATTGAGTGAAATTGAGAATAAGGCCCATCTACCATTACACATATTTTTCTGTTATGAAGATAAGAAGAAATTAGTGGAACTAATGATGCAAGGCCGTAGTGTGACATCTTCGACAATAAGGATTGATGCCAGACTCTATCAAATGCCTTTGATATATCCAGTGCTATTGTATGTGTTTCACCATGTTGGTCTGTAGCTTGGTTGATTTGATGCGTAAGAAGGCAAAGAATGTCTGCAGTTGATCGACATCGTCTAAAACCATATTGCCTATCACTGATTAATTTATTATTCTCAAGATGCTTAATTATGTGATTATTTAATATAATTTCAAAGACTTTACCAAGAGTGGAAGTTATAGCTATTAGTCTGTAGTTTGATGGATCTGAAGAGGCACCTTTTTTAGGAACTGGATGAATGTTGGTTTCTTTACAGGGTACTGGGAAGCATGAGGTATGAGTACACAGACGGAAAAAATTTGCCAATACAGGAGCGAGCACCAAGGAGAAATTCTTAAGTACTATTGGAGGAATTTCATCTGGACCAGGACCCTTATCTACTGAGATATTCTGCAAAATAGTTTTGACATGTCTGGTGTGGATCTTAAGTGAGGGAATTTCAGGTGAATTAAAATTAAGTACAGGGACATCTTGATTTATTTCATCTAAGGTTGAGTTGGTGGAGAAAATATCCGCAAGGTTAGCTTTACCTCGTGGGGCACGTACAAGATTGCCAGTCGGAGATTTTAATGGTGGAATGGATGAAGCAGTAGTGAAGTTGGATTTGAATGAGTTAAGAGTAGACCAAAATATTTTGTTATCATTTGGATTATTTAGAAGTTTATTTGCCTGCTTGTGGAGAAAGTTTGATTTAGTTAGGTTTAATACAGTTTTGGCATGATTTCTGATGTTTCTAAAGTAATTAAAGGCTTCATGTGTTTTTGATCTTGTGTATGCATTGTAGGCTATTGCTTTTTGTTCAGTTACTCTAGCACAATTATGGTCAAACCATTTAGGTGAATTAGATCTTTTACTGTACTTTTGATGAGGAATAAAAGTTTCCATTCCAATTTTTACAAAATCTTGTATGTGGCTCAAGGTGTGTGCATCATTAGAAAAGAAAGAGGTCCAGGGAATATCAATAAAGAAACCTTGAAGACCCTCCCAGTCTGCCCTATCGTAATGCCATTTAGTCACCAAAACAGGTTCAGAGTGGGAAGGTGTGGTAGGTGATAGACAGGTGGCCTGTATCAGACAGTGATCAGAAGATCCAAGCAGGGACCTCACTGTAACATCATAATTTTCTGAATTGGTTGTTAAAAATAAGTCCAGTAGGTGGGAATTATGATTAGGATTATCTGGTACACGGGTGGGTTGGTTGACTAGTTGAGTGAGATTAAATGAGTCTGCAAATAGCTCACATTCAAGACCAGCATCATCAGTCCTGGCTGAATGAGTGAGCCATTCAACATTATGGACATTAAAATCACCCAACAGTGATTTCAGAAGAAGCATTTAAGTTGAGGACACTGAGTTGTGAGGACAGAAAATCTAGCCAAAAACCTCTCCAACAATTTTTCATCCTCATTTTTCCCCCTCCCCTTTTCCACTCTGATGGCACAACCATTACTTCTTCCTCTGACTAAGCTGAACTCTTCGCTCAAACTTTCGCTAGCAATTCTACCTTCGATGATTCCAGAACTATTTCTCTCTCTACTTATGCCTAATATCCTAATTTTGTCTAAAGATGTACTTTCTACCCTCTCTGGGCTTAATACTAAGAAGGCGTACGGTCCGGATGGTGTTCCTCCTGTTGTACTCAAAAATTGTGCTTCCGTGCTGACTCCCTGCCTAGGCAAACTCTTTTCTCTCTGTCTCTCCTCTAACGTCTTCCCTTCTTGCTATATATATATATATATATATATATATATATATATATATATATATATATATATGTTCTGACATACGGAGCCCTGTATGTTTATTTAAGAGTTAGAATTAAGAGTTGAAGGAGTGCCAAACTACCCAGGCGGCGAAGCGAACCAGCGAGTGGGAAACCAGCTCGCCCGCATAGGCTACCAGCAAACAAGCCTTCACACCTGCGTGCGTCATAGGGGACCCTGCAAACTACTTCGATGACCCGACGCTATGACGATGATTCGACGCCAGGAGACTCCATTGGACCATGCACCTCTGAGGCAACTAGAGGAGCTGTGATTGGGGAGTGCACCATCACCCGCCTCCTGATTCGTTCCTACACCATCATTGTTTAGTATATAAGACCCGAGTAGTGGGCATTCAAATCAGTCTCATTTGGAGTTGGGGAAGGTGAACTTGCAGCTGGAGGAAGACGGGGTGAAGTATTATAATGGGTTTGTGACTGTCAGTCAGATTATATAAGTGTGTGTTAAGTGTGTTCGGTGTAAACACTTACGTTATGTTGGTTAGTGAGATATGTGATTGGGAATTAACGTTAACGCTACTATTATGTACTTAACTTTTTGATTGGGAATTAACGTTAACGCTACTATTATGTACTTAACTATTTGATTGGGAATTAACGTTAATGCTACTATTATGTACTTAACTATTTTAATTGACTAACTTGTGGACTAAAGCAACTCTTCAAGTAATTGGGTTATGATAAAAGTAATACTATTGTTTTATATTAAGACTTACGAGTTCTTTCATATTTTCTTTTAATTAAGCTTACATTGTTTAACGGTACTTAGTACGGTGATACTATTGTTTCATATTAGTAATATCGCCTTAGACTAACATGGCTGTTTTAATGTTACTTCTAGTGATTTCCTAAGCTGAAGAAAATTCTTTTAGCTTCAAAATATTATTTTTGCTTTTCATATTATTTGAGTGAGACCTGAATCGAATCTATGAAGCGATCCTGTAACTTAATTTACTCATAATCAAACTTCAATGTTACGTGGTTAAGAAATATATTTAACTAATTATTAAATATATATCTAACTTTTTATGTGACTTTGATATTAATCCTGATGATAATAATAATATAATACTATTAACGTAAGACAAGAACCAAGAATAATAACTTCATTAAATATAAATAAAAGGACATATAAGAAAACTATCTATTAATTTCAAAAAGGGTAAGAGACAGAAATATTCTTACTTTAATATTTATCTTTCAAGACTTTTTATAGAATTAATAGTCCTTCTTTAGATATAACTTATTCGGTTCATAACTATAGCCTACTAAGCTTCGGTTAAATAATAATTCTTTATAAATACTACATGACTTTAATTAGTTTCAGTATTTTTTCATAATTAAAGAGTATCAGTCAATAAAGGATACCAAGTCCTAAGATCCAAAGGGAAAGGAAGCAACAACAGGAAATAATATTATTAGATTTTACTTTTGTTTTGCCTTCAGCTGACTGATACCTTAATATATATCTCTGTGCTATCTAGATTCATCAAGTTAACCACTTGAGGATCAAGATACATAACAGAAGAGTGGCGACCTCGCCAGGATTCGTTTCATACAGTTTCACTCAGTTTCATTACCGTTTCACTACTTAAAAATCAAATATTATCATGCCTCATCTAATTAATGACGAAGATGCTCGAGTTTTCATAGAATCAGAACCCACAGCCCCTGATATTGACTGTCTGTCAAAATCCGAACTGAAAGTGCTTTCCTCACATCTCCAATTAACTGTCTCAAACATGTCCAAAGTAGAGGTGGCTCAGACCATAAAAACCCACCTGTTCCCTATAGAAGGCGGGGAGGGAAACGGAGCAGTTGTTGGGATCCCGAGTAAACCTAGCCAACTTGATGAACAATTGCCACCTGGTTTGACCGGTGATCAAATATTCGAACTAGAACAAGCCAAACTAAAAATAGAACTAGCCAGAATACAAGCAAATATCGAAGAAGCCAGCATAAAAGCCAGAGCAACGACCGAACAAGCCAGAGCAACGACCGAACAAGCCAGAGCAACGACCGAACAATATCAATATCAATATCAAATAGCTCAACTAAATGTCAATACAAATGCTCCCATAATTGCTCCCCCTCTGGGATTGACTATGACTAGTGTCATTCCACCTTTCACTGAGAATAATGTGCAGGATTTCTTTGTTTTGTTTGAGGAAGTTGCTGGAGGTATGAAGTGGACAAGAGATCAATGGCCGTTACAAACCGTTTTGACAGGGCAGGCTCGAGCCACGTATTTGTCAGAAGTAGCAGAAGTTAGGCAGGATTATGACAATCTCAAAGAAGCTATCCTAAAAACCTATCAATTGCAGCCTGAGGTTTACAGGCAATCTTTCCATAAAAACCAGAAGAAAGTAGAAGAAACCCATAAGGTATTTGCCAGGACCATGACTAAAACTTTCAATCATTGGGTCAAGAGTAAGAAAGTCACAAGCTACAACGATCTGAAGGAGTTGGTCTTGTTAGAAAATTTCCTATGGAAAATTGATTCTTCTGTATCCTATCACTTAAAGGGGAAAAAGGTAGATTGTCTTGCCGACGCCGCTGACATGGCTGACACATACGTGCTCAACAACAAATTTCGTGGAAAGAAGCCCTACGATAATTCTAGTTCTAATTTTAAGTATCTCAATCACAAATCTGACAGACCCAGTCACAAGCCTGTAACGTCTTCCCCAGCTAGCCAAAATAGAATTGTTCCCCCAACTAAAAATGTGACTCAGGGCAATGGTAACAGAGGTGGGGCCCAAAGTAATAGTAATGCTCAAAGAGGGAACGTTCCCGTATCCCCTAAAGTATGTACTTTTTGTGGCAAGAGAGGCCACCTAGCTTATCAGTGCTGGGCCAAGGAGAGAACAGAGAGATCGGGGCAGACAGTTGCCGCCGTATCTCAAACTCCATATGTGCCTGTAATGCAGGACTCCATACAGAAGGAGTACCTAGCACCAAAAGTTCCTTTAATACAGGACTCCCGACAGAAGGAGTACTTAGCAGCTAACGTAAACCATCTAGACAGGGGTGTAGTAGCATGCGTGGTGCAACCACTAGCGTTAAGCCAATAATAATTTCACCATCAGTGCAGGACAGTTACCGTCCCTTTATTTCATCTGGCAACGTGAGATTAAATGGTTGTATGCATGAGGTAAAAATTCTGAGAGACACAGGTTCTACTAGCACCCTCATGGTGAATCCTTACACTGAGTGCCCGCCTGGCGAACCAGTTGTATCCATGGTAAATGCCAGCTGGTTCACGGTATTGCTGTTGGTGAGGCTGGTCAGGGATACACTACACTGTTAACCCCTTCTCTACGTATTTTTTATTATCTGCTAGCTACAGTATATTTAGACGATTTTGCGCAGTTTAACTACCCCCTTAAGTGTACCATGATTGTTACATTTATGTGTTCAACTGTTAATCCATCCAGTACCGGTGACATACTTTTCATTATATTTTGGCAACTGCTAGACGCTTTTATTCGGTTTAAAAAGGGCCTCCAGCAATTAACAGGCTTCGAACAATCTCACTTAACTCTTTTCACTACCACAGATCCTTCTTAAACGCTGCTGGTAGGTTTTAATATTAGAACACATAAACTATTAAAACACTCTTTATGTGTAGCATGTTTATATAACATAAAATTTTCATTTTTACTATGAAGTGTACCGCAGTTTGGGACACACTTCTGCTAGTACCCCGTCAAGCCAAGAAAGATCCTCAACTTCTTCTTCTTGTTCTTCTTCTTGGTTGAGGACCGGGGAGCCTCTTTGATCACCTCCTTCGGCCACACAGAACCCCTCCACAACACAGGGGCCAGGTGAACTGTAATGGGGGTGTATGCAAGATAGAATACAAACGTTAAAGGGGGTCCTTTTTTTTTTTTTTTTTTTTTAATCTTTCTCTCCTTTTCTCTCTTTCTCTGGCTTGTATCCATTCGGACCCCTTCAGCCAACGTTTTGAAGATGTTTATCTCCATCCAGGTGTCGATTTCTTCCTGGCGAGCGATAGCGAGCCAGCATTGTATGGAGAAATCCGGCTTCGCCGGAGAAATTTTTCTATCGAAAAATGAACAAATTTAGCTTGCTGTCAAAACAAAAAAATATATGTGCTGGCTCGCTACCGCTCGCCAGGAAAATATTAACACCTGGAGGGGGGTAAACGTCTTCAAACAGTAGGCTGAATAGGGCCGAATGGATACAAGCCAAACAAAGAGGGAGAGAAAGAGAAAAAAAGTGAGGTTGGCCCCCTTACGCAGAATCAAACTAATATAATCAGTGTGTAATCATCACTTTGCATGACAATATAATCAGTGTGTAATCATCACTTTGCATGATAATATAATCAGTGTGTAATCATCGCTTTGCATGACAATATAATCAGTGTGTAATCATCGCTTTGCATGACAATATAATCAGTGTGTAATCATCGCTTTGCATGACAATATAATCAGTGTGTAATCATCGCTTTGCATGACAATATAATCAGTGTGTAATCATCGCTTTGCATGACAATAATCAGTGTGTAATCATCGCTTTGCATGACAATATAATCAGTGTGTAATCATCGCTTTGCATGACAATATAATCAGTGTGTAATCATCGCTTTGCATGACAATATAATCAGTGTGTAATCATCGCTTTGCATGACAATATAATCAGTGTGTAATCATCGCTTTGCATGACAATATAATCAGTGTGTAATCATCTCTTTGCATGACAATATAATCAGTGTGTAATCATCGCTTTGCATGACAATATAATCAGTGTGTAATCATCGCTTTGCATGACAATATAATCAGTGTAATCATCGCTTTGCATGACAATATAATCAGTGTGTAATCATCGCTTTGCATGACAATATAATCAGTGTGTAATCATCGCTTTGCATGACAATATAATCAGTGTGTAATCATCGCTTTGCATGACAATATAATCAGTGTGTAATCATCGCTTTGCATGACAATATAATCAGTGTGTAATCATCGCTTTGCATGACAATATAATCAGTGTGTAATCATCGCTTTGCATGACAATATAATCAGTGTGTAATCATCGCTTTGCATGACAATATAATCAGTGTGTAATCATCGCTTTGCATGACAATATAATCAGTGTGTAATCATCGCTTTGCATAACAATATAATCAGTGTGTAATCATCACTTTGCATGACAATATAATCAGTGTGTAATCATCGCTTTGCATGACAATATAATCAGTGTGTAATCATTACTTAGCATGACAATATAATCAGTGTGTAATCATCGCTTTGCATGACAATATAATCAGTGTGTAATCATCACTTTGCATGACAATATAATCAGTGTGTAATCATCGCTTTGCATGACAATATAATCAGTGTGTAATCATCACTTTGCATGACAATATAATCAGTGTGTAATCATCACTTTGCATGACAATATAATCAGTGTGTAATCATCACTTTGCATGACAATATAATCAGTGTGTAATCATCGCTTTGCATGACAATATAATCAGTGTGTAATCATCGCTTTGCATGACAATATAATCAGTGTGTAATCATCGCTTTGCATGACAATATAATCAGTGTGTAATCATCGCTTTGCATGACAATATAATCAGAGTGTAATCATCGCTTTGCATGACAATATAATCAGAGTGTAATCATCGCTTTGCATGACAATATAATCAGAGTGTAATCATCACTTTGCATGACAATATAATCAGAGTGTAATCATCGCTTTGCATGACAATATAATCAGAGTGTAATCATCGCTTTGCATGACAATATAATCAGTGTGTAATTATCGCTTTGCATGACAATATAATCAGTGTGTAATCATCGCTTTGCATGACAATATAATCAGTGTGTAATCATCGCTTTGCATGACAATATAATCAGTGTGTAATCATCACTTTGCATGACAATATAATCAGTGTGTAATCATCGCTTTGCATGACAATATGAACGCTTTTTTCAGACATTGTGAACAGTCGCGGTTATTTATTCTGATGCATACATTGTCAAAGCCTTCTTAATTCATTATGTATCTGATATTTATGTTACGTTGACTCTTATATAGTGTTCGAGGCTTCAAAATGTATCTGAATTAAGGGGGGTCACCTGCTTTTTTTTATCTTTCTCTCCTTTTCTCTCTTTCCCTGGCTTGTATCCATACGGCCCCATTCAGCCAACTGTTTTAAGACGTTTAACCCCATCCAGGTGTCGATTTCTTCCTGGCGAGCGATAGCGAGCCTGCATTGTATCGTGAAATCCGGCTTCGACGGAGACATTTTTCTATCGAAAAATGTACAAATTTAGCTTGCTGTCAAAACAAAGATATACAGTATATATGCTGGCTCGCTACCGCTCGCCAGGAAAATATTGACACCTGGATGGGGGTAAACGTCTTAAAACAGTAGGCTGAATGGGGCCGAATGGATACAAGCCAAAGAGAGAGGAAGAGAAAGAGAAAAAAAGCCAGGTGGGCTCCCTTAATTAGTTATTTATCTGATATTTGTATTTCGCTGACTCTTTATATATTGTTCGCGGCTTCAAATAGTATCATAATTAATGAACGCCACTGTGTATATTACAAATGTG
The DNA here is from genome assembly GCA_032716605.1 of Paralithodes platypus. NCBI lineage: Eukaryota > Metazoa > Arthropoda > Malacostraca > Decapoda > Lithodidae > Paralithodes > Paralithodes platypus. The sequence goes on along the minus strand of CM064544.1, from coordinate 29,405,266 downwards.
AGCGATATAGAACAGAACACTGAAACAAAAGTGGAGCGTTATAATCACTATGTAATACTAATGTTGTATATCAATGTGAACGCCTTTTCAGATATGTTGCACACACTTTTTATTCTCAATACTAATAGTGAAACTTTCTAGAACGTGTCTAAAGTAACATTTTTCTTCTCTTTATCTCCCTCTCTCTTTGGCTTGTAACCTTTCGGCCCCATTCCGCCTACTGTTTTAAGACGTTTACCCCCATCCAGGTGTCAATATTTTCCTGGCTAGCGGTAGCTAGCCAGCATATATATATTTATTTTTTGACAGCAAGCTAAATTTGTAAATTTTTCGATAGAAAAATTTCTCCGGCAAAGCCTGATTTCTCCATACAATGCTGGCTAGCTATCGCTCGCCAGGAAGAAATCGACACCTGGATGGGGTTAAACATCTTACAAAAGTAGGCTGAATGGGGCCGAATGGATACAAGGCAGGGAAATAGAGAAAAGGAGAGAAAGATACAAAAAAAGCCGGTGGCCCCCTTAAAACTTGGTATTCCGATTTGGCATTTGTCCAACCTTGTGAGTTGCAGTTTCATGAATAATTTGCCGTGGTGCGCGATCTGTTGCCTCAAAGTATCTGTACCAATAAAGATAAAGTTTAAGGATTGCAGTTTTTATCTTGCAGTACAATTGGATTTGACTTCCCTTAGAGCAAAAGAAGGAAGGAATTCTGAGTTTTCTTATGTGGTTATTCAATTAAGGGAGGTCACCGGCTTTTTGTTATCTTTCTTTCCTTTTCTCTCTTTCCCTGGCTTGTATCCATTCGGCCCCATTCAGCCACCTGTGTCTATCGAAAAATGTACAAATTTAGCTTGCTGTCAAAACAAAAATTATATATGATGGCTCGCTACCGCTCGCCAGGAAAATATTGACACCTGGATGAGGGTAAACGTTTTAAAACAGTAGGCTGAATGGGGCCGAACGGATACGAGCCAAGGAAAGAGGGAGAGAAAGAGAAAAAAAGCGAGGTGGGCTCCCTTAACATTCGCTCGGATCACGCTAAAACTCTCCAGTCAACATAGTGATGGTATTTGTTTACAAACTATACAAACTGCAACAGTGGTACCAATGAAACTGTTTATCTTTCTCTCCTTTTCTCTCTTTCCCTGGCTTGTATCCATTCGGCCCCATTCCATCACAGTACTATAGTCTATTTGCTGTAAGTAGGCCAGAAGTCATGACCTCTAACATCTGTAACTCAAACACGACTACAGTAATCGAGCTATATATTTCTACCATTGAGGAAGAGGCGGTCAAGGATTAGATGTGGGAATTTACAGCCAATTTGCTCTAACCCTTTTTGAGTTAGAGAGGCTAGAGGTCATGATTTATCGCCTACTTACAGCGAATAGACTATAGTTATAAGGAAGTTTATGGTACGGAGCTGCCCCTTTAAAGATTCAACAAAAGTCAACTAACTCAGGCAATGTGAAAATGGACTGCTTAATTATTACAAATATAACACATGATAAGTGTTACAATCATATACAAGTTATAATATAACACACATGATGTGTTACAATCATATACAAGTTATAATATAACACACATGATGTGTTACAATCATATACAAGTTATAATATAACACACATGATAAGTGTTACAATCATATACAAGTTATAATATAACACACATGATAAGTGTTACAATCATATACAAGTTATAATATAACACATGATAAGTGTTACAATCATATACAAGTTATAATATAACACACATGATAAGTGTTACAATCATATACAAGTTATAATATAACACACATGATAAGTGTTACAATCATATACAAGTTATAATATAACACACATGATAAGTGTTACAATCATATACAAGTTATAATATAACACACATGATAAGTGTTACAATCATATACAAGTTATAATATAACACACATGATAAGTGTTACAATCATATACAAGTTATAATATAACACACATGATAAGTGTTACAATCATATACAAGTTATAATATAACACACATGATAAGTGTTACAATCATATACAAGTTATAATATAAAACACATGATAAGTGTTACAATCATATACAAGTTATAATATAACACACATGATAAGTGTTACAATCATATACAAGTTATAATATAACACACATGATAAGTGTTACAATCATATACAAGTTATAATATAACACACATGATAAGTGTTACAATCACATATACAAGTTATAATATAACACACATGATAAGTGTTTACAATCATATACAAGTTATAATATAACACACATGATAAGTGTTACAATCATATACAAGTTATAATATAACACACATGATAAGTGTTACAATCATATACAAGTTATAATATAACACATGATAAGTGTTACAATCATATACAAGTTATAATATAACACACATGATAAGTGTTACAATCATAAACAAGTTATAATATAACACACATGATAAGTGTTACAATCATATACAAGTTATAATATAACACACATGATAAGTGTTACAATCATATACAAGTTATAATATAACACACATGATAAGTGTTACAATCATATACAAGTTATAATATAAAACACATGATAAGTGTTACAATCATATACAAGTTATAATATAACACACATGATAAGTGTTACAATCATATACAAGTTATAATATAACACACATGATAAGTGTTACAATCATATACAAGTTATAATATAACACACATGATAAGTGTTACAATCATATACAAGTTATAATATAACACACATGATAAGTGTTACAATCATATACAAGTTATAATATAACACATGATAAGTGTTACAATCATATACAAGTTATAATATAACACACATGATAAGTGTTACAATCATATACAAGTTATAATATAACACACATGATAAGTGTTACAATCATAAACAAGTTATAATATAACACACATGATAAGTGTTACAATCATATACAAGTTATAATATAACACATGATAAGTGTTACAATCATATACAAGTTATAATATAACACACATGATGTGTTACAATCATATACAAGTTATAATATAACACACATGATAAGTGTTACAATCATATACAAGTTATAATATAACACACATGATAAGTGTTACAATCATACAAGTTATAATATAACACACATAATAAGTGTTACAATCATATACAAGTTATAATATAACACATGATAAGTGTTACAATCATATACAAGTTATAATATAACACATGATGTGTTACAATCATATACAAGTTATAATATAACACACATGATAAGTGTTACAATCATATACAAGTTATAATATAACACACATGATAAGTGTTACAATCATATACAAGTTATAATATAACACATGATAAGTGTTACAATCATATACAAGTTATAATATAACACACATGATAAGTGTTACAATCATATACAAGTTATAATATAACACACATGATAAGTGTTACAATCATATACAAGTTATAATATAACACACATGATAAGTGTTACAATCATATACAAGTTATAATATAACACACATGATAAGTGTTACAATCATATACAAGTTATAATATAACACATGATAAGTGTTACAATCATATACAAGTTATAATATAACACACATGATGTGTTACAATCATATACAAGTTATAATATAACACACATGATAAGTGTTACAATCATATACAAGTTATAATATAACACACATGATAAGTGTTACAATCATATACAAGTTATAATATAACACACATGATAAGTGTTACAATCATATACAAGTTATAATATAACACACATGATAAGTGTTACAATCATATACAAGTTATAATATAACACACATGATAAGTGTTACAATCATATACAAGTTATAATATAACACATGATAAGTGTTACAATCATATACAAGTTATAATATAACACACATGATAAGTGTTACAATCATATACAAGTTATAATATAACACACATGATAAGTGTTACAATCATATACAAGTTATAATATAACACACATGATAAGTGTTACAATCATATACAAGTTATAATATAACACACATGATAAGTGTTACAATCATACAAGTTATAATATAACACACATGATAAGTGTTACAATCATATACAAGTTATAATATAACACACATGATAAGTGTTACAATCATATACAAGTTATAATATAACACACATGATAAGTGTTACAATCATATACAAGTTATAATATAACACACATGATAAGTGTTACAATCATATACAAGTTATAATATAACACACATGATAAGTGTTACAATCATATACAAGTTATAATATAACACACATGATAAGTGTTACAATCATATACAAGTTATAATATAACACACATGATAAGTGTTACAATCATATAACAAGTTATAATATATAACACACATGATAAGTGTTACAATCATATACAAGTTATAATATAACACACATGATAAGTGTTACAATCATATACAAGTTATAATATAACACACACATGATAAGTGTTACAATCATATACAAGTTATAATATAACACACATGATAAGTGTTACAATCATATACAAGTTATAATATAACACACATGATAAGTGTTACAATCATATACAAGTTATAATATAACACACATGATAAGTGTTACAATCATATACAAGTTATAATATAACACACATGATAAGTGTTACAATCATATACAAGTTATAATATAACACACATGATAAGTGTTACAATCATATACAAGTTATAATATAACACACATGATAAGTGTTACAATCATATACAAGTTATAATATAACACACATGATAAGTGTTACAATCATATACAAGTTATAATATAACACACATGATAAGTGTTACAATCATATACAAGTTATAATATAACACACATGATAAGTGTTACAATCATATACAAGTTATAATATAACACACATGATAAGTGTTACAATCATATACAAGTTATAATATAACACACATGATAAGTGTTACAATCATATACAAGTTATAATATAACACACATGATAAGTGTTACAATCATATACAAGTTATAATATAACACACATGATAAGTGTTACAATCATATACAAGTTATAATATAACACATGATAAGTGTTACAATCATATACAAGTTATAATATGAACATGATAGTGATACTGTTATAAAGTGGCACATAATAATAACAAGAGTATTAATAATATTAGTATTAGTATTATCATTAGTAGTAGTAGTAGTAGTAGAGTAGTAGGGGAGTAGCAAGGGACTCAAGGGCCCCAAGAGAGATAGAAGAACCCCAAGAAGCGGAAAGTAATGAGGAGCCAACAAGAGACACAGGAGAGGGAGACGACAACCGAGACGGAAGAGAGGATGGCAGGCCTCCAAGGGGACCAAATGAAGCAGGCAGAGGCGGAAACATACTCTGGAAAGGATTACGGGAAGAGGAAGTTAGAATTTGGATTGATGCAACGTACTCAGAAATAGTATATTGGTCTGCACACAACTTTTTCAACCCTCCAAAATGTGGTGCCACCACCAACATGCTGAACGATATGACAAAGCTCATTTATAACTATGTCTATGACACATCTTTAGCCCCGTATGTTCTCAAGATAATTTTCAGCATTCCACATCTCTTCTTGCAAAAAACTCACCACAAATCTAATCAAGGCGAAAATGTGACTGCGCTAACAAGAAGAATGAAATTATGGAATGAGAACAAGATGGATGACTTACTCAATGAAGCCAGAGCATTACAAGGGAGACTAGGCAGGCGGCGGCAAAAAAAGAAAAACAATGAAGACGAGGCCAGGAGATTCGGCGACCAGATGAGGCAAGGAAAAGTGGCACCTGCAATAAGGTCCCTGACAAAGGAGGCAGCTTGTTGGTTGCTGCCTATCACAAGAGAAACCATCCAAATGTTGAAAGAGAAACATCCACAACCTAGTGTCCACGAGAGTCAGAGGCTAGAGGGTGATTATATACCACCGAACACCGTCATATACGAACGAATCACAGGCGAAATGATTTGGAAAAAGGCTCTAGGGACACAAGGCAGTGCAGGCCCATCAGGGCTGGATGCAAACGGCTGGAGGACAATCCTGAGTAGAGCAATCTTCGGACTAGCAGCAACAGACTTATGTAGGGCTCTGGCAGCTCTTGCAAGAAAGATGACCACCCAAAATTGTCAACATTTGGAGGCTTACACAGCTTGTCGCCTAATACCTTTAGACAAGAATCCAGGATGCAGACCAGTAGGAATGGGTGAAGTGCTGAGAAGAATCATCGGAAAATGCATAATGGAAGTGGTGAAAGACGATGTGTGGTCAGCGGCCGGTAATCTCCAAGTGTGTGCCGGCCACCAAGCAGGGGGAGAGGCAGCAATTCATGCCATAAGAAAAATATATGAGCAAGTGGACTGTGAAGCTGTGCTGCTAGTGGATGCAACAAACGCCTTTAACACCATCAACAGAAAGACGGCAATACATAACATCAAAGTAAAATGCCCCAGTTTTGCCACCTATGTAGAGAACACCTATAAAAAGCCTGCGGACCTCTTCATAGTAAACAACCAGAACACACGAAGGGGAACACCTCTGAAATTAATGGAAGGAACCACACAAGGTGACCCAGTAGCAATGGCAATGTACGCCTTAGGTCTCTCAGTGTTGCTAACCTTAACAAGCCATGAGGCGACGCAAGTAAAGCAGGTGGCCTATGCAGACGATCTCACTGGAGCGGGAAAAGTCAACAATCTCAAGCACTGGTGGGAACAAATATCAGAGGTAGGACCAAAAATAGGGTACCATCCAAATGCCAGAAAGTCAATACTAATAGTAAAAACAGAACATTATGAAAGCGCGGTAGAAGCTTTCAGCGGTAGTGAAGTGGTAGTAACAAAGGACGGACAGCGTCACCTTGGGGCGGTGATCGGCACGGAAGAGTTCAAGAACAAATACATAGAGGAGAAGGTCAGAGAATGAGTAAATTAAATTGAGAAACTGGCCAATATTGCAAAGACGGAACCACAGGCCGCGTATTCGGCATTCACATATGGGGTCAAACATCGCTGGACCTACTTGATGAGAACCGTTCCAAATGTGAGCGCGTTACTTCAACCGCTGGAAGATGCCATCAGAGACAAACTCATCCCAGCGTGGATAAAGTCGCACACCCCGAATGATACAGAGAGGGAGCTGCTCGCACTGCCTCCTAAGTTGGGAGGGATGGGAATCATCGACCCAGTGAAGAGGGCGGTAACGGAATACCAGAACTCGGTAAAGATAACAGGATCTCTCACTGACCGTATCATAGCACAAGATTCTGACGGTGAAGTAGACCAGGCAGACATCTACAACATCAGAAAGACCATCATGTCAGAGAGGCAAAACTCACAGAAAAATGACCTGGCACAATTGATGGGACAACTTCACCCGAGACAAACAAGAAAACTACAAATAGCACAAGAAACGGGCGCTTCAAATTGGCTGACAACACTACCAATCAAGGCAAAAAGCTTCAATCTCAACAAACAAGAATTTAATGATGCTATTGCACTGAGGTATGATTGGCCGATTGAAGGACTGCCCGATCGATGCGTTTGTGGAACCATCAACGATACAGACCACAGCATGATATGTAAGAAAGGAGGATTCATCAGCATCAGGCACGATGAAGTAAGAGATGTAACAGCGAACATGCTCAGGGAGGTGTGTAGAGATGTGGTGAGCAAACCATCACTCATTCCCTTGGATGGAGAGATCATGCAGCACAGGACGGCCAACACATCCACTGAAGCAAGATTGGACGTTAGTGCAAGAGGCTTTTTGGACAAATGCACAGCGAGCGTTCTTTGACATAAGAGTATTTGACCCAATGGCCCACAGCTACAGCGAGCTTTCTCTGGAGGCTGCACACAAGAGGAACGAACGAGAGAAGGTCAGGACATATGGAGAAAGGATCATACACGTCGAACATGGCAGCTTTACCCCACTAGTCTTCACCACATCAGGAGGGATGGGACCCAGGGCCCAGTGCTTCTATTCAAGGCTAGCAGAGATCATCGCAGAGAAGAAGCAACAGCCTAGGAGCCACGTCGTAGCCTGGATGAGATGCCGTCTATCTTTCTCATTGCTCAGATCAGCACTACTATGCCTGCGGGGAACAAGAAGGTCTGCACCACAACCAGTGACGGTGGCAGAAGTAGACTACGAGGCAGCAGTGGCAGAGGGTCGCATAGGAAGGAGACTGGATTGAAGTTGCATGGTGTAGAATAGTAGTATCTGATGCTTGTGAAATTTAATATGTGTACAATGTTAAATATATGGTAGTGGTGGTGGTGATGGTGGAGGTGGTGATGGTAGTAGTAGAAACGTGAAATGTATGAAAAATATTAAATAAAAAAAAAATTAGTATTAATGTTATCATTAGAAGTAGTAGTAGTAGTAGTGGTAGTAGTAGCGATAGTGAATTACTGTGGAGTAAGTGGCGCATAATAATAACAAGAGTATTAATAATATTAGTATTAGTATTATCATTAGTAGTAGTAGTAGTAGTAGTGGTAGTGGACCTACTTGATTGAGGATTCATCAGCATCAGGCACGATGAAGTAAGAGATGTAACAGCGAACATGCTCAGGGAGGTGTGTAGAGATGTGGTGAGCGAACCATCACTCATTCCCTTGGATGGAGAGATCATGCAGCACAGGACGGCCAACACATCCACTGAAGCAAGATTGGACGTTAGTGCAAGAGGCTTTTTGGACAAATGCACAGCGAGCGTTCTTTGACATAAGAGTATTTGACCCAATGGCCCACAGCTACAGCGAGCTGTCTCTGGAGGCTGCACACAAGAGGAACGAACGAGAGAAGGTCAGGACATATGGAGAAAGGATCATACACGTCGAACATGGCAGCTTTACCCCACTAGTCTTCACCACATCAGGAGGGATGGGACCCAGGGCCCAGTGCTTCTATTCAAGGCTAGCAGAGATCATCGCAGAGAAAAAGCAACAGCCTAGGAGCCACGTCGCACCAGCGACGGTGGCAGAAGTGGACTACGAGGCAGCAGTGGCAGAGGGTCGCATAGGAAGGAGACTGGATTGAAGTTGCATGGTGTTGAATAGTAATATCTGATGCTTGTAAAATAAAATGTATGAACAATATTAAATAAAAACCAATGTAGTAGTAGTAATCCACGATGATGAGTCTGAGTGCTGACCCCGGAATAGTAAGTAGCTGAATGACTACCAAGTCGGACGCTTTGATGACTGTTCTGACCTGGTTTAGGGTCCAAAGAGGGGATGCACAGGCTGAGTGGTTTAAAAAAAAAAAAAAAAAAAAAAAAAGTGGTAGTGGTAGTAGTAGTAGTAGTAGTAGTAGTAGTAGTAGTAGTAGTAGTAGTAGTACGACGTGGAACGGCACTGAAATCAATGGAAGGAACCACACAAGGGGACCCAGTAGCAATGGCGATGTACGCATTAGGTCTCTCGGTGCTGCTATCATTAACAAGACATGAGACGACACATGTTAAGCAGGCGGCCTATGCAGATGATCTCACTGGAGCAGGGAAAGTCAATGATCTCAAGAGCTGGTGGGAGCAAGTATCACAAGTGGGACCAGAAATAGGATACTTTCCAAATGCTAGTAAGTCTATACTGATAGTAAAAGCAGAACATTACGAAAATGCCTTAGAAGCTTTCAACGGTAGTGAAGTGGTCGTAACAAAGGACGGACAGCGTCATCTAGGGGCAGTGATTGGCACAGAAGAGTTCAAGAAGCAATACATGGAAGAGAAGGTCAGAGAGTGGGTAAACGAAATAGAAATACTAGCCAAAATTGCAAAGACGGAACCACAGGCTGCATATTCGGCATTCACATATGGGGTCAAACACCGCTGGACCTACTTGATGCGTACCATTCCAAACGTGGGTCCACAACTTCAACCGCTAGAAGATGCCATCAGAGACAAACTCATCCCAGCTTGGATGAAGTCCCACACCCCAAATGCTACAGAGAGGGAGTTGCTCGCACTTCCTCCTAGGTTAGGAGGGCTTGGAATCATCAATCCGGTGAGGAGGGCGACAACGGAACACGAGAACTCAGTAAAGATAACAGAATCTCTCACTGAACGCATCGTAGCGCAAGATCCTGACGGCGAAGTGGACCAGGCGGACATCTACAACATCAGAAAGACCATCACGTCAGAGAGGCAAAACTCACAGAAAAATGACCTGGCACAATTGATGCGACAACTTTCCCCGAGACTAACAAGAAAAGTACAAATAGCACAAGAAACGGGTGCTTCAAATTGGCTGACAACACTACCAATCAAGGCAAAAGGCTTCAATCTAAACAAACAAGAATTTAATGATGCTATTGCACTGAGGTATGATTGGCCGATTGAAGGACTGCCCGATCGATGCGTTTGTGGAATCAACAACGATGCAGACCACAGCATGATATGTAAGAAGGGAGGATTCATCAGCATCAGGCACGATGAAGTAAGAGATGTAACGGCGAACATGCTCAGGGAGGTGTGTCGAGATGTGGTGCGCGAACCATCACTCATTCCCTTGGAGGGAGAGATCTTGCAGCACAGGACGGCCAACACATCCAACGAAGCACGAGTGGACGTTAGTGCAAGAAGTTTTTGGACAAGAGCACAGCGAGCATTCTTCGACGTAAGAATATTCGACCCAATGGCCCATAGCTACAGCGGGCTGTCTCTGGAGGCTGCACACAAGAGGAATGAACAAGAGAAGGTCAGGGCATATGGGGAAAGGATCTTAAATATCGAACATGGCAGCTTTACCCCACTAGTCTTCACCACATCTGGAGGGATGGGACCTAGGGCCCAGTGCTTCTATTCAAGGCTTGCAGAGATCATCGCAGAGAAGAAGAAACAGCCCAGGAGCCACGTTGTAGCCTGGATGAGGTGCCGTCTATCTTTCTCGTTGCTCAGAACAGCACTACTATGCCTGCGGGGAACAAGACTGTCTGCACCACAACCAGCGACGGTGGCAGAAGTGGACTACGAGGCAGCAGTGGCAGAGGATCGCATAGGAAGGAGACTGGATTGAAGTTGCATGGTGTTGAATAGTAATATCTGATGCTTGTAAAATAAAATGTATGAACAATATTAAATAAAAATCAATGTAGTAGCAGAAAAAAAAAAAAAAAAAAGTAGTGGTAGTAGTAGTAGTAGTAGTGGTGGTGGTAGTAGTAGTAGTGGTAGTAGTAGTAGTGGTAGTAGTAATAGTAGTAGTAGTAGTAGTAGTGGTAGTAGTAGTAGTAGTAGTAGTAGTAGTAGTAGTAGTAGTGGTAGTAGTAGTAGTAGTAGTAGTAGTAGTAGTAGTAGTAGTAGTAACGTTACTATATTGTATTCGTTATGATTGGGCCAACATTCTTGACCACTAAACCTCTATATCTCAACAATGACTAGAGATACCGAGCTAATATTTCTACCATTAAGGAAGAGTCAGCCAGGGACTAGGTGTGGCAACTTACAGCCCATTTGTTCTAGCCTTTTATGAGTTAGAGAAGGTAAAAGTCAGGATATCTGGCCTACGTATAATGAATGGACTATAGTATTACACCTGCAGTTATTTCTCTCCTTTTCTCTCTTTCTCTGGCTTGTATCTATTCGGCCCCAATCAGCCTACTGTGTTAAGACGTTTATCCCCATCCAGGTGTCGATTTCTTCGTGGCGAGTGATAGCGAGCCAGCATTGTATGGAGAAATCCGGCTTCGCCGGAGACATTTGTTCTATCGATAAATGTACAAATTTAGCCTGCTGTCAAAAACAGTTTAAAAATTTGCCGGCGAGCGGTAGCAAGCTCGCTACCGCTCGCCAGGAAAATATCGACACCTGGAAGGGGATAAACATCTTAAATCAATGGGCTGAATGGGGCCGAATGGATACAACCCAGAGAGAGAGGGAGAAAGAAAGAAAAAATAAGGAAGTGGGCCCCCTTAAGATACCCATGAAATATGTAATCGGGTGTCGTTTAATAATTGGGTTTATACATTTGTTTTATGTTTGTATCAAGTGGGTAAATCATTAATTTGCAAAAACAGATGATACAATTATCAAATACTATAGGTAAATATGTAGATATATACTTATAGGAAGAAGTGTGTGTGTGTGTGTGTGTATATATATGTGTGTGTGTGTGTGTGTGTGTGTGTGTGTGTGTGTGTGTGTGTGTGTGTGTGTGTGTGTGTGCCAGAACATAGCGAGGACCATCACTAACTATTGTTCATTGGATAATTAACTATTCATGTCGCTATTCAACTGACTCCATCATTAACTCAGTAATAATCTTTGGTATCTAGCCTAGCTTGGAAATATACTTGTTATTAGGAGAGCCCACCTCGATTGTTTTCTCTTTCTCTCCCTCTCTCTTTGGTTTGTATCCATTCGGCCCCATTCAGCCTACTGTTTTAAGACGTTTACCCACATCCAGGTGTCAATGTTTTCCTGGCGAGCGGTAGCGAGCCAGCATATATATATTTTTGTTTTGACAGCAAGCTAAATTTGTAAATTTTTCGATAGAAAAATTTCCCCGGCGAAGCCGGATTTCTCCATACAATGCTGGCTCGCTATCGCTCGCCAGGAAGAAATCGACACCTGGATGGGGATTAACGTCTTAAAACAGTTGACTGAATGGGGCCGAATGGATACAAGCCAGGGAAAGAGAGAAAAGGAGACAAAAATCAACAAATCCGGTGACCCCCCTTCAATTTAATTAGACAGGATGACAATTGCTTTGTAGCTAATTAGTTAGAACATTATGTTCGGATTATCATTAGATGATTATATGTAGTTAATTAGACAGGTTATCTCCAGATTATATGAGATTTAATCTATCTTAATTAATTAATATAAACACCAAATGAGGAGGAGCACTTTATTGACAACGTCTCGCAGATAGCTTCTTCAGGTCACTAACATGATACACATCTGCGAAACGTCAATAAAGTGCTACTCCTCATATGCTGTTTATATTCATCAATAAAGTGCTCCTCCTCATATGCTCTTTATATTAAACGTCAATAAAGTGCTCCTCCTCATATGCTGTTTATATTAAACGTCAATAAAGTGCTCCTCCTCATATGCTGTTTATATTAAACGTCAATAAAGTGCTCCTTCTCATATGCTGTTTATTAAACGTCAATAAAGTGCTCCTCATATGCTGTTTATATTAAACGTCAATAAAGTGCTACTCCTCATATGCTGTTTATATTCATCAATAAAGTGCTCCTCCTCATATGCTGTTTATATTAAACGTCAATAAAGTGCTCCTCCTCATATGCTGTTTATATTAAACGTCAATAAAGTGCTCCTCCTCATATGCTGTTTATATTAAACGTCAATAAAGTGCTCCTCCTCATATGCTGTTTATATTAAACGTCAATAAAGTGCTACTCCTCATATGCTGTTTATATTCATCAATAAAGTGCTCCTCCTCATATGCTGTTTATATTAAACGTCAATAAAGTGCTCCTCCTCATATGCTGTTTATATTAAACGTCAATAAAGTGCTCCTCCTCATATGCTGTTTATATTAAACGTCAATAAAGTGCTCCTTCTCATATGCTGTTTATATTAAACGTCAATAAAGTGCTCCTCCTCATATGCTGTTTATATTAAACGTCAATAAAGTGCTCCTCCTCATATGCTGTTTATATTCATCAATAAAGTGCTCCTCCTCATATGCTGTTTATATTCATCAATAAAGTGCTCCTCCTCATATGCTGTTTATATTCATTCTGTCAACTTTTGCTAGTTATCTCAACATATTTTAATTAACTCTTCAACTCCATCAAGTTGTTCCTAAGCTAAATACAATCTTCTATAATAATACAATTCATGTATAGGATAATAATAACAATAATACAGTAACTTCTACAGGGTGCCCCAAAATAGACATGCCAAACTTCAGGATTAGGTTAGGAAAACTATTCTAAGCATAAAATGTTCTATAAGCAAAATTCCAAATTCTACTCGTTACAGAGAAATCGCCTGCTGAAAATTACATTTTCTTAAGTATTTCCCCATCAGGCAGGCCAAGCTGTCCTAGAGCTTACCATACCCTCATCTGTATACCGGTAATCATATCCTCAAGTTTGGCACGTCTGTTTCGGGACACACACTATATATATTCATACATATATATATACTGTATATATATATACATCTATATATATATATATATTCTATATTATATATATATATATATACGGTATATATATATATATATATATATATATATATATATATATATATGTTAGTAAAGCCAGGTAATACATTTTCTTTAATACATACGAGGTTGAAAGAAATGGCAATTTCTGCGTTGGAAATTTTATTATTCAAAGTTTCCAGGTCTCTGATGAGTTTTCGCTGGGTGGCAGGAAGTAGATGAAGGAGATGAGCAAAATTCATGGTGGTACAGGGTTACATAAATGTAAATGATGATACAGGATATACGACGCGTTTCACTGGACAACCAACATTATCAAGTAAGGATGGAATGATATAAAAGGTAAACAGGAAGGGTATATATAGAGGGTGGAGGATCAGAGGAGGCAAAAACAAGGGGCAAAAATCTACTATTGGTGGAGGGGGATTCTGGAAAAGAGAAAGGGGGGAACCGCTTCACGTATGCGCACTGGATGCGGGATGGTGGTCGGTTGGTGGGGTCGAAGCTGATTGGCTGCGTGTTGAGGGGCGTGGCCTAAGTTGTGTGGCGCCTGCGGAAGACGAAGCTGAAGGAGGTAGCGGGGGGGCTGCATCAAGGGCACCGGGGGGCGAGGGGGGGTGTTAGGTCCTGTAGGAAAGTGCCTTTTGGCAGAAGGAAGGATCTGAAGGTCAGAGTTTGGTTGTTGATGTTGGGATGTAAGGCTTGGATATATAAAGCTTCGAGTATAGGTAATCTCCTTGGGTCACTTTCTTTATCGAGTATGGTGGTGTGTTTCTCTAACTCGTTGCATGTGAGGTGAGGGTGGTTAGGGGTGAGATAGTGGTCTTTGATGGCTCCAGCCTGAAGGTGAAGAGTTAGCCGACGTGAAA
The DNA here is from genome assembly GCA_032716605.1 of Paralithodes platypus. Classification (NCBI taxonomy): domain Eukaryota; kingdom Metazoa; phylum Arthropoda; class Malacostraca; order Decapoda; family Lithodidae; genus Paralithodes; species Paralithodes platypus. The sequence goes on along the minus strand of CM064544.1, from coordinate 29,390,252 downwards.
GACGAGTCTGCGTCATACCAATATAGGAATGAGGTCCACAGTCCTCATAATTACAGGTATGTTGGTAAATGACGTGATCGTCGGTCATCGGGCTCTTTATCTTGGTGGAGGCAGGTTTGTTGCGGAGAACGAGGTTGGAGGTCTTGGGGGATTTGTAATAAATTATTAATTTGATTTTGTTTTCCGGGTTGGCTGGGTGGACATGCTTGGAGATTATTTCTTTTAAGACGGCCTCGTCATTTTTGTGTTCAGAGGACATGTAATTGCGGTAGAAGATCTTAATTTCATTGGGGGGGTCAATGTTGGGAGGGTTTTGGGTGTACCATTTTTCAAGATGGTGGTTGATGGTGCTGGAGATGTCGGAGTTGGAGTATCCGTTATTTACTAAAACTTGGGATAGTCTTTCTAGTTCCTGGTGGGTGTCGGCCCAGGTAGAGCAGTGCGTGAGGGCTCTCCTAACATAGGCAGAGATGGAGGATAGAAGATAACGGCGGGGGCATTCACTATCGCCGTTGAGGCATTGTCCTGTGTTAGTTGGTTTAATGTAGACGGTGGGTTTGAACCCATGGTCGTTCAGAGCTACGAGGATGTCGAGGAAGGGGAGTTGTCCATTGTTAGATTTTTCAAAGGTGAAGTTAAGTCCGGAGGAGGTCATGAAGCGACGCTGGAGCTCCTGTAGTTCGTGGAGGTCCTTGATTTGCACGAAGATGTCATCCACGTATCTACAGTAGACGGCGGGTCGTTGGGCAACTAGGAGCTCTTCCTCGATGGTACCCATGAAAAAGTTCGCAAAAAGAACTCCTAGAGGGCTGCCCATCGCCACACCGTCTATTTGCTTGTACATGTTGCCCCGGGGGCAAAGGAAGGGGGCCTCCTTGGTACATAGCTCCAGTAGTGTTTTCAGGGCCTTCTCCGGGATGTCCAGTGTTGGTGTATCAGGGCAATGATAAATTCGACGTAGAATCATGTCAATGGTCCTATCCACTGGCACGTTGGTGAACAGGCTTTCTACGTCGAGAGAGGCGATTGTGTGGTTGTTGTTACGGGGGGCGTCTCGTAAAATTTCCAAGAAATCGTGGGCTGAGTTAAGGTTGAATTGGCTGGGCACGTAGGGGGTGAGGAGGTTGTTCAGGGCCTTGGCGATCTGGTAGGTGGCAGTGGGGATCTGGGAGATGATGGGGCGGAGGGGGTTCCCAGGTTTATGTGTTTTGATGGTTCCGTACACATAACCAGGGGTGTATTCTCCGACGAGTTTTTTAAGGTGGATCCCTCCTTGTTTGGCGTTGATGGCGGTGATGGTGGTGTTGGCAGTGCGTTTGATTTCGTCGGTTGGGTTGCGGGTGATCTTTTTAAATTTGGTGTTGTCACTTAAGATGACGTCCATTTTTCTAAGATATTCCTCCTTGTCATGGATCACGAGGCAGGAAGCTTTATCCGCACGACGGATGATGATGTTGGGGTTGTCTCTTAATTGTTTGGCAGCTTGGAAGTGTTGTTTGTTGAGTATTTTGCTATGGTGAGTTCCTCTGGTTTTGGCGGCTTCAGCGAGGAGAGTAGGTTGTAGGGCGGGAGTAGTACAAAGGAGTACAAAGGAAATCAAGCAACAACATATCCAGTGACCCTTCTAGGTTGCTTGTCCTCCAAAACACTGAGGATCAAGTGTCCAAACAGTGGTTTAGAGTGGGTAAGGGAACATTGGAAAGGGAATTATTGCCCTGGAACTAATGTCCGTGGCAGGATTAGGAAGTTAGTAGGGGACAGATGGGTTAGTAACTGAGGGGGGGATAAAATAAAGTTATTCATTTACAAACGCAGTCAGTCGCGGGTTTGATGCGAGATATTTGTCTAGGCGGAGTTTAAATGAATCAACGGTGATGCAGTCTATAACGTTTCGGGGAAGCCCATTCCACAAGTTGACAACTCGATTGAAGAAGAAATTCTTAGATTCGTGAGAGTTAAAAGATTTACCAATAATTTTGCAACCGTTTCCCCGCGTGTAATTAGATTGGTCGATAGTGAAGTACTTACTACAGTTCATATTGTCGATGCCTTTGATGATTTTGAACACTTGAATTAAGTCGCCTCTTAATCTGCGCTGGGTTAAAGGAAATAGATTTAATTCTCTAAGATGCTCTTCGTATGGTTTGTTCTTTAGGCTAGGTATCATTTTGGTAACTCTACGTTGAACTCGTTCTAGCTTGTTTATATCTTTTTGGTAATAAGGGCACCAGGATTGAACGCAGTATTCCAGAAGAGGGCGGACTAAGGAATTGTAAAGGGTTAGGATAACTTCTTTGGATTTATGCTCAAATGACCTGCCTATAAAGCCAATTATTTTGTTTGCCTTCTTAACAACTTCTGAACATTGTTGACTCGGTTTTAGGTTACTCGATATTGTTACTCCCAGATCGGTTTCTCTGTTTACATTCTTAAGCTGAGTGCCATTCATCGAATAGTTTGCTTTCTCATTTAGGTATCCGATATGTAGTACTTTACATTTATCCGCATTGAAACTCATTTGCCAAATTTGGGCCCAACATGACAATTTATCTAGATTGTGTTGCATATCGTCAACTTGTTCTTTCGAGAGTACGCTATTTGCAATTTTTGTATCGTCAGCAAATTTTGAGATTGTACAGGTGAGACCCTCATCTATGTCGTTGATGTAAATTAGAAAGAGAATTGGTCCTAGTACCGATCCCTGGGGTACCCCGCTACTTACATTGGTCCATTTTGATGCCTTACCGTTTATGACTACTCTTTGCTTTCTGTCGCTGAGCCAATTTTCTATCCATTTCAACACACCGTCTTGTATTCCATGCGCTTTTAGTTTTAGCAGTAAACGTTTGTGGGGAACTTTGTCAAAGGCCTTTTGAAAATCAAGGTATATAATATCTACAGCTTTACTCTCATCGTAGAGGTTCAGGATATCGTGGAAGAAGTCTAAGAGGTTTGTTAAACAGGAACGTTTTTTACGAAAGCCGTGTTGAGTATCTTTAAGTATGTTATTTTCCTCTAAGTGATTTACGAGTCTGTCTCGTATGACAGTTTCTAGCATTTTACATACAACTGAGGTTAAGCTAATTGGACGATAGTTACTGGATAGGGATTTGCTGCCTTTTTTGAATATCGGTGTTACGTTGGCTAGCTTCCACTGATCGGGCATAGTTCCAGACTGCAAGGATTTATTGAATAGTAATGTCAGTGGTTTAGAGAGCTCATCCTTAGCTTCCTTTAGAACTCTAGGCGAGATTGTATCAGGTCCAGGCGTTTTATTTACCTTGAGTTTATCTAAACAATTCAATACTTCTCTCTCTGTAACGGTGATATTGCTTAAAACATCTGAATTATCAATCTGAATCGGCGATGGTGTAGGGATATCACTGAGGTCTTCTGTTGTAAAAACTGATGCAAAGAAGGTATTGAGGGCATTACTCATTTGTTCTTCGTCTTTGGTGTATTCTCCATTTTCATCGACTAACGGTCCAACAGTTGAAGTAACTACTTTTTTCTTTCTGATATAACTATAGAATTCTTTCGGGTTTGTTTTACTTTGATTCGCAATATGTAACTCTAAGGTCATTTTACTTTGCTTAATTAACTTTTTGGCTTTGCGTCGTAGCTCTACAAATTTCAGCCGTTCTTCGTCATTTTGTGAGGATTTTAATCTATCATTAGCAAATTTTTTAGCAAGCAGGCAGTTTGAAATATCTTTATTCCACCATTTGGGCTTATTATTATGGCCTGGACGCCGAGTTTTCGATGGTATGCAGTCTTGCACTGCTTTTAGGTAAGTGGCTTCGAATAACTTCCAAGATGTATTTATGTCGTTATTGTGAATTAAAAAGCTCCAGTCAGTTTCTTTAAACATAGCTCTAAGTTTATGGAAGTTTGCTTTCTTGAAATTAGGGACTTTTTCGATGCTACTATTTGGTTCGTTACTAGTAAACTTTAAAGTGAAAGTTATCGTATGATGGTCGCTGTTACTGAATTCATCACCAACATTCAAATTCTCTATTAATTCTTCTTTTGTTGCAAGTACAATGTCAAGAACGTTATTACCACGGGTCGGCGTTCCAACAAATTGATAAAGCAAACTCTCTTGCAAGTTCGTATACAAGTCATGTCCGGAGTGTGAAGTAAGAGTATCGCCCCACTTGGTCACAGGTAAATTAAAGTCACCAAAAATTACGGTATCTTGCGAGTTACTTATATCTGCAATTTGTTCGTAAATTTCTCGGTCAGTTTGCACTGATTGAGCTGGAGGTCTGTATATTAATGCAAGTATTATTTTGGTACCTTTATTATTCTTTATTAGCACAAAAGATGCGTCGACGTTCACAATTTGAGGTTTTGACAAGAGGGTAGGGTTAAGACTTTCTTTGATATAAAGTAAAACGCCACCTCCATTTCGATTTATTCGGCTTTTCTCAAACATTACATAACCGGGAAGTGAATACTCTGCTAAAAAGTCTCTATCTTCTGTATTGAGCCAAGATTCTGTTATGCCAATCACATCATAATTTTCTGTAAACACTAGCTCCTCTAAATCTGAAAATGTATTGCGTATGCTACGAGCGTTTGCATAGAAAACCTTTAAATTTGTTATTTTAGAACTCACGGAACGCGCTTCAATAATATTTTTGGTTCTTGTCGGATCTACATTTATGTTCATGGCTGTCCTCGGTCCTCGCTGTCTCCGGTCCTTATCGCTGGTGGTCCTCGGTTGCCTCTGTTTTTTTCTTGGCGTTGGATGATTTATGTCACTGCTGCTTCTTCTCGGATGGCGTTTTTTGATCCATGGCTGCGGACTGCTTCGTGTAGGAGACGACCCATGCGTGCTGAACCCACAGGGTTTAGATGAGTGCCATCCTTGCGGAACAGAGTAGGCTGGTTGTAGAAGTTGTCCCAGAGGTTGATGAATTCAACTTCTTCCCTCAGACACAAATGTTTTAGTCGGCTATTTGTGCTGAAGGCCTTGTCGTAGAATTTGTCAGGTGCGTCGATCTTGGGGAGAATGCCTGAGATGATGATATTCCTTGACTTGTTTTTGTAGTGCTGGATCATCTTGCGATATTTATCCATCAACTCTTCGGATCTGGTGCGCATGACGTCATTTGAACCAGCATGGATGACAAAAAGGGTATTTTCATTTGCATCCTTTGTGGTATCTTCGAAGGCTTCCACAATGTCGTCCAGTCCAGCTCCTGGGATACAATATATAGTGGTGACCTTGCCATCCTTCTTGAGTCGTAGGATGTCGTCCAGGAGGATTTCCGTTTCTAGGCGTTTCCGGTGGGGGCCAGGTTTGGAGCTGTAGTGGCAGTTGAGGCCTTTGTTGAGGAGGTCTTCTTGGTCCAGGGTCAGAATGGTGTTAGTAAGGTTTATATATGCTTTTGTAGGTTTGGGAAGTTTTAAGTTTCCACCATAAAGACGGGCAAGCTTTTTTATGGTTGTGTTTTCGGCTTGTCTTCTGTGTTGTTCAAGGAGTTGTTCGAGGGCTGTGTTGATTTCGGCTTTGAGGTGGTCTGGAGGAGTTTCGTCTTCCCAAATCCGTAGAAGAGCATCTCGTTCTTTACGAAGGTTGTTGGCGAGCTCTCGTTTTTCAATTAATTGGTCCTTCACCAGTTCTTCACGAAACTGGAGGGTGCTGGTGCGATGTCTGGCATTCTCGTGAAGTTTTATGTTAGTAAAGCCAGGTAATAAATTTTCTTTAATACATACGAGGTTGAAAGAAATGGCAATTTCTGAATTGCCATTTCTTTCAACCTCGTATGTATTAAAGAAAATATATATATATATATATATATATATATATATATATATAATGTTATGGGGACAGTGAGCGCATAAGCAATAATGAAACATTCTCCTCCAATTGCTAGGGTAAAAAGTTTGGTTTATGCACAATACATATATTTCACATATATACCAGTTACTATCATACATACATGCAGGAAGGTGGCATTAAATAACACATATAACCCAAACGAACACAAACGCAATCGTACTCGAACACACACACACACACACAAGCACACAGAGACACACATACACACAAACATACAGACACACACACATACACACACATACACACACTCACACACACACATTCGTAAAGAAATTTCTAAAGGTAACTACACCGGTATGGTTCTTCTTGATCTACAAAATGCGTTTGATACAGTAGACCATGATATCCTCTGTAATAAACTACAAGCAATGGGCATTGGGTCAGTGAACTGGTTTAAATCTTATCTTAGCGGTAGAACATAAAGAGCCAAATTGATGATAATATATCTGATCCTATGCCAATTAACTGTGGGGTCCCGCAGGGAAGCATCCTTGGTCCCTTACTCTTTCTCTGTTATGTGAACGACATGGAACTGAGTGTCTCATGTAAATTATTACTGTATGCTGACGACAGTGTGCTTCTAGTTTCAGGAAAAGACCCAATAAGTATTGCCGCCTCACTTTCCAAAGAAGTAGAATCGTGTAGTGATTGGCTAGTGGACAATACACTATCTCTTCACCTGGGCAAGACAGAAGCCATCTTATGTGGAACAAAGCGCAAATTGAAAGACATTGAGGGCTTCTCGGTCAACTGTAATGATATTCCTATAATAACAGTGTCACAAGTGAGATATCTCGGACTAAAACTGGACTCGACTCTGTCAGGTGAAACAATCTTGGAATCGATCCTGAGTAAGTGTAGAGCATGTATAAAATACCTGTATAGACAGGTGGGATGCTTGCCAGCGGCGACCAAAAAGACCCTATACCAAGCGCTTGTTCAATGTCATTTTGACTATTCTGTGTCATCCTGGTACTCTGCATCATCTAAATCAGCAAAGCACAAACTTCAGGTCACTCAAAATAAAATGGTTAGGTTCATGCTGTACCTAGGACCCAGATCGCATGTTAGCCAGGAACAACTTCAGTCACTTGGTATGCTCAATGTCTCTGACAGGGCCAAACAAATCAGACTCATTAATGCCTTCAAGATATTTTATGATAGGGCTCCAGAGTATTTAATGAGTAATTTTGTTAAAGCAAATGAAAGAAACGGACACAATACACGGAATAGGATGTTTAATTTTACGGTTCCGAGAATCCAAGGACAGAGTAAGCTGACATTCTTCTTCACCGCCATCAAAGACTAGAACAACCTACCCAGACAGTCCGTGAAAAGAGAACACTGTATTCCTTCAGACGTAGCTTGAAGGAGCACCTGAACCGAACAGCTGCGAGAAGGGAGCACCAAGCTTATGTCTACTACTAAATAAGACATAAGAGATAGGCAAAACAAACTGAAATTATTACTGAAATATTTTGACCAGTCCAACTATAGAATGCAAGGTATCTTAATATAACCCCCTAGAAATACTTTCTCTAAAGTATCTACTAATCATATTCATTTACATGTTTTATTCTCCCCTTTTTCCCCAGCTAACTTAATCCCACAAGGACCCCAATGGAAATACGCCTAACGGCCTTATTGGGCTATCCTTAGTTGGAATTATGCAAATCTGATGCATGTCATATTGTAACATATTATGTGGTACCATCATTGTAAAATGTTAACTGAATAAATATTATTATTATTATTATTATAATTATTATTATTATTATTATTATTATTATTATTATTACACAGACACACACACACACACATACACACACACACACACACACACACACACACACAGCAGGAACGAGTAAGCCGGATGATCTTGAGCTCCTCATACTCTGAATACAAGGATATGTTACGCTGGCCAGCTTGCCAGAATGTACGCATACTCGCTAGCGCTCGCCAGGCCAGTGAAATGGGCTATAATAATCGTAGAACGATGTTCTTTCTTTCTTAGTATTCATGTTGTCACAGACAGATCAGTGTTTGTCTTTATTCTTGTCTGTGACACTTGGAAGTATTTTATATCATTGATAGAGTTAGAAGATATGTAGTGTGAATTGCAAGGAGAGAGAGCGAAGGAGGCAGCAAGGTGGTAGTATGTGCGTGTGTATGTACGTATGCATTCCTCGCTTGGGCAGTGCCACCCGCTCGTGATTGGCCGGCGGGCCTGGCGTGTCATATGACGCCTGCTCTTCATGACGTGGTGGTCTGTGATTGGGGGCCGCTGTCTTAGCTCGGTGGGTGGGGGATCCTTCCCGCGTGTCTCCTTAGAGCTTGGTATGTTGTGCTTGGTCATAGACGTCCCTTGCAATCTGTCCCCAATCTAACCTTCTTTACTGCTGTTTCTCTCTCTGAACTCCTTCCTTCCAATACTTCTTATCTTTATTCAGTCATCCATCCCTTCTGGTTCTGCATACGACTTCCATAGTCGGCCAGTCGTATTACCAGCACCAGTTCTCACATATATGTTTTGCACTAGCTTTAGGGATTATTAGAGTCATAGTCACATGGTATCATAGTATTGGGTGCTTCTAATTATTGGGTTGTTCTTTCCTACTATTTAATGCTAGACGGTGGAGGGTATCTTTGGTCGTTGCCTGAGTTATGTATGTGGCAAGTCCGAGCCTGTACGACTTCGACGGAACTAGGTAGCCTGTAACCCTTGTGCATATTTTTCCTTTGCGAGCGTAGCAGTATACAAGCGAAGGGCTTTTGCCTACTCTTGCTTGTATGCTTGCTACCTCATTTTGTTGACCTTTGTGGAGCGCCAGGGTAAGACCAGATACTTGAGATCTGGACTTACCAAGAGAGCCTCCTAGTCACTTAACGTAACATAAGGGAAATCTGTTCAAGGGGAGACAGTAGGCTACGAGCATGCTTGAGCTCTGCCTAGGCTCCTTGTACCTTTTATGCCGCTGCTAGACTTTATTAGTAAGAAAGACAGCATTGTGTTTATTAACTTTAACTGCGTATGCTTTAGCAATTATTCACGTATTATTTTAGCCTAGGTTGATGCATGGTGCACAACCCAGTTTGGCTGTTACTTTGGCTAAGGAACTACTGTTTTTTAGTGGCTGTTATTAGTGCTGTCACAGAGTTGTTGCACTCCCTTGTTTTATATATATGTATCCTACTTGTTGGTGTATTTAAGATACACGCTTTGGTGTCCTGCCCCGGCATTATTTCTGTTCTATATTCGACGAGCATCTTAGAGCATCAGGCGTTTTCAGAAGATTCCATATCTGTTTGCTGTAGGACTAGACTTCCAGTGTTTTCATAGAGCATTGAAGAGTTTTTTTTTTTTTTTTTTTTTTTAAGAGACAATGAACGGAGGAAGGAAAAACACTGATAAAACAAAAAGGTCCATGTGCCTAAAGGCATCCTCCATTCATAAAATGTTTGTAACAACTGGATTTAAACATTTGTAGATTGTAAGTTTGTGGAAAGCAATTCGAGGGAAGTGAATTCCAAAGAGTAGTAGCTCTGGGGATAAATTAATTCTGATAAGCAGAAGTTCTGCATTGTGGAGGAGAAAGTGTAAATTCATGGGCGCTCTCAGCTGCCCTAGTTCTACGGGGAAAGATGTGGAGAGGCGGCACAATTGAAGCAAGTTCCTCGAAACAATTGCTGTGAAAATATCTGTAGAATAATGCAAGGGATGCAACGTTTCTTCGTATGGCTAATGTAGGAAGGTCCTGTGTGATTGCAGGGTTATTGATTAATCTAATAGCTTTATTTTGAATTTTGTCCAACTGCCTCAATGCAACCACTCCACTTCCACCCCACAGAGGTGAACAGTAATCCATCTGAGAGCGCACATGACTTTTATATATTACGGCCAACTGCTCGTCAGTGAAGAATTCTCGAACTCTGTACAGGAGTCCCAGTTTTTTAGAGGCATTCTTAGCAATGCTTCTAACATAATGTGTCCAGCTCAAGTTAGTAGTTAATGTTACACCGAGAATGTCAATACTAGGGGAAGTGGGAATATTTACATCATTAAAAAATATATGGGAGTCAGTGAGATTCTGTCGGTTAGAAAATTGAATGTACTTGGTTTTCTGTGCATTAAAGGAAACTAGATTCTCTTGTCCCCATTCATTAATTCTAGAAAGGTGTTGAGTTCAGACTCACATTAAAGTTAACGTAAGCATATACTCCTTTATTAAATCTTGTTATAGTTTATTTAAGCATTGTTATTACTTGAGAGCATTTTATTAACGTAAGTACTCCTGTTGTGAGTAGGCTTTGCCGTCACCGGAAAGCCTTTGTAGAAGTGCACTAAACCCAGTTAATTGATACCCCGTTATCCAGTAGATTAACTCTGGAGGGTTTAAGTGTTTTGTTCACCGGCTTAATAGTTCGAGGGTTTGGAATTAGCGTACCCTTGTTGCAGATATAGCCTATCTTCTAGTCCAATATTAAGTGCCCTTGTTTATTTCGTTGTGCCTGTCATAACAAATGGCGACCTTAGTCCAGTATATAGTGAACTGAATTTTGCATTTTTTTTTTTGGAGAAATCTTATTGCCATTTGGGGTTGAATTTATTTCTCGCAGTGTTGGCAGTGGACATTGTTTTGAGGATATATGGAACTTGTTGGAGTTTATTGGTGACCTAGTATTGCACTCAAAAACATCTTCGAATATTTTTTGTGAATAAAGCTATTATGCGAGAGTTTGGCTACTTTTGTCTTGACTTGGGATTTTTTTTTTTAACTCCATCATGTCACTGGACGGGTCTGAGCATAGTGAGGGCAGAGTGCGAGAGACAGGCGAGGAGGTGGAGAAGGTGGAGTTGTTAGACGGCGTTCTGGTGGTGAACGATGAGGAGGATGCTCGGAGGTTTTTGGAGGAGCCTGTGACGGCGGACTGGGTGTCGGGACTGGACCGGTACGGACTGCAGTGTATAGCCACGGTCTTAGGGTTTTCTGGTACTAGCAGTTTGTCGAGAAGTGAGCTGGTTACCTGTGTGCTGAGTGGGGTGGGTGGGGCTTCGGGTGGAGCGGGAGCTGGGGCACCTTCGTCCCAGCCCCCATTCCACTCAACTCCTATCATGGCGCCCCCTCGGGTTCCGGAGCCGGGTACGTTCCCGCAGGCCGATGTCCGCTGGCGGTTGGGTATGCCTCTAGGTGACTCACGGGGTGGGTCCCCGGTAGTAGCACCCTCTCTTCAAAGTTTGTCTCCCGAGATGTTGTTTCAGCTCGAGCTCGCCAAACTTAAGCAGCAGGAGCGACAGGCTGAGCTCAAGCAGCGGAAGCATGAGGCTGAGCTCGAGCAGCGAAAGCATGAGGTTGAGCTCAAGTATGAGTCTGCAAGGTATTGTGTCGATGTTGACCTAGAGAAAACTCGTGTAGAGGTGACGAGGGACCGGGTCGTCCCCATGACCAGTCCCTGTCGCATCTACTAAAGTTGGTTCCAGTGTTTGATGAGTTAGGAGTTACAGAATTCTTTCTCCGTTTTGAGAAAAAGTGCCGGGAGCACCAATGGCCCGAGGAGAAGAGGGCAGCCCTTGTTTCTTCACGATTGACGGGGAAAGCACTCAAGGCGTACGATGCTTTACCCCTAGAGTCTTGTATTGACTACGAGGTGTTGAAAGAGGCTGTCCTGAGGGCGTATGAGTTGCAGCCAGAGACCTATAGGCTGAAGTTTAGGGCTGTTCCTAAGAGAAAGGAGAGTACTTTCCAGGGACACGCTAGAGAGCTGTCAGATGCATTTGAGAATTGGTTGAGGTCGGAGAAGGCAACTACTTTTGATGCAGTGAAGCAATTAGTGTTGTTAGAACAATTTTTCAAATGTACTGGCAGTGACTTGACTCTTAACCTGAAAGAAAAGCAACCTAAAACTCTGCACGAGGCGGCTGAGCTGGCTGACCTCAGGTTGTCATTGATTCGTGGGTGCGGGTCTGCACAGAGAGCTGAGGCAGGTAACCAGGGGCGTACCCCTCCACCCCCCCCACCCCACCCCCCGAATTAAGGACACAACTAATTACTTATTTAAGAGTACTGGTGCCAATTTTGATCCCAAGTCGAAATCCTTCCCGTTAAAGAAAGGCCAGGGCCCTTCCTCACCTCAGAGGAAGTCCAAGAGCGAAGTGGAGTGTTTCAAGTGTCATGAGAAGGGGCATATTGCGCGCTCATGTGCGAGCACACCGCCTACAGCAGTGGTATCACTAGTGAGCAACATCGGTGTGTCTTTGAGGTCTTCCGCGTTTGCCCGGGGTAATTTGTCGGTTGCAAAGTCACAGTCGGTGCAGAAGCAGCAGGAGGGCTCGTCACCGGTCCGAGATGCTTTTTGCGGTCATAGGGGGCACAGCACTGTGAGATGGGATGGTGTGGAGCATAGGCTTGAGTTGCTGCGTGATACGGGCGCTTCCCAGACACTTATTAAGAACTTCACTGGCAAGCCTACTAACGCGGCTCGGGTTGTGGTGGTTCAAGGTATCAATGCTACGTGGTCTTACCCGTTGGTCAGAGTGGAGCTTGAGGTGGACGGTGTGACACGGGAGTTGGATGTGGGTGTTGTGGAGAAATTGCCAGTTGAGGGGGTCGACCTCCTTCTCGGTAACGACTTTGCGGTGCCTACTTCCGAGGTTCCACCCTTAGTCGTTGCCGAGAGGGCGGCCGACATGAGTAGGGAGGGGCAAGAGGGGCTCGAGAGAGATCTCAGTCCGCTCAGGTGTCACAGCCTAGTACTCAGGTTTCAGACCAGCGGAGGAACAGTCGGAAGGAGAAAGTCAAGGCTGGTGGTCGGGTTGAGAGTTTGGACCCAGCGACACTCCTTGGTGACTCGGTACTTGCACCAATGTTGAGCTCCGGAGTGGCCCCAGAACCTGTCCTCCCTAGTGACATGGTAGGGCGTGATGGCACTCCGCAACAGAGTAGTTCCCAGGTGCAACTAGAAGATCTTAGTCTTGAGAGTTGTGGGAACGGGGCTATTGAAATCGATGAGGATGGGGAAGCATGTCATGTGAACCTGTAAAAGGAGTTTGTGAGGCGCCCACCTGAGCAGCCTACTGTCCCTGTGTTGGTCTGCAGCGGCCAAGGTGGAGGAGAGAGGGGCAGTGGGGCACAGGTGGAGGAAAGTTGGGATTGTCATGTCTCGGCGGAGCAGTGGGCGGGGAACACGAGTCAGGTGGATGTGGAAGCGCTTGAGCACCTGCCTGAGCAGCAGCGTGCAGCGATCCAGCCCCTGCTCAGTTTATACCCAACTGTTTGTGCCGAGCACCCAGGCCTCACAACTCATGCGGTGCACGATGTTCCGCTGGCAGGTCACTTGGGTGCGAGTAAACCGTTGGCCTCGTTGTTGAAGCTGTTCAAGGTGGGCGACGAGGCTTTGGCATGGTTGTCAGGTCAGGGTCGACCCATGGCTGCTAAGGGTGGTGGTCAGTATCAGGACATTGAGCAGATTGGTGAGGTTGGCTGTGGAGTGGATGTGCCCGGTCGTCGCATAGCCTCCCAATGCTGCTCTAGTAGAATGCAACAGCCCTACCATAGACCGACTGTATCTGGCCGTGGCGCTGAAGGCGGTGATGCTGCACCGGCAGGTGTAGTCGCAAAGAATGCGGGGGTACGCATGTACGGTATCGGAGGGGAAGCCTTAGCACTTATGAACTATGGGAGTGACTGCACAGGTGGTATAGATTGTCCCTCTCATGACCTGGCTGTTCTAGGGACAGAGGTGGAGAAGGAGGGAGACTATAGTTAGAAGCTGCGGTTTAGGCTGGGTTATGGGAGGGCACTGAGCATGTTGTTCTTCGAGATAAGTTGCAACCTCTTGTTCCTAAGCGTCAAGAGAAGTTGTTTACTAGGCTGTGGCAGTACGTCCGCATGTTTGTTGATTATCCAGGCCTGATGTACGGGGTGGCACCTGACATGGAGGCTGGAGACAGTGCAAGGCTCAAATTGGCTCCCTACCGTATAAATCCTGCTCGACAGCCTGTCGTAAAAGTAGAGCTGGACTACATGTTGGAGAAGGGTCTGAGGGATAAGGGATATCGGGAGTGGTCGTTGCCAGTAACTTTGCAACCTGAGTTAAGTGGCAAGATCCGTGTTTGTGTTGATTGCAAGAGTGTTGGTGCATCATCCCTGACAGACGCCTATACCTTATCCAGAGTTGACGACCCCATAGACCGCATCGGGGCTGCCTCGTTCATCACTAAGGTGGAAATAGTGAAGGTTATTGGCAAGTCCCGTTGCCGGAGAGAGCGAAGAGAAGTGCCAGTCTTGTGATGGACTGGGCAGTTTATCAATGTCAGGTGTTGTTTTGCTGCCGGAGCACAAGTTGGATGTGTGGCATGTTAAGGGCACTGATAATGTTCTGGCTGATTGTTTGTCACGGGAGGGTATGTTTTAAGGAGAAACCTCGCCGTTCAGTCAGTGTTGGTTTGAGAGTGGAGAAAAATTAGGCTTGCCCCTGTAGTGCAAAGCCGCCAAAAATACTATTAAAATAATACAAAAACCTCACATAAAAACTCTTTCTTTTGATAGTATATAAGTGCAGTATGTTACAGCAAGAATCTAAGACAGTCTGAGTTTTTGTTCTTAGTAGGCTAGGCGTGTGAAGCATGCTCGTTGAGCGTAATATTGTTAAGTGATACTATTATTTTGGGGAAGTGTTGTGTAGATTTTTTTTTTATAATAATGAAGTGTTTTATGTTTGTGATGGTGCCTTGTTTTCATAACTTGGGGGAGTAGCTGGGTGATGCGGGGTTGGTGGGCATTCTGTCTGGTCAGATGTGGCGTTTACCTGAGGTTAAAACGTCCCACATCTTGGGCGGGGTGTTACGCTGGCCAGCTTGCCAGAATGTACTCGTACTCGCTAGCGCTCGCCAGGGCAGTGAAATGGGCTATAATAATCGTAGAACGATGCTCTTTCTTTCTTAGTATTCATGTTGTCACAGACAGATCAGTGTTTGTCTTTATTCTTGTCTGTGACAATTGGAAGTATTTTATATAATTAATAGAGTTATAAGATATGTAGTGTGAATTGCAAGGAGAGAGCGCGAAGGAGGCAGCGAGGTGGTAGTATGTGCGTGTGTATGTACGTGTGCATTCCTCGCTTGGGCAGTGCCACCCGCTCGTGATTGGCCGGCGGGCCTGGCGTGTCATATGACGCCTGCTCTTCATGACGTGGTGGTCTGTGATTGGGGGCCGCTGTCTTAGCTCGGTGGGTGGGGGATCCTTCCCGCGTGTCTCCTTAGAGCTTGGTATGTTGTGCTTGGTCATAGACGTCCCTTGCAATCTGTCCCCAATCTAACCCTCTTTACTGCTGTTTCTCTCTCTGAACTCCTTCCTTCCAATACTTCTTATCTTTATTCAGTTATCCATCCCATCTGGTTCTGCATACGACTTCCATAGTCAGCCAGTCGTATTACCAGCACCAGTTCTCACATATATGTTATGCACTAGCTTTAGGGATTATTAGAGTCATAGTCACATGGTATCATAGTATTATAGGGTAATATAGTATCATAGGGGGTAATTGGAAACGTCCCCCTGTGCTGACGTATTTGAGGTGTTTCCGTCACTAAAATATTCATTGTGCCATTAATAGCATTAATACTTATCCATATGCACCTATTATGGGTTGATTATAAAGGTATTAACCTGAAACAACAATAAAACGAGTGAAAACAGCGTTTGGATGGTCAAAATCGGAGATATAGCCCGCGAGTTGTATAATGTATGGGTGAGGCAAGCTGCTTTCCCGCCAATTTCCCCCAAGGCCACTGAGACACAGTCGATCGATACTCTCTCTCTCTCTCTTGCATTCGCTTGCTATCAGTGATGACCACACCCTCCAACCGGATTTCTAATGTTAGCACAAAAATATACCTCAGAATAAGGGAATAACAGGGAAAATAGGTGATAACTGAAGGAGAGGAGGAAAGTGGGGAAGGAGGGGAGGTAGAGGACTGAGATTTTGCATGGCCCAGGGGCCAAAAAAAAAAAAAAAAAAAAAAAAAAAAAAAAAAATCGATGTCAAAAGTTGATTTTTTTTTTTCACTCACTCTTAAGAGTCTCCCCGCAGTCCGCCGGGGGAACTCTTAAGAGTCTCCCCGCAGTTCCCGGGTTAAGGGAGTAGTGGCTATTTGTTGGTCTACTTATATATTTATTCATCTATTTTTTTTAGTTTCCTCGCTAGGCCTCCATCAAGTTAAACAAAACAAAACCTAGACCCCCCCCCTTCAAGATAAATTTATAAATTTTTTGGTAGAAATATGTCCCGGCCAAAGACTGGTTACTCTTAAAATTGCAGGCTCGCTATTGCTCGCCCAGAAAAAAATCGCACTAAATGGCATGAAAGGTCTTAAAATTAACAACAATATGAGACGAAAGGTATTAAATTTCCAAACTATGGAGCGAAGATCTTAACCCCGTACGAGCGTAATACAATTGTGTATCCGTGAAAGTATGGTAATAAAGATTTCAAATGACACCTGAATCATCTCTGTACGATGTCTGGTTGGCTTGCAATGATCTAGCAAACGAAGGGCAAAATCGCAAAAAATGAGCAATATTGAGCTGTTTTCGCTGTGTGATGCTGCAGATGTGCGAGGAAAGTCTCTGTCACACCTCAGTATGTCTCCAGAGTCCGTGGGTCCGGACAAAGCTCTTCCATGCTGCCTGTAATGGCTGGCCTGGCTCCCAAGCCACTTAATAGCCGGGAAAACCCTCCTGTCAGGTGACAGGCACAGCGAGAATTGGGTTAAATCTCAAAAGTAATGGACTTAAACACGAGGGAGAAGGGGGACAAAAAAAAAAAAAAAATCCCCCTTAACACTATCTGGTGCGACATATTGGGCATTCTTAAGATATTTGGTTATGATCTTATGAACTGTACCTCTAGTCCTATCAACTCATATACTGATGACTCTATCTTACACTATTCAACTAGTTTACCATAATGACCCAACATACAATAACTCCAAACGTCATGTGATAAGGCCATAGTACACCTATCTTCTGATCTATCAACTATTTCCGATTGGGACAAACACAATGTTGTTACTTTCAATGCTTCCAAAACTCAATTTCTCCTTCTATTTACCCACCACCATTTTTCACACGACTTTGTATTTTTCTTCAATAATACACATATTATCAACCCTTTATCTTTTCTCAGTATTTTTGGTGTTTCTTTTTCTCCTGACCTTTCTTGGAAAGAGCATATCACCACTCATGCTAAAACAACTTCCCAGAAGTTAGGTATGCTCAACAGCCTCTGTGGGTTCTTTACCCCCGCGCACAGCTTCTTGCTCTGTATAAGGGCACAGTATCAAGTATTGTTATGTGTGGGGAGGTTCCACCCATACCGCACTTCTTGATAGGGTAGAGTCAAAATGCACTTCTTGAAAGAGTAGAGTCAAAAGTATTTTGACTCATCATCTATCATTTCCTCTTACTAGTTCCCTACAATCTCTCTCTACACGCCGCAATGTTGCCTGTCTTTCGTTCTTCTATCGCTATTTCAACAATAAGTGTTCTTCAGAGCTCTCTCAGTGCACATCCCCAGCCTTGTAAGGTACCCGCCTTTTTACACAATCCCACTTTTATTTTGTCCAGTTCTCAAACCCAAGAATTTATACAAAATCTCTGTTTTTCTTTTACTCAACAAGTGAACTCTGGAACTCTCTCCCTCAATCATTTGTTTTCTTCATCCTATGACCTAGACTGATTCAAACTTCGTGTATCCAGGCATTTTGATTCTATCGTACCTTGAATTTGACTCACTGTCGCTCTTTCAACTTTGAGGGATACACTTATTACAGGCAGCCTTGCCTTTTGTATTCTACACCTATATAAAAAAAAACAATTTGTCACACGATCCAGAAACCTCCTTCCACCAGACATGCCTCAACCAACACGACCATATTGACACCAACACACAATAAAACCCATCGACGCAAATACTCATAGATAAAAAAATACCCTAATTCCATCTATTGTCAAAATATATAAGAGTGTGTAACCTATATCTGTCACATCATATTCCTCTTAAGGGGACATGGGCCGTTTTTCTGGTCACTTTTCTCGCTCGTGTTAAGCCCCACCCATCGTTTTTTAGACTTTAAGACGTTCGGCCCATTAGTTTGGCGATTTTAACATATTTCGACTCATTTCGTTGTCATTTTTTAGACCTTTTGTGTTATTTAGGTGTCGATTTTTTTCCTGGCGAGCGATAGCGAGCCTGTTATTTTAGGAGGAACCGACCTTCGGCCGGGGCATTTTTCTACCGAAAAATTTACAAATTTATCTTGAATGGGGGTCTAGGGGTTATTTGTCTAAGTTCGATGGAGGTCCAGCGAGGAAACTAAACAAAATATATGAATAAATGAATTAATAGACCAAACAAACAGACCATCTCCCCTTAACAGGAATAATCAAGTAATAAATTGAAATTTCTATATTTAGTGAACACATACATTATTGTTCCTCTCCGACATATGACGCGATTTTGAGCCGATTAGGGATACTTTAAAGCCTTTGTTACCATCAGAGGTATTTAGAAACCTTTAGTTTAGTTACTTCAACCTCTGCAGTTTGGGCAGAAAACTAATTTTGGAGAGGTAATCATAAGAGTGAGAGAACTTTATTTCGTATTGCTAATCTGGCAACCTCTGTGTCATATGAGTCTGAAGGGGTTAAAACAAATCATAATTGCAAATCTTTTAATGGCATATAAATTCACACAAAACCTGTAACTCTCAAATGTGATCCAGTTCCACATAATATGGTCTGGTTTGTTATTATTATTGTATTGCCTGCACGTCATCCATTAAGGGGGGGGGGCACCGTTTTTGTTTTATCTTTCTCTCCTGTTCTCTCTTTCCCTGGCTTGTATCCATTCGGCCCCATTCAGCCAACTGTTTTAAGACGTTTATCCCCATCCAGGTGTCCATTTCTGCCTAGCGAGCCAGTATTGTATGGAGAAATCCAGCTTCGCCGGAGACATTTTTCTATCGAAAAATTTACAGATTTAACTTGCTGTCAAAACAAAAATATATATATGCTAGTTTGGTACCGCTCGCCAGGAAAATATTGACACCTAGATGGGGGTTAACGTCTTAAAACAGTAGGCTGAATGGGGCCGATTGGATACAAGCCAAAGAGAGAGGGAGAGAAAGAGAAAACATCGAAGTGGGGTCCCTTAATGTTGGTGTTTATGAACTCAGTGTGACTCTGTATCTTCACCCGTCCTGGCTGCAACCATGGTAATAAACCGTTTATCACACACACACACACACACACCCATACACACACACACACACACACATACACACACACACACACCCACACACACACACACACACACATACACACACACACACACATACACAAACACACACACATACACACACACACACACATACACACACACACACACACACAACAGGATCAATATAATCATTACGTCTCAGATTAAAATGGAGAGTATAAATAGTTCATTATAGTATATGTAAATGCTAATAGTCTCTCTCTTTCTCTCTCTCTCTCTATATATATATATATATATATACATATATATATATATATATATATATATATATATATACATATATATATATATATATATCCTAGCACGGCTTCCAAAACAATAATTCTTGCCTGTCGAATCTCCTCGATATTTTTCACGATATTTTCAATCTCTATGACGAAACTAAAGCCGTTGATTTAGTCTACCTTGATTTCCAGAAAGCCTTCGACAAAGTCCTCAGTAATCGTCTCTTGTAAAAGATCATGCCATAAAAGAATGCGTACTTTGATGGCTTGATAACTGGCTTACTGGGTGCAAGCAACAAGTAGTTATAAATTGTGGAGTCTCAGACTGACCAATTGTCACACGTGCTCATTTCAAAACTATTATGTTCTTGATTTAGTTCAATTACATCGATGATGGTCTCTCATGTACAACTTCAAAATATGCAGACCATATCAAAAAATGGCAGAGATAGTAGTATCTCGATGCATGTTCAATAGATCCAAAATTATTTAGATAAATTATCATAATGGGCCAAAAGCAAGCAAAATAGTTTCAAAACAGATGCATGTAAAAGGTTATATAAAGGTTATAAGAAAGAAAAGGCAAATTACTGTATGAATAATTAATACATTACTCATAAAAACATTCCCTACGGTGCAAACAATGCAAGAAAACACGCAATGTTTATATTTAATTTGTAGATCCTTCAAATACAAATCCGAAGATGTTCTCACTTTATACAACTCATTGGTTCGCCACCATCTGGAATGGTGCGTATAATTCAGGGGTTCATAATATCAAGAGGTCGAGGAAAACTAAATAATACAGGGGAATAACAAAACAATATTCGTAGATTAAGAAATAAGTCATGCGAAGAACGTCTCAAATAGTTTAATCTTGTTAGTCTAACAACATCGCAGTCTCAGAGATGGACCTAATGCAAGTATTTAAATTACCAATAGTCTGTATAACTTTAAAGACAACAACAATCTGGCAATTACCAATAGTCTGTATAACTTTAAAGACAACAACAATCTGGCAATTACCAATAGTCTGTATAACTTTAAAGACAACAACAATCTGGCAATTACCAATAGTCTGTATAACTTTAAAGACATCAACAATCTGGCAATTACCAATAGTCTGTATAACTTTAAAGACAACAACAATCTGGCAATTACCAATAGTCTGTATAACTTTAAAGACAACAACAATCTGGCAATTACCAATAGTCTGTATAACTTTAAAGACAACAACAATCTGGCAATTACCAATAGTCTGTATAACTTTAAAGACAACAACAATCTGGCAATTACCAATAGTCTGTATAACTTTAAAGACAACAACAATCTGGCAATTACCAATAGTCTGTATAACTTTAAAGACAACAACAATCTGGCAATTACCAATAGTCTGTATAACTTTAAAGACATCAACAATCTGGCAATTACCAATAGTCTGTATAACTTTAAAGACAACAACAATCTGGCAATTACCAATAGTCTGTATAACTTTAAAGACAACAACAATCTGGCAATTACCAATAGTCTGTATAACTTTAAAGACAACAACAATCTGGCAATTACCAATAGTCTGTATAACTTTAAAGACAACAACAATCTGGCAATTACCAATAGTCTGTATAACTTTAAAGACAACAACAATCTGGCAATTACCAATAGTCTGTATAACTTTAAAGACAACAACAATCTGGCAATTACCAATAGTCTGTATAACTTTAAAGACAACAACAATCTGGCAATTACCAATAGTCCGGATAACTTTAAAGACAACAACAATCTGGCAATTACCAATAGTCTGTATAACTTTAAAGACAACAACAATCTGCCAATTACCAATAGTCTGTATAACTTTAAAGACAACAACAATCTGGCAATTACCAATAGTCTGTATAACTTTAAAGACATCAACAATCTGGCAATTACCAATAGTCCGGATAACTTTAAAGACAACAACAATCTGGCAATTACCAATAGTCTGTATAACTTTAAAGACAACAACAATCTGCCAATTACCAATAGTCTGTATAACTTTAAAGACAACAACAATCTGGCAATTGATCATTCAAATTACACAAACGGATAATAATGTAAGATCATTGGAACGCAATTTCACTCACATGCGGCATAGCCTATACTATATTTTCAATGGAGTGGATTACTTATGAAATGCACTGTGTTGTATCGACTAGATAATACCCCGATTAACTGCACTTTCATGGGAGTAGTCTCTTTCCGTATTGTGCTATCCTTTCTTTTCACATACACTTGGCATATTAGCTGAAGTAGCCTCGTCAGGATCAATTGATCTGTTGTTGCTTATTTTGTGTTACTCACTCACACACACACACTCTCTCTCTCTCTCTCAACCAGACCTGTCACTTCCAAGATACCCTATCTAAATCGTTTTCGTCTTCTCTATTGTATTTTTATCCTTGTATTATTCTCTTCCGAAAACTGGCTATCGCTTGTGTCTTTCTCTGTGTAGTTCTTTTGGCTTTTGTACCTCCGTTTCCCCCTCTCTCTCTCTATTCGTATTTCAAAAATATTTTTCACTTTCT
Organism: Paralithodes platypus; assembly: GCA_032716605.1. NCBI lineage: Eukaryota > Metazoa > Arthropoda > Malacostraca > Decapoda > Lithodidae > Paralithodes > Paralithodes platypus. The sequence continues at coordinate 29,368,278 of CM064544.1, read as the reverse complement.
TTTAACTGTCCTTCAATATTTTCCTTCTGAGCCTTTCTTGGGGGTTATATGTCAACTACATAATAAGTGTTATTTTGTCATTCTCTGTCAGCATTATCTCATATATATATATATATATATATATTATATATAATGTATATATATAAAGAATACACATTAAAATACGTTTTTTCTCTCCCTAGACCTCTATCAAGCTTATAAAACCCCCCCAAGACCCCTCTTCGAGATATATTTGTATATTATCCAGTAGAAAAATTTCCCAGCCGAAGGCCGGTTCCTACTAAACTGACCCTACCAGAATTCTTGGAGTTGCCGCGCCTGACACGTTGTTTTGTACAGTAAGCGACCTGGGCCCTTTTAATGGCGATATCCCGCAGTTCTTCAGCCTCCCTCTCCATCAATAATTCTTAATTATAAGCTATATGTCGTACTTTCTATAGCTGACACACATTACAGTCATTGCATATTGATGCTCATTATATTTTAAAGTCACCCATGACCGGTATGGAGGTCACAATATTGGCATAGTGGTACCGGTTATGGTACAACAGGTACTCGTCATATTAGTAGTGGATTGTGTTAAGGGTTATGGATAGGGTCTGGAAGCACAATATCATTGGCTTGCTATATGAGGTATGGTGGCCACAAATACATAACCAAGAAAGATCATTTCGATATATTTTTCAGCTTAGGATGATTGTTTGGGCCCCATTAGATTACGTTAAATGTGGTACTTCAAGGACTCGAACCTAGGATACTCACACCGTAATTCAGCACACTAAACATTATGCTATCAAGACAGTTACAGGTTTATGCACAAGCCTACGATAAATTATGCATTCTCGAACACCGCATATTAATCTTAGCCTGTACATACTCCCAACTGCACTCTGATAACCTAATGTTTAGACGAATGGAAGGGGAAATTAATAGGTCACTTAACCGGAAAGGAAGGCATCGCTATAAATTACTCCTGAACCTGGATAAATTCATTTTTGTTTTCACCAACCCACCAATTAATTTACAAATAAACATAACTAATGAAATCAATGAAAGTAATGAATACATGTGGTACTCCAAGACCTTGAACCTAGTATACTCACACCAAAATTCCGCACACTAAGCAATACGCTATCAAGATATTTAATGGCTTATGCATAGCTCTACGATATACGATGCATTCTCGAATACTGCACATTAATCTTAGCCTGTACATACTCCCAACTGCACTCTGATAACCTAATGTTTAGATGAATGGAAGGGGTAATTAATGGGGCACTTAACCGCAGAGGAAGGCCTCGCTATAAATTACTCCTGAACCTGGATAAATTCATATTTGTTTTCACCAACCCACCAATTAATTTACAAATAAACCTAATTAATTAAATCAATTAAAGTAATGAATACATGTGGTACTCCAAAGAATCGAACCTAGGAGTCCTAGGATGCTCACACCGAAATTCCGCACACTAAGCATTACGCTATCAAGACAGTTAAAGGTTTTATATTATGCATTCTCGAATACTGCATATTAATCTTAGCCTGTACATACTCCCAACTGCACTCTGATAACCTAATGTTTAGGTTATATATACCAGAAAAACTTTTCAATCTGAGTGGGGATTGAGCGCGAGACTGCAAGATGGGAAGCAGTGACGCTATCAACTGAGCCAGCCGGACGACTGGCATAATAATAAAATATAATATAGCATAATAATATAATTGATCTTATGCTTAGATACATTAAATATTGATCTGAAGTAGGCCGGTACATGTTTTGAAAAATAAATAAATAGTAAGCAAAAAATGACTTTCATATTGACCTTGACCTTTGATAAATATTGGTTTCAATGCTTCTCTGATCTTTAAATACGAATGGCAGATATAAACGTAAGTTTTTATGAACATTTATCCGTCAGTTAATATATACCAATCAAATTTCGACCTTCCCAAAGGTAGTTGACCTTAACCTTATTATTTTTCAAAATATTATATATATATATATATATATATATATATATATATATATATATAAACATCAAAGAGAGCTATATTTGTAAAACTCTAATTATTCAAAAAACATTTTTTTTTGATAAATAAACTTTGACCTTGACCTGTGACCCTGGCCTTAATGAGCGAAAGTAATTCATTTATTGCATGATAATATAATTAACAAATCAACCATATATGTATATTTGGATGAAACATTATTGATTAGTTTAGGATAAATTAGGATTATAATTGTAATTGACCTTTGACTTTTACCTTGACCTTTGTGGAATGTGTCTGGTAATTTGCAGTTACCATTTGAAAACCCAAGGTCAACCAATTCAGCAAATTTGGTAAAATTTGAATTAACCATAAAGAAGTTACCATATATATTGACCATAACATTTGACCTTGATCTATTACCTTGACCTTCTAGTAACATATTATTTTTTTTAATTTGCTGACCTTTAATTAGGTATTATAGATTTTCGGCAATGTTTGGCGAAAATGTATCCATTAGTTTAGAAGTTAATACAAATCATTATAATTTTGACCTTTATCCATAAAATTTGAAATATATGTGTGGTATTTATTCAATAAAATGTATCTATAAACAACGTCTAGGAGAGCGATATTGTTGACATTTTTAGTATTTTAAACACCAGTTTATAAAACTTACTTTTAACCTGGACATTTAGGAGAGGAAGTATTTTTCTATTGCATGACCATGTCATTGACAAATCAAGTATCTGTATTTTTGGATGAACAAATTATTGATTAGTTTAGGAGAAATTATGATAATAATTGGAAGTGACCTTTGCCCTTTATCTTGACCCTTTGCGGAATGTGTCTGGTAATTTGCAGTTATCTTTTTTATATCAGGGTAAACCATCTCAGCGGATTTGATGACATTTGAATTAACCATAGATAATTTACTATATTGACCTTAAAATATGACCTTGATCTATGACCTTGACCTTATATAAATACTTCAGTTTTGTATTTGTTGACCTATGTATAGGTGTTTTAGATATTTCTGCAACGTTTGACGAAAATATATCTATTAGTTTAGAAGTAATACTTATAAACCTGATTTTAACCTTTGACTTTGACCTTTGAACTTAATCTTAGAAAAATTCAGTTGAAAGATGATCAGTATGCTTGTCATATATGCAGCATCTAGCATTGTAAATACGGTGAACATTGAATGAGTGGTTAAACAGTTTAAAAAAATTACCTTTATCTTTGACCTTTATGATTGACCTTGACCTTAGAGTGAGATAAATTTCTATTTTAGACTGACATCCGAACGAACCGTCTAAATTCATGTATAATAATTTCGTAAACATCTATAAATATCCCTAGGATGAGATATTGGACGGACAGACAGACAGACGGACAAGCTGAGTCACCTTAGTCTGGTACACGCAAAGAATGTATACCAATTTATATCAATATACTGTATATCAATTCCGCTAGCGCCGAATTTTAAATAATTAAAAAAACACGGCATGATAGAGAACGGATTGAAAGTTCTTAAGTGTTTTTATTTTTCTCTCTGGGTTCTATCCATTCGGCCCCATTCAGCCTACTGTTTTAGGACGTTTATTCCCATCCAGGTGTCGAGTTATGCCTGGCAAGCGATAGCGAGCCACCATATTTTGGATAATGTGTTCGACAGCTGACTAAATTTGTAAATATTTCGTTAGAAAAATGTCTCTGGCGAAGCAGGATTTCTTCATAAAATTCTGGTTCGCTATCGCTCGCCAGGAAAGAATCAACACATGGATGGAGATAAATGTCTTAAAACAGTAGGTTGAACGGGGTCGAATGAATACAACCAAGAGAAAAAAGCAGGTCACCCCCCTTAATCTGCCTATACGTTCCTGTTGGTGATTTGAAACGCATTAGAACCACAGGGGAGTGACTTTCATTATATACCAGTAGAAAACGTATTAGAACCACAGGGGAGTGACTTTCATTATATACCAGTAGAAAACGTATTAGAACCACAGGGGAGTGACTTTCATTATATACCAGTAGAAAACGTATTAGAACCACAGGGGAGTGACTTTCATTATATACCAGTAGAAAACGTATTAGAACCACAGGGGAGTGACTTTCATTATATACCAGTAAAAAACGTATTAGAACCACAGGGGAGTGACTTTCATTATAGACCAGTAGAAAATTTATTAGAACCACAGGGGAGTGGCTTCCATTATAGACCAGTAGAAAACGTATTAGAACCACAGGGGAGTGACTTTCATTATATACCAGTAGAAAACGTATTAGAACCACAGGGGAGTGACTTTCATTATAGACCAGTAGAAAACGTATTAGAACCACAGGGGAGTGACTTTCATTATATACCAGTAGAAAACGTATTAGAACCACAGGGGAGTGACTTTCATTATAGACCAGTAGAAAACGTATTAGAACCACAGGGGAGTGGCTTTCATTATAGACCAGTAGAAAACGTATTAGAACCACAGGGGAGTGACTTTCATTATAGACCAGTAGAAAACGTATTAGAACCACAGGGGAGTGACTTTCATTATATACCAGTAGAAAACGTATTAGAACCACAGGGGAGTGACTTTCATTATAGACCAGTAGAAAACGTATTAGAACCACAGGGGAGTGGCTTTCATTATAGACCAGTAGAAAACGTATTAGAACCACAGGGGAGTGACTTTCATTATAGACCAGTAGAAAACGTATTAGAACCACAGGGGAGTGACTTTCATTATATACCATTAGAAAACGTATTAAAACCACAGGGGAGTGACTTTCATTATAGACCAGTAGAAAACGTATTAGAACCACAGGGGAGTGACTTTAATTATATACCAGTAGAAAACGTATTAGAACCAGAGGGGAGTGACTTTCATTATAGACCAGTAGAAAACGTATTAGAACCACAGGGGAGTGACTTTCATTGTATACCAGTAGAAAACGTATTAGAACCACAGGGGAGTGACTTTCATTATAGACCAGTAGAAAACATATTAGAACCACAGGGGAGTGGCTTTCATTATATACCAGTAGAAAACGTATTAGAACCACAGGGGAGTGGCTTTCATTATATACCAGTAGAAAACGTATTAGAACCACAGGGGAGTGACTTTCATTACAGACCAGTAGAAAACGTATTAGAACCACAGGGGAGTGACTTTTATTATATGCCAGTAGAAAACGTATTAGAACTACAGGGGAGTGACTTTCATTATAGAACAGTAGAAAACGTATTAGAACCACGGGGGAGTGGCTTTCATTATAGACCAGTAGAAAACGTATTAGAACCACAGGGGAGTGGCTTTCATTATAGACCAGTAGAAAACGTATTAGAACCACAGGGGAGTGACTTTCATTATAGACCAGTAGAAAACGTATTAGAACCACAGGGGAGTGACTTTCATTATAGACCAGTAGAAAATGTATTAGAACCACAGGAGAGTGACTTTCATTATAGACCAGTAGAAAACGTATTAGAACCACAGGGGAGTGGCTTTCATTATAGACCAGTAGAAAACGTATTAGAACCACAGGGGAGTGACTTTCATTATAGACCAGTAGAAAACGTATTAGAACCACAGGGGAGTGACTTTCATTATAGACCAGTAGAAAATGTATTAGAACCACAGGGGAGTGGCTTTCATTATAGACCAGTAGAAAATGTATTAGAACCACAGGGGAGTGACTTTCATTATATACCAGTAGAAAACGTATTAGAACCACAGGGGAGTGACTTTCATTATATACCAGTAGAAAACGTATTAGAACCACAGGGGAGTGACTTTCATTATAGACCAGTAGAAAGTGTCACATAATTATCATATTACTCTCAAATTTCACCAGTGCATAAAATGTGTACAATTATATACATAATTGAATATTCTGGTGCCTACGGGTTTCTCTCAAATATATCAAATCGTATAGCTTTACTCGGAACAAAATACTCCAGAATGTGCCTTAGATTATGTTATGTGACAAATTTTGACTATAAAAAAACAAGATCCTTTAAGGGGGGTGACCTGTTTTTGTTCTGTCCTTTTCTATCTTTCTCTGGCTTGTATATATTTGGCCCCATTCAGCCTACTGTTTTAAGACGTTTATCCCCATCCAGGTGTCAATTTTTTACTGGTGAGCGGTAGCGAGCCAGCATATTTTATATTTTTGTTTGACAGCAGGCTAAATTTGTACATTTTTTGATAGAAAAATGTCTCCGGCGAAGCCGGATTTCTTCATATAATGCTGGCTAGCTATCGCTCGAGGAAGAAATCGACACCTAGATGGGGATAAACGTCTTACAATAGTTGGCTGAATGGGGCCGAATGGATACAAGCCAGAGAAAGAGAGAAAAGGACAGAAATAACAAAAAACGAGATCCTTTAAGGGGGTACTGGTTATTTTTGGATCTATTTATTTATTTATTCATTTACTTTTTAGTTTCCTCGCTAGACTTCCATCAAGTATAAACAAAAAACCCACCTTCAAGACACATTTTTACATTTCTCGGTAGAAAAATGTCCCAGGCTAAGGCCGGTTCCTCTTATAATTACAGGCTCGCTATCGTTCGCCAGTAAAAACAAATCTACATCTATCGCTCGCCAGGAATAAATTGACATCTAAATGGCACGAAAGGTCTTAAATTTGACAACGAAAATGGGCAAACGGTCTTAAAATCGCTAAACTAATGGAACAAACGTCTTAAAATAGCAAAACTAATGGGGTTAAACATGAGGAAGAGGTTGGTCCACAAAGCAACTATCTCCCCCTTAATGTGTTAAAGCTACCAGTAAATTAATTGATTCAGATCAGGAAGTATCTCGTAAAGTCAGAAGATAATTAACCCTTTCGCTGCGGGTGACATTCTGGAACGTCCTGGCAAGTTACAGCAATTTGCAGACTTTAAAAGCCTGTAAAAAACGTAAAAATCGAGCTTCAGTGGGCGGGAGCGTGAGGGGCCCACCTCCAACTCTCAGAGCACCGAGCGGCTCACTGAGGTTGACTGTGTCTCGCGCGAGTCTCTGTCTGTCTCTCTCAACAGTGTAGCCAATCGAGCGAGTGTTACATAATAGCGGGGTTCACGCGTTTCACTGGCACCACTGCGGGTGAACCAGACCACGTACAGGGTCCATTCTGGTGTCATTTTGAAGCTATTTTCGCCTAGTTTTCGGCAGAATACACTTCATTTTATGCAGATGCTTGATTTATCATTCAGGAGTGCCTGAATATGCCCTAAATAGCCCAAACATAGCCGCAGCCAATAGGTTAAGAACACTTTTTAACCAGTCTCAAGATTACTTTGATTAAGGGGGGTCACCGGATTTTTGTTAATCTTTCTCTCCTTTTCTCTCTTTCCCTAGCTTGTATCCATTCGGCCCCATTCAGCCAACTGTTTTAAGACGTTTATACCCATCCAGGGGTCAATTTCTTCCTGGCGAGCGATAGCGAGCCAGCATTGTATGGAGAAATCCGGCTTCGCCGGAGAATTTTTTTTATCGAAAAATTTACAAATTTTGCTTGCTGTCAAAACAAATATATATATATATGCTGGCTCGCTACCGCTCGCCAGGAAAACATTGACACCTAGATGGGGGTAAACGTCTTAAAACAGTAGGCTGAATGGGGCCGAATGGATACAAGCCAAAGAGAGAGGGAGAGAAAGAAAAAAAAGCGAGGTCGGGGTCCCTTAAGAACACTTTTTAACCAGTCTAAAGATTTGTTTGATTAAATGGAGAAAGCCATGTGCTGAAGGCCAAGATATATTACAACCATTTGACCTATGCATTTAAGGGACTACTACTCGCTTTTTGTGGACCTCCTTTTCCCTCGTGTTTAGCATATTGGATTTGCGATTTTAAGACGTTCCTTCCATTAGTTTGGCGATTTTGATACCTATCGCCCCAATTTGTTGTCAATTTCAAGGCCTTTCGTGCTATTTAGGTGTCGATTTTTTCCTGGCGAGCGATAGCGAGCCTGTAATTTTAAGAGGAACCGTCCTTCGGCTGGGATATTTTTCTATCGAAAAATGTAAAAATGTATCTTGAAGGGGGGTCTAGGGGGTGTTTTTTAAGCTTGATGGAGGTCTAGTGAGGAAACTAAGAAATACATTAATAAATGAATTAATAGCCCAAACAAAACGGCTACTAGCCCCTTAAGGGTTAAACACATTACCGCTATGGTGTCAACTCGTTCAAGACAAAGCTCATTTATTATGGTATATATCAATTCTATCTATCTATCTATATGCTCAGGTCCAATCCCCATTTTTCCTATGTTTATTTTTATTTTCTACATCATTCTATTTTATTATTTTGTTTTTCCTTTTTTCTTGGGGGTGGCGGACTCAAGACAGAGCAAGAACAGGAAAAACACAAAAACAACATAAAACAACGAAAACAAACACAGATAAAAACACAAATTCACAAACATCTAGGTCACCCAGGAGAAGACCCAGAGACCAGGATCACCAAGGTCGCTCCAGCACTCCCCCGGCCCCCGACCACCCGGGGAGGTTCCGACCTCGGCAGGCAGACATGCAGCGGAGCCACAAGCCCTCCCACCACACTTCCAGGCGCACCCTTCATATTAATCGTCTTCCCGGGCCAGGCGCCTGATGGACGCCTGGTCCAACTTGTGCTCAACCCCTTCCCCCAAATGACCACGTGTTCACTCAACTATTCACAAGCATTCTCCATTCACTCCTGTCCACCACCACTTCCCCTGCCTGATGTATAGTCATTCCTATATCATCCAAAGCTTGTCTTACACAGTCTCTCTATCTCAATGGGGGTCTTCCTGCCCTTCTATCTCCCCTTGTATTTGACTCACATATTCTCTTTGTAAGCCTTTCATCTCCCATTTGTTCAACATGACCATACCAGCTCAGCACCCTTCTGTCCACTCTGGCTGACAAATGTTCCTGCTGCCCCACTCTCCTACGTATTTCTTCATTCCTCAATCTGTCTCTACGAGTAACTCCACACATACTCCTCAAGCAGCTCATCTCCATCACATCCAGCTTTCTTCTCTCCTTTTTCTTCAGAGCCCATGTCTCAGCCCCATACATCACTGTTGGCACAATTCCTTGATACAGTGCACTGTTTACTTTCATTCCGAGATTTCTCGTCTTCCACATACTTCCCATTGCTCCGAAAACCTCACACACTCTCTGTTTTACCTCCATTTCCATACCTCCACTCCTGCTTATCGTTCCTCCTAGATATTTAAAACACTCTACTTGTTCCAATATTTCCCCATCCAGCCTCACATCTAGATTCACCCTATGATCTCCCCTATTACACACCATTACTTTACTTTTATTGACGTTCACCTTCAGTTTCCTCCTTCCACAAACCACACCAAACTCTTTGACTACCCGCTGCAGTTTCTCCTCAGAATCCGCCACCAATGCTGCATCATCAGCGAACAGCAACTGATTCAACTCCCAATCTCTACCATTCTTTCCTACTAAACCCAATCCTCTTCCCATAGTTCTCCTTTTCACCTCCCTCACCACACCATCCATAAACATATTAAACAGCCATGGTGACATTACACAACCCTGTTGCAAACCTACCTTTACCTCAAACCATTCACTCAACTCACCATTTCCTACTGTAACACATGCTCTGCTCCCTTCATAAACACTTTTAACTGCTTCTAACAAATTTCCTCCAACTTCATAAATCCTTAACACCTTCCACATTGCTTCACGATCCACACGATCATAAGTTTTTTTCCAAATCCATAAAAGCCCAAAATACAGTATCTCCTTATGCTTCTCTAAATACTTCTCGCATAACTGTCTTACTGCAAACATCTGATTCACGCACCCTCTTCCCCTCCTAAAACCGCACTGTTCTTCTCCTATTGTAACTTCCACACACTTTATTATCCTCTCTATCAACACCCTGCCATACAGCTTTCCAACCACTGACAATAAACTAATACCTCTATAACTTGAACACTCCTGCTGATCTCCCTTCCCCTTGTACAACGGCACAATACATGCACTCCTCCAGTCTATTGATACCATTGACACAGCAAAGCACACATTGAAAAGTCTCACCAACCAATCTATTATCACATCTCCACCCTCCTGTATACACTCAATACCATCCAAACCTTCTGTTTTTCCCGCTCTCATTTGTTTCACTGCTTCTTTCACCTCATTTTCCTCAATCCTTTCATTCATTCCCTGCCACCTGGGTGGCCTGGGTAACCTATCTCCATCCACCACTGCTTCTCTTCCATCAATTCATTTCACACAATAGTTTATGCAGGGTGTTTCAAAAATACCTTTCATAAATTTCAGAATGAATAGACCTAGGAATAATAAATATTCAGAACTTTACTATGGGACAGTTTTGGATATATCTCATATTCAGAGGTGGGCACGCTCCGGTGGGACCGGTAATGTGGCAGCGCTCCGCGCTCATCAGACATAAGGTAATGCGGAAGTGCTCACGCGCTCCTTTTGTCAGCAGACCCGATGCGCTTCCCGCTCCGTGCTCCTGCGCTCCGCGCTCCCAAAAATAGGTATATAAAAAACAAAACAAACAAAACAGCTTCTAGAAGTTATTTAATTATTTACCTTTATCCTTCACTTTGTCCTTTGTCTTTCACTTCACTAAATTCCAAGAATTCAAAACATTCAAAAAACCTCAAGTCATGGTGTCTTTCTGAAGTTTAACTGTTTAAGTTTCTCACTTTCTCAGTTTCTGTTATTCTTTATGTCATATCAATGAATCAAATGTCAATGATATGATATGATTGATATCATTGCAAATGTCAATGATATGATATGATTGATATCATTGTGAGTTTGTGACATTGTGACTGTCCATTGATATCTATGATATGACATAAAGAATTACAGAAACTGTCCAAACTGAGAAACTAGGTCCGAAACTGCCAGGTCCGACGGTATATAATTTATAATAATGATATATATACGGCCGGGACTAGGGTCTTGTCAGATGTCAGTTGTCACGCCCAGTGCCAGGTCCGTATATAATTATATACTGACTCGCCGAAAAAAAATCGTAGCAGCGAAACGACTGCACCTATGGCAGTTTTTTACCACATGTACCTTACCCTTCTGCATACCCACCACGGCACCACCACTACCCCAAACCCCTCCTCCCACCCACTCGCTGACTATCGGTCGCCTCACAAGGAAAACAAAAGAAAATATGTGGCGGCGAAACGATTGCACCAATCGGTTCCATATTTGTGTGACAAGTGCCTTACCCTTATGCCTTCCCTCCACCACACCCTCAACTGCCTCCCACAACCCACTTCCAGCGTATCCGTACGAAGAAAAGGAAAACAAATAAAATCTGTGGTGGCGAAACTACCTCACCAATCGGCTTCATATTTGTAACACGAGTCAATTACGCTTCTACCTTCCCCCCACTATCCCCCAAACCACCCTCCCACCCATACATTCAAGTAACATTCCGATAGTATCGATACCATAAAATGATAAAAGTCTCTGAAGTCTATAGTGTCTTTTGACTATCAGACAGTCAGACAGGCTTGGGCTATACCACTGCCAGACTTACCCTTAGGCCCCTTCGTAAGCCGTAACTTGCCCGTAAGGTTTACTTTGCGTTAGCAAAAGCCAAAACAAAAAAATAACAAGTTAACAACTGTAACATTGTCAGTCTGTCACTATCATAGTATCACTGTATCACAGTTCACTAACACCGTGAGTAACACCGTACGAACGGTATGATGACTGTACACGATACTGACGTTCTTGTACCTGTTGTTGACAGGAAAAATCGCCTCCGGAGCGCCAGAAAGGAGCGCGAATTTCTACCTGCGCTCCCCGCCTGCACTCCGATTTCAGAATTTTGCCGCTCCTCGCTCCTCTATATTGGTAATGCGCACCGGATCGCAGAGCGCAGAGCGCCAAATGGTGCGCACCTGCCCACCTCTGCTCATATTTATTGGGATATTACACATTTTAGGAAAGTCTAGGGGATGAAAACGATCAGTAGATTACCATCACCTCAATTACTTTATTTTGTCATAAGTTTTTGAACATCAATGTATTTTACAGTATTTACAATAGGTGCTGGAAGCTTCTCCCTCCCTCGTTGATACAGGCTTGGGCTCGGCATATAAGAGACTGTCGTACATGTATAAGAGACTGTCATACACGTTCAAATATCCCTGGTGTGTTTATTACTTCTCTGCAAGCCTCTTGAACTCGTTGCCACAGTTGCTGACAGGTGTTGATTTGTGTAGCATACACCCTGCTCTTCAAGTGTTCCCAATGATAAAAGTCAAGTGGAGTTAGGTTTGGTGATCTAGGTGGCCAGGCGATAGGACCCCCACCGCCTATCCACTTATCAGGGTACATAACATTTCTGCTACTACAACAACTTACAGGCACTGTGTACACCAGATTTCTTCAGGATGACTTACCCATACTACTTGAAGATGTGCCTCTCAGATCACTAGACAAATTTAGTTCATGCATGATGGGGCTCCAGTTCACTTTGCACGAGGTACGAGGGATTTCCTTAATGTTATGTACCCTGATAATTGGATAGGCCGTGGTGGTCCCATCGCCTGGCCACCTAGATCATCGGACCTAACTCCACTTGACTTTTATCGTTGCGGACACTTGAAGAGCAGGCTGTATGCTACACAAATCAACACCGGTCAGCAACTGTGGTTACGAGTTAAAGAGGCTTGCAGAGAAGTAAGAAACACACCAGGGTCATATGAAAGTGTACGACAGTCGCTTATACGCCGAGCCCAAGCCTGTATCAACGAGGGAGGGAGAAACTTCCAGCACCTATTGTAAATACTGTAACATACATTGATGTTCAAAAACTTATGATAAAATAAAGTAATTGAGGTGATGGTAATTTACTGATCGTTTTCATCCCCTAGACTTTAATATTTAAACTAGAATGTGTAATATCCTGGTAAATATGAGATATATCCCAAACCATCACATAGTAAAGTATATTTTTTATTGCTAGGTCTAATAATTCTGAAATTTATGAAAGGTATTTTAGAAACACCCTGTATATGGCCATGACAAACAAAGATATATAACTAAATCGCTATTTTAGTCATCTATGTATATTAGTTCAATACATTAAGACAAGAGCTATAGTGTTCAATCAACCAATTACATTCCCCCTTTCATACAACACAGATCGAGAGAACCACCCCAACTCCATACTCCTAGTAAGGGTTGCCAAATGCTGCCAGCTGAGTCCAGAGATTTTTGGCCGGAATTATAATATGTTTTAACACACGTAGCCTACTGTATAATTTACATATGAATTTGTTATATAAATTTATATATATGACTCTTCCTTTATATAATACAATATGTACAATATGCCATATGCCAAAAGAGTGACAAAGAGCCAATTTCAAGGGACGTTGGGGTCAAAATACGTGGACACAAGAAGTTTAAAGCAGTTTAAGTCATAGAATGAAGGAACGATTGATTGATGGAGAGAGTTCCAGAGTTTATTTGTTGAGTAGAAGAAAAACAGAAAATTTGCCAATTCTTGGGTTGGAGAGCTGGACAGAGTAGGAGTGGGACTGTGTTGCAAGGCGGGTGCCTTGCACTCGCCGCAAGGGAAGAGAGTATGCACTGAGAGAGTTCTGAAGAACACTAATTGTTGTAATAGTCATAGAAGAGTGAGAGATGCAACATTGTGGCATGTAGAAAGAGATTGTAGTGAACTAGTAAGAGGAAGCGAGTTGATGAGGCAAAATGCTTTTGATTCTACTCGTTCGAGAAGTGGAGCTTCCCCACACATGCGAACAATACTCAATACAGGGGCGCACTGTGCCCCGATACAGAACAAGCACTGTGCAGTGTGCAGGGGTGAAGAACCCACAGAGATGGTTGAGTACACTTAGCTTTTGGTAAGCTTTTTTAGCAAGAGTGGTAATATGATTTTTCCAAGAAAGGTCGGATAAAAAAGATACACCTAGAATATTGAGAGAAGATGAAGGGTTGATTTGTGTATTGTTGAAGAATAATTGACAGTTTTGTGGAAGATTGTGATGGAGAGATAGAGGGAGATACACAAGTGTATGTCGGTACATAAGATTATTATTGCCTTATGCATTTTCAGATGTAATAATATGGATATATTATTCAATAAATAATACCTTAATGCACAGCAGAAATTCATCAATGTATTACTGTTATAAGGTGCCTTTTAGGAGAGTGTATAATGATCTCGAAAGGCACTTTGTACGTATAACATTATAGTATGTTGAAATCATTTGTAGCCATTTCTGTGAATAAATATACGTTGAAATTGAAATTGAATTTCTATCTGTTTGCAGTTCTTTCCTACACCATCGCACCACCCACCATCACCATCACCGTGTTTCTCTCTTTAATGCTCTTATCTCCCCCTCCCCTCTCTCTCTCTCTCTCTCTCTGTTTTGCTCTTATCTGTTTATCTTCTTATTAGCCTTAATTAATGGTGTTGTTATTACGCACGGGTTAGCCTAAGGTGGGGATGCATAACCATTTCACAATTACCACCGCCTTCCATAATATCTCCTCTCTCCTCTCTTCTTTTTCTTATGTTTTCATTTATCTGTTAAGTTTAACATATTTGCATTACATTTGCTTTTTTATCAAAGGTGACACATGGCAATAACATCCTATTTTAAGATCACATACAGTGTATTTGCATGTCAGAGAGAAGGGAGTTTATGAAACTTTTAACAGTGTTCACATTGAAATTAATAAGTACCGTTTTACGTAAGCATATGTTGTTCCACCAACATGTGCAGGCATACTTATACACAAAACGTCTCTGGTAGTGTGGAGTGCGCGGGCGTGGTATCTCCAATACAAGGCAGTGTTGCTGGCTGCTGTTGCTCTTGTTAGGTAGCCTTCATGTCTTGGTTCTTGTTTCAATTATGACAGATGTGGGATGTTTAGCTGCTGTGATTGGCTCTTGTCTGCGGCAAATGTAATCTGCCAAGTTCTTTCCCATTTGCCGATGGTGTCCACAACTCTCTGGATGTGAGCTGCTGCCACGTGACATTCCTCGGTATGGTAGCTACTGTAAAATGCTAGGTCGTCCTCATTAGCTACAGAATCAGGGACGAGGTGAAGAAAATTGTGAAAGTAGATGCTCCACAACAATGGTCCAAGTAAACTTCCCTGAGGTACAACTGCACTGATGGGATAGCTCTCAGAGTCCCTACCAGTGAGCACCACAGAGAGGCTTCTTTCTTCCAAGTAGTTTTTTCCTGTGATACCAAAACTCTGAATTTTGGTAAGCTATCCATCATACCACACTGTGTCGAAGCCACCAGCCATGTCGAGGGATATTGTTCTTGTGTCTTCATTTCTGTATAGGTGTTTCATCCGTTTATCTGTTAAGAGGAGTTACAAGTCAGAAGACGATTTTCCAGCTGTGATCCCAAATTGTATCTTATTCTATCATCTTTTCTCTTCTAGTTTGTGCTTTGCTTTTCCTTTATCGTCCTATTTCTTCTTTTTTCTTCTCTTCTATTTTATTCCATCTCACCACCATGTCTCTTCTTTGATTTTCGTTTCTTTTATTATCTACAGTATAATTCTCCTCTCTTATCACCATATTCTTCTCCCTTTTTTTTCTGTACCCTCCCCTTATCCTCTCGTGTCTTATTTTCTCCTTTCTTATAATTTGTTTTCCTCTCCTCTCTCTTTTCTTCTCTTATCGTCTTTTACGTTCTATTTTGTCTTTTCTTCCTTCCAACTACCACCATAATTCTTCTCTGCCATTTCTATTGTCTTCCCTTTCCTCGTTTTTCTCCTCTTCTCTTGTCTCCTCTACCTTTCCTTCTCTTCCTCTCCTCTCTTCTCTTCAATTGCTTTCTCCTCCATCCCACCACCACCACTATCACCATGTTTTTACTCACCTTCTTCACTTTACACCCCTTCTCATCCTCCCCCACTCACTTGCCCTGCAATCCGAACTACTCTGTCTGTGTGTGGTGTATGTGAATAATTTGTGGAGTTTTCTGGGTTTGGAGATATTAATTCACATGCACCACACACAGACAGAGTAGGATCGGGCAAGTGAGTGGGGGAGGATGAGAAGGGGTAGGTGGTGTGGGGATTGAACATAAGAACATAAGAAAATGGGAGTCTGCAGAAAGACGATTGGCCCAAGCAAGGCAGATCCCTGTCCCACACAACCCCAGTTCAATTACAAAGCCCAATTATAGGCTCAACACTCCAACACCCTGAGGATCATCTCACCAAAATGGTTAGAGATTAACGCAGGATTATGGGGGTATGCAGAGTGCTGATTGGCCCTACCCGGCTGATCCCTCTTCATACCAAACCCTTCTCGTCCATATGCTTATCCAATTTTATCTTAAAGCTCCCTACCGTTTTAGACCCCACTATAGCACTTGGTAGTCCATTCCACCCATCTACAACTCTGTTACCAAACCAATATTTGCCTATATCTTTTCTGAAACAAAATTTATCTAATTTGAAACCATTGGTACGAGTTCTTTCGCTATCACTGAGCTTTAGTACATTTGTCATGTCCCCTTTGTTAATCCCACTAACCCACTTGAACACCTCTATCATATCCCCTCTAACTCTGCGTCTCTCTAACGAATGTAAACCTAATTTCTTCAACCTTTCTTCATACGAAAGATTTCTAATATTATGGATCATTTTTGTCATTCTACGCTGTACTCTCTCCAATGAATCTATGTCCATTATGTAATAAGGACACCAAAATTGGACAGCATAATCCATATGGGGTCTCACTAATGACAAGTAAAGTTTTAAGATAACATCAGCAGTTCTGTTACTCACACTCCTAGAAATGAACCCGAGAATCCTGTTTGCCTTATTACGAACGCTTATACACTGTTTTCTAGGCTTCAAATCATTGCTAACAAACACACCTAGATCTTTCTCACAGTCTGAATTTTCTAATTCTAAATTAGCTAGTTTATATTTAACATTTGTATGCATTTTCCCTATCTTTAATACCTTGCATTTGTCAATGTTAAACTTCATCTGCCAATTTACTGACCATTCATGTAAGGTATCTAGATCCCTTTGGAGGCACTCTATATCGCTATCTGAATCAATTGATCTCCCCATTTTAGTATCGTCTGCGAATTTACTTATCCTACTAGTTATACCTAAATATAGGTCATTTATGTATATAAGAAACAACAGGGGACCTAATACCGATCCCTGGGGACACCACTTTTGACTGCTCCCCACTCTGACTTGGTACCATTTATGCTGACTCTCTGTTTCCTACCAATTAGCCATGACCTAATCCATCCCAACAACGATCCTCCTATTCCATGTGCCTCAACCTTTCTCATCAATCTCTCATGAGGGACTCTGTCGAAAGCTTTACTGAAATCTAAATAAATAATATCATATGACTTGTCACTATCTACTGCTTCATATACCTCTGAGAAAAAGCTAAGCAAATTAGTAAGGCAAGAACGTCCCTGAGTGAATCCATGCTGAGAAGAATTTATTAACCCTTAATTAGCGGCTCACCACATAAGTCGAGTTAAATAAAGCTGGACTATGTGGCGGCGCTCGACATAACTCCAGTGGCAATTTCAGCACGTAATGTTGCTGAGAGAGAGAGACAAGTGGTGGCAGGAGAGTAGCGAGCGTATGACTGCTCCAGACCACCGCGGCGAACCTACTGACACGAATCTCACCTCCCTCCTACCTCTCTCACTCGCTATATAAGGAATTGTATGGGGAAAGTGCCTAATTACATGCTTTTTGCACTCGCATTGCACGGTTATTGCAAGAAAACTAGCCATCATAAAAGGATCGTTATGGTGTCATTCGAAAGCTCTGTTTATGCCCTTTCAGGGATAGATACTTGTTTTACGTTCTGGGTCTTATTTAGGCATGAAAATGATCACATAAACAGCCCTATTTTGGCTAAAAACACCCCGCTGGGCGGTACATATAAATAAACCGCATAGGCCGCTCTTAAGGTGTTAAGTTAAATTTGTCTAAGTGGCTTCTAATTTTCCTAGCAATAATAGACTCTAGCAACTTTCCTATGATTGATGTGAGACTAATGGGACGGTAATTGGATGCTATCGATTTATCACCTTTTTTGAAGATCGGAACTACATTTGCAAGCTTCCAAGCTTCTGGAACTAAACCTGTTTCTAAAGACTTGTTAAATAAAAATGCTAATGGGCTACTTAACTCATCTCTGCATTCTTTTAATACTCTAGCATATACCTCGTCAGGACCAGGCGATTTTTGAGGTTTCAGTCTGTCAATTTCCTTAAGCACATCATTTCTACTTATACTAACTGTACTTAACATATTTTCTATACTCTCACTATATACCATATTGACTTCTGGAATCTGTGCCAAATTTTCATTAGTGAAAACGGAAAGAAACTGACTATTTAATGTACTACACATTTCTAAATAATTTTCTGTTATTTCTCCTATTGAAGTTTTTAGGGGGCCTATTACATCTCTAACTTTAGATTTATATAGTTGGTAAAAAGCTTTAGGGTTGTTTTTTGAGTCACTGGCTATCCTTATTTCATAATTTCTTTTTGCTTTCCTGATTTCCTTTTTGACCTGTCTTGATAGAGTCTGATAGTATATATGTAGATGATTTTCGCCTTTCTTTATTTTTCTATATATTCCTTTCTTTTTCCTATAAGATCTATTAGCTTATTAGTCATCCATTTTGGTTGGTTCTGCGGCGATCTAAATTTTCTTTTAGGGATATATTTATTTTGAGCATTGTGGAGTGAAGCAATAAACTGGTTATATGTAGGTGGCAAGTTTAACTCTGGCATATCCTGACTTAATTGCTTAACAATAGGGTCCACCCTTAAGTCTCTTCTTAGCCCACCATAATCGGCTTTTCTGAAATCTGGGATAAGTGTCGTATTCTCTTTAGCATTCCCTGTCCATTGTATATTAAAATAAATAGATTTATGATCGCTATTTCCTAGGTGGTCACCAATCTCTACATCATTTATCATATGTTCATTGTTATGAAAACTAAATCAAGAATATTAATACCTCTAGTCGGCGTATCTATGAATTGAAATAAAAAACTATCTTGTACTACCTCAATAAACTCTACTGAATCGGAGTCGCCTATTTGGTGCTGCCAATCAATGTTCGGAAAATTAAAATCCCCCAGAATGCACACATTGCTAAACCTTGATGCTATTTTAATTTCCTCCCATAACGATGTTCCGCCATTTCTACTCATATTAGGCGGTCTATATATAACTCCAATAACTATGGTCTCACTACCTTCGTTAACCTCTACCCAAACACTTTCATTATCATTATTTAGTCTAATACCTGATTTAATACAGCTTTTGAATGTACTCCTGACAAACACTGCTATACCCCCGCCCCTCCTACTTGTTCGGTCATATTTAAACAAACTATATCCTGGAATATCAAATTCTGCTAAAAAATGCCTAGATTCTGTATTAATCCACGTTTCAGTTAGCGCTATTATGTCTATATTTTCTGTGCTAACGAGTGCTCTAAGTTCGTTCATTTTGTTACATAAACTCCTACAATTTGTATAATATACCCTCAACCTATTACTTTTATTTGCAACTAATTGTCTAATGTTTTTAGCTAACTTATTATTTCCTGTTGAACTACTAGCTCTAGACGGATATTCTACTCTATCAGTAATCTCATCTTTACTATCAGTTACATGTGTAGTGTTATCGATACTACTATTACACATCACTATATTCGCACTATCTTGACTGATTATTTCTATTTTACTCACTGGTTTGTCACATGAAGTACCTGCTCCATATGGAGACAGTATTTTACTTACACACCCAGGTTTTTTTAACGAAACCCCGCAACAATCTTGTCCAGTGAGCTGGCCAAGGTCGAAACTCCTAGTCGAGAAAAATGTACTCCATCCTGGGCCATTGTACCATGAGTATCAATGTACTCCATTGGTATTGGTTATGGTGAGGGCCTAGCTATGGTGTGTGAGGGAGTCCTGGGGGACTCAGAGGAGTCGGGTTGCTTGAATTCCTCGTCCTCCATGGCCCTCTTGCGCACTGCGGTTCCCTTCATAGTGTGGGGCTTCAAGGTCCTTTTCCTGCACTGACCAGTCCCCAGCCCTGAATGGCACAGCCTACACCCTCATCCCCCTGATGTATGAGTCAGGGTCCCTGGGCTCCCCAGCAAGAGTTCGGGTACATCTCCTCCTCAACTCTTCCCCTATAGGTTAGGGTTGTCTATGGTGTTAGGCGGTCCCCCTGTAATAGGGGTGTCTCTGGTATCTGAAAGGGGCGTGGTTCCCCTGTAATAGGGGTGTCTCTGGTGATAGCTGTCTCCCTGGTATCTAAAAGGGGTGTGGTCCCCTTGTAATAGGGGTGTCTGGTGATAGCTGTCCCCCTGGTATCTGAAAGGGTTGTGGTCCCCCTGTAATAGGGGTGTCTCTGGTGATAGCTGTCCCCCTGGTATCTAAAAGGGGTGTGTCCCCCTGTAATAGGGGTGTCTCTGGTGATAGCTGTCCCCCTGGTATCTGAAAGGGGTGTGGTCCCCCTGTAATAGGGGTGTCTCTGGTAATAGCTGTCCCCCTGGTATCTGAAAGGGGGGTGTCCCCCTGTAATAGGGGTGTCTCTGGTGATAGCTGTCCCCCTGGTATCTGAAAGGGGTGTTTCCGGGTAGATGGGACTCGATAGCCTTGGCGGGCAACCTATCTAGGGGAAAAAAACCTACACAAATTACCGATGGGTGACACGCTAATCGGTGCCACTTACAGGTGGCGATTTTTATAACAGAGAACAGATATAACAGATATTCTTTTCTTCTATACTCTCTTCGTTTCTCTCATATTGTCTCCTAATGATCTACTTTTTATTCCTTTATTTTAGTCTTCACTTCTCTTAGATTAGATTGTCTTCTCTCTTTGTTCTATCATTTCAATTCTTGTCTCCTCCAGCCCACCACTAGTACTTCCACCATGTTATGTTTTTTCTCCTTTGCATTGCCTTGTCTTCTCTTCGATTATCTTCTCTCTTCTTCCCTTCTCTGTCCTTATCTTCTCTACAGTTATATTCCCTTCTCTGTCTTCCTCTTTCGTCTCAATTCCTATATTCCTTTTATTCTCTTACATCTCACCACCTCCACTAACACCATATTTCTCTTCTCTTCTACTCTCTTCTTTTCCATTGTATTATTTTATCCATTCCACCACCACCACTACAAATAAATGGCCTCTCTTTTCCTGACAAATCTCACAATCCATGTAAACAAAATGAGGCCGTTTGATATTGTTAAGATTGTACCTAGCCTTTCAAGTTACAATATATCTCAACCCACAGCATAGATGTCCGGCCATATTGGAAGATATTGTGACGACTATGTAGCATCCTTCCTCTGGCATCATCTGTGTGACGTGCCTAAAATAAAGGCCATTCATTATAGGTAGACCAAAACACCTTTAACATTAACATACATAACTAAAAAAGGACTACAACAATCGAGCTAATATTTGTATCAGTTAGGTAGCATCAGCCAGGGAATACGTTTGAAATGTTACAACTCACATGCTCTAATCCTTTTTATGTTACAGAGGTTAGGGGACACGATTGCTGTCCTAGGTATAATGAATGAACTATAGGAGCTACCATATAGTGTGGCAAATACAGAATGAAGCAACCAAGACCTCGAAAGCTTCTTAAGGGAGCCCACCTCGCTTTTTTTTCTCTTTCTCTCCCTCTCTCTTTGGCTTGTATTCATTAGGCCCCATTCAGCCTACTGTTTTAAGACGTTTATCCCCATCCAGGTGTCAATATTTTCCTGGCGAGCGGTAGCGAGCCATATTTATATATTTTTGTTTTGACAGCAAGCTAAATTTGTAAATTTTTCGATAGTAAAATTTCTCCGGCGAAGCCGGATTTCTCCATACAATGCTGGCTCGCTATCGCTCGCCAGGAAGAAATCGACACCTGGATGGGGAGGTGTGGCAGAGTGGTCTTGCCACTGGACTGGTAATCCAATGGACCCGGGTTCGAATCCCACTATGTCAATGGGAAGATATTATTGGGATGGAATTTGTGCTGTACCTAGTTTCAGTGCATTACCACAGCACACCGAAATGCCAAAAAAATACCCTCATTGTTCCCTGATTAAATAGCATTGTATGAATATTCCCATATTCAAAATATGTTACAGGGGGGCAATGCCTAGTGAGTTAATTGCTCAATAGGTGGCGTTCTGAGAGTGAGGGTGCGAGTGTGGGGGATGAGACGGTGAAGCGCAGAGGCGAAGCGGTTTCAGAGATGGAGTTGCTTCGAGCAGGGGTGCTTCGCATGTCTCACTCCCTAGACTGGAACAAGACCTCACGGGCCTCACCGTGTTCAGCGGTGTAGTGTAAAGGCTCTCAGCCTATGCCCGAGAGGGAGTCGTTGGAATATAGAGAAAAAAAAAAAAATCTTAAAACAGTTGGCTAAATGGGACCGAATGGATAAGGGTAAGGGTAAGAAAGAAATGGAGAGAAAGATAAAAAAAAAAAAACGGTGACCCCCCCCATTAACGATAATTTCTGGTAAGGCTGCTTGGTGAAGACCTGAACCCAGTAACATTTGGTCTGTAGTCGGTGACGTTATCCACTCTCCTGGTTAGGTAAAATACACACAAACAGCCTCGTAAAGATCAATAAATATGTGGTTACTCTAATTTGTTTCCATAACTCATGATATATAGTGGCATGTTCTTAATTACTCCGCTATTGTGAACATTTTGTAGCGAAATATGTTGTTAATTATGAAAAGTTAGCAATATTAGGACATGGAGATATTGCAGTGTCATATTTTGCCATCATGTATCCAGAGCTCAGTTGCTAAGGTTTGTAATTTGCCATCAACTAAAAACAAACCGACATTTTTTGTCTTGTGTACTAATTTTATTTGCACCACCATGTTTCTAATCTTTCTTGTCTCATCTCTGTTCCATTTTTTTTTTTTTTTTTTTTCTATGTGATTGAGGGAGGCAAAAGGCATTACTGCCTATAGCGAGTGCCTCCCCCATAGTTGAAAGAGTGACGGCCAAAATCAAGGGACGTTCGAGCCAAAATGCCTGGACACACGGAGTTTGAAGCAATTTAAGTCATAGGAAGAGGGAAAGACTGATTCTGGGAGAGAGTTCCAGAGCTCAGCTGTTGAGTAGAAGAAAGTTTGAGAGTAACGTTTCACTCTTGGGTTGGAGAGTTGCACAGAGTAGGGGTGGGATTGAGTTGCAAGACGGGTACCACGTGCCCTACGTAAAGGAGGTGGTATGCACTGGGATAGCTCTGAGGAACACTGATTATTTTAGTAGCGATAGAATAGCGAGAGAGATGCAACATTGCGGCGGAGAGAGAGAGACTGCAGAGAGTTGATGAGTGGACGGGAGTTAATGATATGAAAGGCCTTCCTTTCAACTTTGTCTAGGAGAACGGTGTGAGAGGAACCTCCCCACACATGTGAACAATACTCAATACAAGGGCGCACTATGCCCCTGTACAGAGCAAGAAGCTGTGCAGGGGAAAAGAACCCCCTAAGGCGGTTGAGCACACCGAGCTTCTGGGAGGCTGCCTTAGCAAGACTGGTAATATGGTCCTTCCAAATGAGAGCAGAAGAAAAAGAGACACCAAGAATATTGAGAGAAGATGAAGGGTTGATTTTTGTATTGTTGAAGAATAAGGGATAGTCCGCTGGGAGATCCTGACGGGTAGATAGATGGAGAAATTGGGTTTTGGAAGCATTAAAGTTAACAAGGTTTTCTCTGCCCCAATTAGAAATAGTATTTAGATCAGAATTTAAGAGTTCTATGGCTTCATTACGTTTGTCGTTGAGGAATTGCTGGCTGGGGCGTTCTGAAAAACTAATGGAGTAGTGTAAGGTTGAGTCGTCTGCGTATGAATGGATGGGAATTAAGGTACAGTTAAGGAGATCATTTATAAAAATTAGAAAGAGAATAGGAGATAGGACAGAGCCCTGAGGAACACCGGAGTTTATAGAGTGAGGAAGTGAACAATGGCCGTCCACAACCGCGGCTATGGAACGGCCGGAAAGGAAATTAGAGACAAAGGCACAGATGGAGGGATAGAAACCGAAGGAGGGTAGTTTAGAAATTAAAGATTTATGCCAGACTCTATCGAAGGCTTTCGATATGTCTAGTGCAATAGAAAAAGTCTCACCGAAGTCCCGAAAGGAGGATGACCAAGAGTTAGTAAGATATGAAAGAAGATCACCAGTAGAGCGACCCTTAAGGAAGCCATACTGGCGATCTGAGAGCAGATTATGAGAAGAGAAATGCTTCTATTCCATCCCACCACCACTACAACCACCCTCAATATTATCTCCTTCTTTTCTTCGCTGCTCTTATTTTGTCATCATATTATTTTCTCCTCCATCACACCTCCATGTTTTACCTCTCACTCCTATTCCCATTCCCATGGTCTTGTATTGCCTGTTGTTCTCTTCTGTGATCTTATTTATTCTTGTTCTCTGTTCTCACATTATCTTCAGTTTTCTTCTTTCTTCATAGTTTATCTTTTCTTCTATGTTCTTCTCTTCTCATTTATCTAACCTTGTCTTATCTTCTCTTACCTTGTTTTCTCTGCTCTTGACTTCTCTCTTCTTTTACATTGTCTTCTCTTCAGTTCTCCCCTCTTAACTGACTTGTCTTCTCTTATCCTCTCTTCTCTTCCCTTGTATTCCCCCCCTCTCTTCTCTTCTCTACTCCTCCCTTCTCTTGCCTTATTTTCTCTTCTCTGCTCTTTACTTGTCTTCTCTTCTCTTCTCTATTTTTATCTTACCTTGTCTTCTCTTATATTTTGCTTTCTTCTCTTACTTTTTCTTATTTTCTCTTCTCAAACTTTGTCTTTTCCTCTCTTCTCTTACCTTGTCCTCTATCCATTCTTATTATCTACTCTTCTCATCTCTTCTCCTCTCCTTTCTTCTCCTCCTCTCCTTTCTTCTCCTCTCCACCACCACCCAGGCCATGCCCATAACACGGAAATTACTGGTTGACCCACTGCTGCTTATTGCTCTCTCTCTCTCTCTCTCTCTCTCTCTCTCTCTCTATATATATATATATATATATATATATATCTCATACTGTCCCTTTATTTGTATTTATTTACAATGATTTAGAAGACTTACATGTTTACAGTCTACAGGAATGGGTGTTAACAATAGGAGCATTCAATCTGTGGACACACTTGCCAGATGTCACCAGATTCATTATTATATCACGAATAAAATAATAAAATGTGAACATTGCTAATAATTAATATATCTCTTTTGTTGTGATTTCAAAACATCAAGTATAATTTTAGATTCATTTTTCCTACATTATGGTCTGTAACAGATACATCTAATGGATATATATTTCATTAAGGGTGAATTACATAAGCTGCATACCTCGTAAGATGTATATTTTGCATGCATCATAACATATTAAGGATGCTCAGGTTAGTGTATAATAAAGTAATTTTACGTCAGTAAAGAAAACAAATATTAAACAGTTTCATATCTGGCGGCGTCTGATAGTTGACTGTCTTGCAAATTTCCCGCCTTCCAGTATTGTGATGACGTCATAAATCCAATGATGACGTCATAAATCCCGATAGTTGTCAGGCAACAGAAATTTACCTTTAACTTGACCCTATTTATTAAATATGTTAGGGGCAAATTTAAGGATATTCCCGATAATGGTGCAATACTAGAGCATTTAACGTTCTGCTAGATAACTTATCTCACATTATTATCATCTTTGTGTATTTCACCTTTAAGTACATTTCTATTTTTCATTGTTTATTAGAATATTGTATACAGAAGATACTGATTGGTTGTTGATTGATATGTGTTGATAAAGTTGAGATATCCTCATTATTCCACATATATTATTGAAACTCTGAAATTGTAAGCAATTTTTATGATGTGATAATCTAAAGTGATATACGAACCCTGAGAGCTAAAATATTTCACATATAACACATCAATAACATAGATATTATAAAGTGAACACAAGCGATATCAAAATTGATAAAGCCAACAAGTAAGCGAGATTTGTAGACTGACTGAGTCTTGGTTTACATCTCACCCACCTTAGCCAATCACAAGATGTGCATATTTTAAACATGCAGTGGTTTCCTTAACACCAGGGCAAGTCACTGTAGGTGGTGGTAAGTTAGAATATCAGCACCTGATTGGTTGACAGGCTAGAGAACTCAGCTGTCTCAGCAGGCAGTCTCCTCTCTCGCTTAGTGTTTTTTCTCATATTATATTATTTTGTCTGTGTTCACTATATATTATTTACGTTAATAGTGTATTTTATGTGACATATTTTATACCATGGGGTTCGAATATCTCTCTAGAACATCACTCAATTGTTGAAATAGCTTGTTATTAAATTATTTTAAAAATAGATATGAAATATTGAAGATATCTTGATTTATTAATCACACTTCTAACCATTAGCCAATCAACAGCCTTTATACAAAATTAGCTGCTTCTCAAGTCCGGTAGTCCTATTCAGAGAAAAATATGTAACTGAATGAAATGTCAATTTAATCATAAAAGTGTTGTGTAATTTCGATACCACTATTATAAATATATAATTAGCATACACAAGAAGATAAATTATATATTATTTATTTTTTGGAACCAGTATTTACCGTTTCGTAATGAATATATTTCACAACACAATATTTTGTCCTGCTCTCTAATTTTAAATGTACAATAAAGTAGTGAGCTAAAATATATATGAGATTATTATAATATATATGAAGAATATGTAAGATTAAACAGCTTATCATAATACTCTATTAACTTCAGGAAACATCGACAAATAATTTAAAAACTGACACCTGTCTTAGTCTTGTTCACATTATATTACGATAATTGGCGAATCAAGTGAGATCTGGCAAGCTTGTCTACAGATTGAATGCTCCCATTGTCCTAATATAAAGATTGACCCTTATATCTCCCTCTAATTTGCTATTGTATTCTTCCACTTTTTCTTTATAGGGGTTCTGCTACCTGTTTTACAATTAAGTTCCTACCACCTCTCTGAGATTGTAGTGTGCGTGGTTAGCATATCTATGTAAAACCACTCACTCTCACTAACTCACTCTCTCTCACTCACTCAATCTCACACTCACTCACCCTCTCTCTCGTTCTCTCTCTCTCTCGTTTAATTTAATATCTGTTAATGTTGTCTCTTTTCTTGTCTTCTTTCCAAAATGAGGAGGGTATGCGAGGATGGGAACACATTGTCCAAGGATATTACGTAATAATACTGTAACAATGTAATTTGGTTGGCATTTTTTCTCACCTGTTGCTGATTCCGGTTATTATTGGTCACCCCATTCTCGCTGATTTCACATTTAATTGCCTGTTACGTGTACAATCGTCATCAAGTTCAGATACTAACTTAAAACATGATTAAAATAATAGGACTGTGTGACTGATTCTGGTGTTTCTAACTAACAATCACATGCCTGAATCTGGTAATATATATATACTGTATATATATATATATATATATATATATATATATATATATATATATATATATATATATACTGTATATATATAATTAGGAAACACCGAAAAATACCCGAGGTCAAAGTGCTAATAATTCCAAGTAATGTCCTGCATAGTTAAGCCCTTAAAGTAGATGACGCCATTATATTTACTATTCAGCCTACCTCCCCACGATCATATTCAAGTTATGAAGAACCTGTTGGCTTTCAGAGTTAATTCAGATATTCTTAATGCCTTTCATACCCATGAGGCTCTTCTTTAAGGGGGGTCACCGGATTTTTTTTTATCTTTCCCTCCTTTTCTCTCTTTTCCTGCCTTGTATCCATTCGGCCCCATTCAGCCTACTGTTTTAAGACGTTTATCCCCATCCAGGTGTCGATTTCTTCCTGGCGAGCGATAGCGAGCCAGCATTGTATGGAGAAATCCGGCTTCGCCGGAGACATTTTTCTATCGAAAAATGTACAAATTTAGCTTGCTGTCAAAACAAAAATATATACATACTCGCTCGCTACCGCTCGCCAGGAAAATATTGACACCTGGATGAGGGTAAACGTCTTAAAACAGTAGGTTGAATGGGGCCGAATGGATACAAGCCAAAGAGAGAGGGAGAGAAAGAGAAAACAAAAAGCGAGGTGGGCTCCCTTAAGGTTAGTAATATCCTCTGGCTGACCTGTAACATTCACCCCTTCTATTGGGATATAATGACGTATTTGCACTTTATCCTGGCTAACATTAGACGATTATACTCAGGTCTGGAACGAGGCCAAGGAATCCAAGGGGTATTTTATATCTCAATTAACCCTTTGAATCTCACTAACCCTTACTAAAATGTTTGAAGTCGTCCAATAATAGCCATAATAAAAGGAAGAAAGGCGTTATCGTATACTGAAAGATTATCCTCTCACACCGCACTCCTGGACAAAGTAGAACGGAAAGCCTTTCGTATTATTAACTCCCGTCCACTCACCAACTCTCTGCAATCTCTCTCTCTCTTCGCCGCAATGTTGCATCGCTCTCGCTATTCTATCGCAACTATAATAGTCAGTGTTCCTCAGAGTTCTCTCAGTGCATACCACCTCCTCTATGTAGGGTACGTAGTACTCATCTTGCAACACAATCCCACCCCTACTCTGTACAACTCTCCAACTCAAGAGTGAAACGTTACTCCCAATCATTCTTCTATTCAACAGCTGAGCTCTGGAACTCTCTCCTTGAATACAGCTTTCCCTCATCCTATGACTTATGACTTAAATTGTCTCAAACTCCGTGTGTCCAGACATTTTGGCTCGAACGTTCCTTGTTGTTGGCCCTGTCACTCTTTTAACTCTGGGGGAGGCACTCGTCACAGGCAGTTATGCCTTTTGTCTACCTCAGTCGCATAGAACAAAAAATCAGATGTCGCCAAATTGAATTTTGTTCTGACCACCTATCTATCTATCTGTTGCCTGACGCCGTGATCCTCGAAGGGGTGGCCACGAACGAACCGCCCCCTTGCACCTCTGTCCCCCGTCAGTCGACGACCCTCCTCCCAACCAGCACCGCCTTCATTCATATACTTCCTCACTCCATCCTTCCACCTCTCCTTCGGTGCACCTCTCCCTCTCTGTCCTTCCACCTCGCTCTCGTATACCCTCTTAGTCAATCTCTCGCTTTCCATACGTTCCATATGGCCGAACCATCTCAAGTTGTTTCTTTTCACACTTTCCAGCACATTTACCTCCACACCACACCTCCTTCTTACTTCCTCACTCGACTGTCTATCCCTCCATGTAACTCCGCACGCACTTCTCAAGTAACTCATTTCCACTGCTCTCACTCTTGGTCTGAGTCTCTTCCCGAACGTCCATGCTTCGCTTCCGTAAGTTAGTGTCGGGATTACCACACTGTCATGCAAGGACTTCTTCACTTCCATACTGTCCACCCTATTTCTTGTTACTGCTTTCAACATTCCTACAACCCTCTTCCCCTGTCGCACCCTCTCCCGCACTTCCTCATCCATAGTCCCATCTTTACTCAACACACTGCCCAGATACTTAAATGAGCTGACAATCTCCATAGCCTGACCGTTCAACTTCTCCTCATACTCTGTGACTTCACCCCTTTCGAAGACCATAACCTTGCTCTTCCCCGCATTTACCTTCAAATTCTGTTTTCCGCACAGTTACAATCTCATTTACCAGACCCTACAACTCCCATTCATTATCGCTCATCAGAACTGTATCATCTGCAAACAGCAGTATAGGCAGCCTCCACTCATTTCCCTCCCTTTTCAGCGACACACCAACATCCACTGCTCTTCCTAGTATTTCTTTCATGACTCCATCCATATATACAGTAAACAACCACGGGGACATCACACACCCCTCCACCTCTTCCAGCCAATATTACTTAACTTAAAAAGAATATGTCAAGTTTCAGGTATTTGAATATTTTTGTATCCCTTTCCCTGTCTCTTATGCCGTGTAAACTCCTCTAGCTCTAGCATTACTAAAGTATATAAATACACTTTAAACATTTAAGGGTATAACCGGTATATCAAAGTTTTGGGTATATTGATGGTAATTACCTATATATTTTTATAAGGTTATATTATAGTTAACAGTTTAATTACACTTTTCATACCATTTTTGACAGTGTAGTTATCAGATAGAAGGGATTTAGTAAGAAGATGGAGTCGTTACCACAAAGAGCCTGGATACTTAAAGATGCCTTAAGTTAAGACGAGGTGAAAGACATAATAAACCACTGATATATTAGTTTATTATTTGTTCACGGCGTCATTATTTTGTCATATTCCGTAAAACTAGATTATCATAAATTATAATACCCAGGTAAAGGTATAACATGTTATTAGTATTACTGGCTCTAGAATTATGATGTCGGAACATAGGATACGACGATTAGAGGGATATATGGCGTCGTATATGTGTTGAGTATTATGACATAAAAATTTTAAGTTCCTCGGTAGCCTAGTGGTTAAAGTGTTGGAGCGCTGCACTACTGGC
Source organism: Paralithodes platypus (assembly GCA_032716605.1). Classification (NCBI taxonomy): domain Eukaryota; kingdom Metazoa; phylum Arthropoda; class Malacostraca; order Decapoda; family Lithodidae; genus Paralithodes; species Paralithodes platypus. Next base: position 29,337,697 of record CM064544.1, on the reverse strand, counting down.
CTGGGTTCAAGCCCTGGCTGGGTCATATCACACACATATTTAATGAAAACCACGAGAGTGCAGGTTCGAATCCTAGTGTGTCAATAAGGTTACGAATCAAGATTAGCTATCTCAATAAACAATTTTCTTCAGTTAACGAAGAACCTTTAGCAAATAAAAGACTACACGCTATTTCAATTAAACCTTATAACTGGAACAGATCCTTCTTAAACTGCATATATTTGTCTAAATATATTTTGAATAAAATACAAAGAACGTCACCCGTACTAAAAGAGTTAAAATCGTGCTATAGGGAGGAGAATGAGTTGAAAGGTGGGTGCTACCTTCTCTTCATGAGGAGGAAGGCTTATAATGAGATTTTAATGAGAGTTTAACAGAATATTCTTAATTGAAATGGCGATAGAAAAGAGAAGGGGTGCAACACTGCCTTGTGTGGAAAGAAATTGGAGTGGAAAGGGAGCTGATGCGATGAAATACCTTTGACTCTATTAACAAATAATTGCATATGTGAAATAAATAAAAATACAGTCATGAAAAAAGAGATCCAAGTATATTGAAGAATAAGAACGGAATAATATTGGAATTATTAATAGGTAAGAAACAGTAAATTGAAAGTTGATGGTAATGAAACCAACATTTTTATCTTTGAAACAATTGGAGACAATTGGTAACTATGAAGATCGGCACGATATGGCCTCACCACAATAGTTTTCAAGGAAGTTCTAGGAGGGTTACTGTAGAATGTATTTTTGTTTTCCTTTAAGCCAAGTTGCCTGTAACGAGTCTCCCTCCCCCCCCATTTTTTTTTTTTTAAACAAAAATGAAAGAGTGACAGAAAGCCAAATTCAAGACTGTATTTGAGTCAAAATGTCTGGATACACAGTTTGAAACATAATAATTCTAGGATGAGAGAAAGATAAACTGAAGGAAAGAGTTCCAGAGACTACTATAGTCTTGTTGTATAGAAGAACAACTGAGAAAACTGGGTCATTCTTGAGTTAGAGAGTTGGACAGAAAATGGGGTGGGAATGTGTCAAAAAGCGGGTGCCATCTACTCTCTGTAAGGTAGTAGGTATATACTGAGAAAGAAAGCTCTGAAGAACATTGATAATATTATAATAGCGGTAGAAGAGAGGTGCAACATTGTAGCATGTAGACATAGAATTAGAGAATGAGTAGGAGGTGAGTTGATGAGACAAAATGCTTTAGACTCTGCCCTTTCGAGAAGTGTGGCATGGGTTGAACCTACCCAAGCATGAGAACAGTACTCGATACAAGGACTCACAATACACCTGTACAGAACAAGAAACTGTGCAGAGGTAAAGAACCAAGGGATACGGTTCATCATACCCAACTTCTGGATAGCTGTTTTAGCAAGAGTGGTAATATGGTCTTTCCACGAAAGGTCAGAGGAAAAATCACCAAGAATACTGAAAGAGGATGAAGGATTGATGTGTGTGTTGCTGAAGAGGAAGGAATAGTTGTGTGGACGATTGTGATGGGTAAACAGGTGGAAAAAATGGGCTTTGGAAGCATTGAAAGCAACAAGGTCATCTTTGCCCAAATTGGAAATAATTGATAGATCAGAGAATAAATCTTTTATGGCCTCATCGTGCTAGTTTGAAGTAACTGCATGGAGTGCATCTGTTGAAAGCAAAGTTGAATAGTGTCAGGTAGGTAAGATTCATCCCTCATATTTTATAATTATATAAATATTCCCACTTCCTCTAGTATTGACATCCTTGGTGTAACATTGAATACTAACCTAAGCTGGACACTTTCATTGCTAAAAATGCCGCTAAAAACTGGGTCTCCTGCACAAAATTTGATAATTCTTCACTGATCATCAGTTGGTATATTACTAGTATATAAAAGTCATGTGCATTCTCAGATGGATTACTGTTCAGCTCTGCAGGATTTTCCTCCATTATCCATACAAAGAGATGTTACATCCCTTGCATTATTCTACAGATATTTTCAAAGCAAATGTTACGAGGGACTGTGCCACCTTTCCACATCTTTCCCTGCAGTACTAGGGCAGCTGGAAACACCCATGAATTTACACTCTCCCCTCCACAATGTAGAATTTCTGCTTATTAAAATTTATTAACCATCAGAACCACTACTCTCTGGAATTTACATCCTTGAAGTTGCCTTCCACAAACTTACAATCTACAAAAGTTTTAATCCAGTTGTTACAAACATTTTGTGAATGGAAGATGCCTTTAGCTGTAGGCTACATGGACCTATTATGTTTTGCCTTTGTTTTGATTATATATATACTGTACATATTGATACATTAGCATTGTATGAATATTCCCATATTCAAAATATATGATAGGGCGTATTGCCTTTGTTACAGGCTGCTTTTGCCTCTTGTTTCCTTCAGGCTCATGAACAAACCGAAGCTCAACAGGTGGCGTTTGAGAAAGAGAGTTGTTCAAATTTGTGTAACAGTGGCGATATGGTTTCGTGATGTCGAAGTGGGCCAAAAAGAGATAACCAGGTGCTGTAGGTCAGCAAAGGTATAAATATGAAAGAACTGGTTACAACACTCTCCTGTCTCGTTGCTTCACTCGTAATCAGCATTAAGACTTCCTGGCTGCAACGTTCTGAGCTATTAACTCTATATAATACAAGCCTATGTCCAGAGGTAGAGCTGGAACATAAAAATCTAGATGGTCACACAGGAGAGCACATACCTCTGCCTACGCTGGCGCTTTACCAATTGCATCGTAAATAGAATCACTTATTCTTTGGCGCATATCCTACCTGTCCATCATATGCCGTGACCATTGGTTCATATCTTTGTGAGCCGCCTACGCTGGCGGAGGTTTGCGCTCTACCGATCACCTCCTAAAATTAGATCACTTCTTCCTTGACTCATATCCTATCTGTCCACTGTCTTGTTTACAGACACACATAAAAACAGACAAAACTATAACCTCCGTCCAATTTCGTTGGCTAAGGCAAAAAAAGGAAAAAGAGTGGAGAACAGCTTAGAAAACAAGATTAGTGTGTCAGACTCGATCGAAGGTTACTGATAAATCCAACACAACAGCAAGGAGAATGACCATGAGTTACAAAGAAAAGAAAGTAGATTACCGGTAGAGCATCTCATAGAAAAGGAAAGTAGATTACCGGTAGAGCATCTCATCAAAAAGGAAAGTAGATTACCGGTAGAGCATCTCATAAAAAAGGAAAGTAGATTAACGGTAGAGCATCTCATAAAAAAGGAAAGTAGATTAACGGTAGAGCATCTCATAAAAAAGGAAAGTAGATTACCGGTAGAGCATCTCATAAAAAAGGAAAGTAGATTACCGGTAGAGCATCTCATAAAAAAGGAAAGTAGATTGACGGTAGATCATCTCATAAAAAAGGAAAGTAGATTACCGGTAGAGCATCTCATAAAAAAGGAAAGTAGATTAACGGTAGAGCATCTCATAAAAAAGGAAAGTAGATTACCGGTAGAGCATCTCATAAAAAAGGAAAATAAATACATGAAATATAATGATGATCAAAACACTGGTTGTGGGAAGTAATATACATACAAAATTAAAATAAGAATATGTTGACCAGCTTTAGAAATGCAAGATGTAGGAGAAATTGAATATAGTGGGAAATGTGAGTGACTCGCTCTTATTTGGGCCAAGTTAAAATGAGAGCTACTACCAGCAAGAAGTGAATACATTACAGTAGAGACAAACACGGAAATGAGAGCTACTACCAGCAAGAAGTGAATACATTACAGTAGAGACAAAGACGGAAATGAGAGCTACTACCAGCAAGAAGTGAATACATTACAGTACAGACAAACACGGAAATGAGAGCTACTACCAGCAAGAAGTGAATACATTACAGTAGAGACAAAGACGGAAATGAGAGCTACTACCAGCAAGAAGTGAATACATTACAGTAGAGACAAAGACGGAAATGAGAGCTACTACCAGCAAGAAGTGAATACATTACAGTAGAGACAAAGACGGAAATGAGAGCTACTACCAGTAAGAAGTGAATACATTACAGTAGAGACAAAGACGGAAATGAGAGCTACTACCAGCAAGAAGTGAATACATTACAGTAGAGACAAAGACGGAAATGAGAGCTACTACTAGCAAGAAGTGAATACATTACAGTAGAGACAAAGACGGAAATGAGAGCTACTACCAGCAAGAAGTGAATACATTACAGTAGAGACAAAGACGGAAATGAGAGCTACTACCAGCAAGAAGTGAATACATTACAGTCGAGACAAAGACGGAAATGAGAGCTACTACCAGCAAGAAGTGAATACATTACAGTAGAGACAAAGACGGAAATGAGAGCTACTACCAGCAAGAAGTGAATACATTACAGTCGAGACAAAGACGGAAATGAGAGCTACTACCAGCAAGAAGTGAATACATTACAGTCGAGACAAAGACGGAAATGAGAGCTACTACCAGCAAGAAGTGAATACATTACAGTAGAGACAAAGACGGAAATGAGAGTGTTACATCCTGGGATATATAAACACTGGGCTCTTTCTATTGGACTAGGTATGCGGCAACAAGCAACAACGGAAAACGCTAGATCCAACCCTTATCTATAAACCCAGGCAACAAACCACCCTAAACCGTCAAGAGTCCTGCCTGGACAACAAGGTATCCTATGACTCGGTTACAGGGTGCACGCACTATAGACTGCTGATAGTCAAGCAGGCTATATAAAAGATCACACAATTAAGTTGACTTAAAGCTTCAAGGAAAAGATAGATAACGGAATTAAATTGCAGAAACAATTTAATAACAAACTAGAAGAAAGTACATTTAACGTTACGTTAATTAATACAACTAATCACCCCTGCGTGAAAGAAGGTGAAAGCAAACAGTCCTCAAAACATCGTACCGGTAGACAAGATGCGGGTTTCTAAACTGCATGCGGCTACTGTAGGATCTGATGCTTAGCAAAGAAAGTACGTTACGGATTTAGAGAACTCTTAACTCATAAGCAGGAATAAATACTAGTGATAGGACCTACAGTGTATAATGGCATAGGTATAATTAAATAAAGGCAGCAACTCGCAACATAACCACATACAGGTGTGCTTCTCACTCTTAGTCAGGCAAGCCTGCTCGGACAGAGTCTCTAAGCCCCACCCTGACTCACAATGCTCACAAAAACGGTAAACTGTGGTACAATAACAAGCATACTAGGTAGTAGGGGTAGGCAGCCCCGCCCAGGGAAGTACTACCGCCAAGGTTTCGGGAGACTCAGGGAATAGCCTGAATTCCATTTTCTCTCCCAGGCCTTGGTAGCTGGATACATATCTTTCTGCCTCACACATCAGGGGTATCAGGAAAACCCTCTTTATATAACATACACATCCAACTTCACGACATTGCCCTACATCGCTATCCTCTATCCATAAAATACTACTCTTCCCACTACATATCATACATGTAACACCATACACTTACCTTATAAATATGGCAGTACAATTGTTAAGAGCAAACCTGGTGGTCCCTCGGATATCCACCCCCGGCAGGGTTGGGTTATTGACACAGGGCCCTCCCGGTCGTCATCATGCGACTGTGTCAAGAGCATTGCAACGTCCCAAAGCTGCTTGTCAGTACAGCTATTTCTTTAGTAATATAAGGGGACTTCACTCTAACATCAATTCTGTACACCAATTTCTTCAAGCAGAATCCCCTACTCTCCTTTTTTTGACAGAGACTCAAGTAACATCCACATCTGACACATCTAGATTTAATTTTCCAGGTTATCAACTGCTCCAAAATTTCAGACCTAAAGGTGGTGTATGTTGCTTCGCAAAATCTGAAATTGCCCTGGAGGAGGTTACTAGTTTCAATTGTCCCTATTTTGATTATTCTATATACAAATTAATTTCTGCTGGTAAATTTAAATACATATGTTGCATCTACCGTTCCCCAAATACTCCTCCAGAGCAAAGTCTTTTTGATTCTCTGTCCTCACAACTCAGTGTCCTCAACTTAAATGCTTCTTCTGAAATCACTGTGTTGGGTGATTTTAATGTCCATAATGTTGAATGGCTCACTCATTCAGCCAGGACTGATGATGCTGGTCTTGAATGTGAGCTATTTGCAGACTCATTTAATCTCATTCAACTAGTCAACCAACCCACCCGTGTACCAGAATAATCCTAATCATAATTCCCACCTACTGGACTTATTTTTAACAACCAATTCAGAAAATTATGATGTTACAGTGAGGTCCCCACTTGGATCTTCTGATCACTGTCTGATACAGGCCACCTGTCTATCACCTACCACACCTTCCCACTCTGAACCTGTTTTGGTGACTAAATGGCATTACGATAGGGCAGACTGGGAGGGTCTTCAAGGTTTCTTTATTGATATTCCCTGGACCTCTTTCTTTTCTGATGATGCACACTCCACCTTGAGCCACATACAAGATTTTGTAAAAATTGGAATGGAAACTTTTATTCCTCATCAAAAGTACAGTAAAAGATCTAATTCACCTAAATGGTTTGACCATAATTGTGCTAGAGTAACTGAACAAAAAGCAATAGCCTACAATGCATACACAAGATCAAAACACATGAAGCCTTTAATTACTTTAGAAACATCAGAAATCATGCCAAAACTGTATTAAACCTAACTAAATCAAACTTTCTCCATAAGCAGGCAAATAAACTTCTAAATAATCCAAATGATAACAAAATATTTTGGTCTACTCTTAACTCATTCAAATCCAACTTCACTACTGCTTCATCCATTCCACCATTAAAATCTCCGACTGGCAATCTTGTAAGTGACCCACGAGGTAAAGCTAACCTTCTTGCAGATATTTTCTCCACCAACTCAACCTTAGATGAAATAAATCAAGATGTCCCTGTACTTAATTTTAATTCACCTGAAATTCCCTCACTTAAGATCCACACCAGACATGTCAAAACTATTTTGCAGAATCTCTCAGTAGATAAGGCTCCTGGTCCAGATGAAATTCCTCCAATAGTACTTAAGAATTGCTCCTTGGTGCTCGCTCCTGTATTGGCAAAATTTTTCCGTCTGTGTACTCATACCTCATGCTTCCCAGTACCCTGGAAAGAAGCAAACATCCATCCAGTTCCTAAAAAAGGTGCCTCTTCAGATCCATCAAACTACAGACCAATAGCTATAACTTCCACTCTTGGCAAAGTTTTTGAAATAATATTAAATAATCACATAATTAAGCATCTGGAGAATAATAAATTAATCAGTGATAGGCAATATGGTTTTAGACGATGTCGATCAACTGCAGACATTCTTTGCCTTCTTACGCATCAAATCAACCAAGCTACAGACCAACATGGTGAAACACATACAATAGCACTGGATATATCAAAGGCATTTGATAGAGTCTGGCATCAATCCTTATTGTCGAAGATGTCACACTACGGCCTTGCATCATTAGTTCCACTAATTTCTTCTTATCTTCATAACAGAAAAATACGTGTAATGGTAGATGGCCTTTATTTTCAATTTCACTCAATAAATGCTGGTGTTCCCCAGGGATCAGTTTTGGCCCCAACTCTGTTCCTCATTCATATCAATGATCTCATATCTACCACTCATAATCCAATACATTCCTACGCAGATGACTCAACACTCCACAGTTCCTTCACATTTACCAATTCTTTCACCCAACCCGATCTTATAAATTCAAAAATAAACACTGCAATTTCTCTGAACCGGGACCTTTCTAGAATTAATGAATGGGGACAAGAGAATCTAGTTTCCTTTAATGCACAGAAAACCAAGTACATTCAATTTTCTAACCGACAGAATCTCACTGACTCCCATATATTTTTTAATGATGTAAATATTCCCACTTCCCCTAGTATTGACATTCTCGGTGTAACATTAACTACTAACTTGAGCTGGACACATTATGTTAGAAGCATTGCTAAGAATGCCTCTAAAAAACTGGGACTCCTGTACAGAGTTCGAGAATTCTTCACTGACGAGCAGTTGGCCGTAATATATAAAAGTCATGTGCGCTCTCAGATGGATTACTGTTCACCTCTGTGGGGTGGAAGTGGAGTGGTTGCATTGAGGCAGTTGGACAAAATTCAAAATAAAGCTATTAGATTAATCAATAACCCTGCAATCACACAGGACCTTCCTACAATAGCCATACGAAGAAACGTTGCATCCCTTGCATTATTCTACAGATATTTTCACAGCAATTGTTCCGAGGAACTTGCTTCAATTGTGCCGCCTCTCCACATCTTTCCCCGTAGAACTAGGGCAGCTGAGAGCGCCCATGAATTTACACTTTCTCCTCCACAATGCAGAACTTCTGCTTATCAGAATTCATTTATCCCCAGAGCTACTACTCTTTGGAATTCACTTCCCTCGAATTGCTTTCCACAAACTTACAATCAACAAATGTTTAAATCCAGTTGTTACAAACATTTTATGAATGGAGGATGCCTTTAGGCACATGGACCTTTTTGTTTTATCTGTGTTTTTCCTTCCTCCGTTCATTGTCTCTTAAAAAAAAAAAAAAAAAAAAAAACAGAAATAATAAACCCCTAGCTGTTAATCTGCCAGGTGGCAGAGGTCTAGCTGGAAGGATATAGGCTTCGGATACCCGGGCTGAGCCACCTGCTCTAGCCTAGGGACGTTCCCAGGTCTGTGCGCCAAATTACTCTAATTGAAAGGGTGCTCTCTTGAGAGACTCAGATCGCAAGTATCTCACTCTCTCCTGGCGACCCTAAAACAAAAGTAAGACGTGCTAGCGCAGTGCTGAGTGGACTAGGCAAGGGCCCTCACACACCACAACACTAGACACACAGGGACACAGACAAGAAAATGCCCCCAGACTCCCACGGGTATCCTAGTAAAGTTGTGCGGGTCCACAGGACTCGCACCAACAGACTTTACTTAAAAGATCGCAAAAAGCCTCCCCTCCGGTCTAGCCCCTGCTAACCTGACACAAGAACACACTAGCAAGCATGAAACCACCAAATATGAGACAACAAAAAAGCTTCCTAGGTCTCATTAACAATTACATCTCTGCATAAGGCCCAAAATCCTATCTAGTTATCTGAGAGCTCGTCGTTAATACAATAAGGTCTATCAAGGGGATGGGATAATTAAATAGATTGGTGAAGTAGTGGAAAGAAGGTATACAAAGTAAGAGAGAAAGTTTCTAACTGGGGTTGAGAGGGATAGATATCAAGGGGGTCCGAAGGGTACGACAGTGAGGTGAGCTCTGAGTCTTGAATCTGTCAATACCCCACCCTAGGCATACAAAATACATCCCAGGCTTGGCAACACTCAACACTGTTGCCTGGTCAAAATCCTCTACCCCGTCCGTGAGTCGAAACTAAGCCTAACGTTGCAATCAAATGCATATTGTGACGCATGTCCACGTGTGAGCATGCTGTACAGAACGCCTAGTCATGCCCCACTCTCGCTAGGATCGTCAGGGCAGGAACTTTGGCTGTAGTCTATGTACAGTTTCCTAACTTAGTTCATGTGAGCCGTTGTACTATAAGTATTATGAATATGTATTTTGTTTTCATCTGAGTCAACGAGTTCTATTTTATATCATTAGTTATGAGTATTGTGTGTAAAACTTATTTGTAATGATGAGAAGAGAAACAGCCACAGTTAGGTGTCAGTGGGTACACCAGGCAGGAGGTAGGCCTAACTCACTCGCACTCCTCCCTCCTTCAGTGCTAGAAATGACGTCATGGTTGTCAGTGGGCGGTCCTTAGTAGTTCACGTTGGGCTCACTAGAGGGCCGGGTATAAAAGGGAAGTCTAGCCATTTTTTCATCAGAACTCATTAGGCAGAGCGACTTCTCATTTCCCTTGCTAACTATTTATATTCTTCTGACTGATGGGAACTTTCTCTACTACCTTACTTCTTATTTCCTCTTTTCCCTGCCCTGTTTAACTTCCATGGTCCCGTTGGTGCAGAGGTAGTCAGCCAACGTATTATCGCTTGAGTTCTCACGAGATACTTGCCTATTATATAGCCTATTTTGAAAGGGTTAACTTAGAATAGGATTGATTTATGTTTGTTGCACTTGTATATGCATTTCCCTGTGTGTTATTATTATTATTCCTGTTTTCTGCTAGTCTAGGTAATGCTAGACTGGGGTAAGGCTTTTCTGTGTTACGAGTTGTTGTTTGATGCAGTGGTTAAGCGATAAACCTGCATACTCGTTTCGGTTCAGTGAAACCTAGGTTGTCTTCGCGGCTGACTGTGTTGAGTTAATAATTTACAGTGCGTGAGGGCAAGAGCCTAACCACCCTGTATTTTATTAACAGTTTGTTTTTACTTTGTCAAGGAGCCGGGAGAAAACCAGATACAAGGGATCTGGATTTCTCAAAGTGCACTTGTTAGTTTTAACGTAATAATTTAAACAGTCGTGAGGACTTCGCTAGGCTACAAGCCGTTTTTGCTCAGTCACTGCTACCTTTTGCCCACAGTACCCCAGCTAGTCTTTACTCGATTAGTAGATACAGAATAGTATTGAAGCTTTCCTTATGCATGTTATTGTTTATGCACTATTGATTTCATGTGTTGCAAGCTTGGCTACTTTAGTGATTAGTGGCCCACGAGCACAATCCGAGTAGGCTATTGCTGTTGCATTTGCGGAGTACTTCCTTTTAATGTTTGCCATTTACTATTGCATATTCTTTTAATTATTCTTATGCCAATTTAAGCCTTTAATAGTATTTAATTGCCAGTGTTTTTGCTTATTGAATTACTGTTCAAAATCCGATACGTACTTCTTACGAGCATCCGAGAAGCATCTAACTTTTTTCAGAAGATTCCTTGCTCGATGCTTAAAGACTATTAACCCTCTCCGACATATGACGCGATTTTGAGCCTATTGGGGATACTTTAAAGCCTTTGTTACCATCAGGGGTATTTAGAAACCTTTAGTTTAGTTACTTCAATCTCTGCAGTTGTCTTTGAGTTAGGTGTGGGCAGAAAACTAATTTTGGAGAGGTAATTATAAGAGTGAGAGAACTCTATTTCTTATTGCTAATCTGGCAACCTCTGCGTCATATGAGCGTGAAAGGGTTAATTAACGTAACGTAATAATGCCGATCCGAAGTAGAGGGTGGTGGACTTCTTAAGTTCATAGTCAAGGGTGGATTACTTCGGCTTCGGCCAACACTATTCTTTTGTGTTGTTGTTTCTTACTTCATTGTTTGATTGTTGACCAGACTAGATAATTCCTGTCTCTTTATTAGTCTGTTGTTGAACACTAGTACCGAGTTCTTGTATACCCCGTTATAGCAGATTGAACTCTGGAGGGTATTGGTGTTTTTTGTTCAGGGGTTGGGATCGTGTGTTTCCGTTGTGGCAGCGAGCCGTATTCGAGTCCTGATTGAGAGCCCTTGTGTACCCGAGTGCCAGTTCGTAAGAAATGGCGACCTTGCTTAGGATTTTGTGAACAGTATACATTTTTGCAGAGTTGTACAACATTTGTTTGTTTGTATGTTAGCGTGCATATTGAAGATTTTTTTTTTTGTATGGCAATTAGTAAAGCATTTAAGAGACTCCAGTTAATTTAGTAATTAGTGCTTGCATAGGAAGTTTAACACTTTTGTCCCGAGAATGTTTTTGTGGACTTCAGTATGTCATGCATTAGCACTGACGATGAGCGAGAGATGTCATTTTTTTTTTTTTTTTTTTTTTTTTCTATATTCCAACTTACTTCCTCTCGGGCATAGGCTGAGAGCCTTAACATTCACCGCTTTACAATGAACAGTGAAGCCCGTGAGGTCTTGTTCCAGTCTAGGGAGTGAGACATGTGAAGCACGTAGAGTACAACGAGCACCTGCCATCTTGCCTTCACATGAGGCACGGTGCTCACTCATGGCCCGAAACGACCCCATCTCTGAAGCCACCTCGTTCCCGTGCTTCACTGTCTCACCCCCTACACTCGGACTCTCACACTTACACACACACACAACGCCACCTGTTGAGCAGATAACTCACCAGGCATTGCACCCCTATAGCATATTTTGAATATGGGAATATTCATACAGTGCTATTTAATCAGGGAACAATGAGGGCATTTTATTGACGTTTCGGTGGGCTTGTGGTAATGCACTGATACTAGGTACAGCACAAATTCCATCCCAATAATATCTTCCCATTGATACATCGGGATTTGAACCCGGGACCTTTGGATTACCAGGCCAGTGGCAAGACCACTCCACCACACCTCCCCTAATTTGAAGGTGTGCCGTTAGTAACCAGTGAGGAGGATGCTAGAGTTTTTGTGAGTAAGCGGTACCACGTGACGGAGGAGAGGCTGACTGGGGTGGATGTTTGTGGCTTGCACCTGATAGCCAAGGTTTTGGGCATTTCCAATGTAGCAGGGATGTCCAAGGGGGAGCTGATTTCCTGGGTGTTGCGTGGGCGACATGGGGTTTCGGAGGAGAGGGCGTTTGGGGGGGTTCCTACCCAGATCCCCTCTCACTCGACTCCTACAGTGCCGTCCACTCAGTTACCGGAGGTTAGCACTCTCCCACAGAGGGATGAGAATTGGCAGATTGGAGTGCCCTCGGGTGGTGCACGTGGTGGTTCCCCAGTTTTTGCCCCCCCTCCTTCAGTAGTGGCAGCTCCCTCTTCCTGCCTGTCTCCAGATATGGTATTTAGACTTGAGCTTGCTAAGATTGAGGCTAGGAAGCAGGAGAATGAGACTAGGAGGCATGAGATTGAGGTTAGGAGGCAGGAGGATGAGACCAGGAGGCAGGAGGATGAGACCAGGAGGCAGGAGGATGAGACCAGGAGGCATGAGGCTGAGCTTAGGTACGACTCAGAAAAATATTGTGCTAAATTAGATTTAGATAAGACTCATGCAGAGTCGACAGGGACTCGGATGGGCCGTGAGGGCCAAGTAAGAGAACAGTCCTTAGCCCACTTAGTCAAATTGGTGCCGGTATTTAGTGAAACTGAAGTCACAGAATTTTTTAATCGTTTTGAGAAGAAGTGTAGGGAGCATAATTAGCCTGAAGAGAAGTGGGCAGCTCTAGTCTCCTCAAGACTACGGGTAAGGGTCTGAAGGCTTATGATGCACTGCCTTTAGAGTCTTGCATTGACTACCCAGAATTGAAGAGAGCTGTCCTACGGGCATACGAGTTGCAACCGGAAACATATCGATTGAAGTTTCGGGGTGATACAAAGACTAGGGAGGCGACCTTTCTTGAACATGCCCGGGACTTAAAAGATGCACTTAAAAACTGGACACGTTCTGAGAAAGCTGAGACGGCAGAACAGTTGACTGAGCTGTTTCTGCTCGAGCAGTTTTATAAGTGTACTGGTGCAGAAATGACTTTAACTATTAAAGAAAAGAACCTAAGAACTCTTCAAGAGGCAGCTGAGATGGCTGACCTCAGGTTGTCGCTAATCAGGGGATGTGAATCTGTAAAGCGTGTTGATGCAGTTCCCAAGGGGCGCGATACTCCAAACCCTCGAGCTCAGGACAATCACTATAGATATAAACCTCAGTTTAAAAGCCAAGATACCAGGACTGAACCAAAGACTACAGCCGTCCCATTACAGAAGGGTCAGAACTCCGCCCCTTATCAGAAGAGACCGATAGGGGAAGTGGAATGTTTTCATTGTAGAAAGGAGCGGCATTATGCAAAATCTTGTCCTAGTAAGCTGCCAACTGCAGCCCTGTCTTTGGTGCGCAGCATAGGTGTGGCTGAAATGTCGTCTGGATTTACCCAGGGTAGTTTGCCAGCGGCAGGGTCACAGGCTATGTATAAGACTCAGGAAGGCTCGTCCCCTGTCCGTGATGTCTTTTGCGCCCATAGAGGGACCGGTAGGGTAAGTTGGGCGGGTTGCCAGCATAAGGTGGAAGTTTTGCGTGATACTGGAGCTTCACAGACACTTTTGAAGAATTTCACGGGGCGACCAAGTAATGCGGCACGGGTGGTTGTTGTTCAGGGTATTAATGCGACCAGGTCATACCCGTTGGTTCGTGTGGAGCTGGAAGTTGATGGTGTGATTAAGGACTTAGATGTTGGGATCGTTGAGAAATTGCCAGTGGAGGGCGTCGACCTTCTTCTCGGCAACGACTTTGCGGTGCCTACTTTAGACGTTCCACCCTTAGTCGTTGCCGAGAGGCCGGCCGACGTGAGTAGGGAGGAACAAGAGTGGGTAGTGAGTTGTCAACACCAACAGATGGCATGTGTGGTAACTCGTTCCCAAGTATTTAAGGTATCACAGCCTATTTCCCAGGCCACAGAACAGCGGAGGAAGGGAATTAAGGAGAAGCGGAAGGCTGGGAAAAGTTTGAAGAGTTTAGAACCAGTGGCTCTCCTAAAAGACCCAATAGCAGGACCTTTGACCGAGTCTGTTGTAACTCCAGTGCCTAACACAGTTGATAAAGTAGTGGAGGAGGCAGAGACTCAGAGACAGCACCATTACCTGCAGCGAGAAAACCGGATGTCTAAGTTGGATGTTGGGGGAGGGCATGAGTTGTTGACCAAGCAGTTAGACATGTTGGCTCCCACAGACATTCGAAAGTTGCAATTAGAGGATCCAGAGGTTTTGCAGTGTACCAATGGGGCTGTGGAGTTAGAAGAAGATAGGGATGCAAAGGCAGGGGATTTTTTTTTCTTTAATGGAATTTTATACCACCGATATCAAGATCCTAAAAGGAACTGGGAGGGCGGATCAGGTACAGTTGACCAGCTGGTCGTGCCAGAGGGCTGCAGGGAAAGTTTGCTTAGGTTGGCTCATGATTCTCCATTATCAGGACAATTGGGTGCCAAGAAAACGGTGGCGGCTTTGGGGAAATTGTTTTGGTGGCCGGGGATGAAGTCTCATGTGCAGTCGTGGATAAACTCATGTGATATTTGTCAACGTGTCGGGAAACCGAACCAAGTTATTCCTAAGGCTCCGTTACACCCTATTCCTGTGATTGGGCCACCCTTTAGTAAAATTATTGTTGACATGGTTGGTCCACTCCCTCCCACTAAGGCTGGAAATAAATTTGTGTTAACCATAATGGATGTTGCCACTAGATACCCCGATGCATACCCTATGAAAAATGGAATGGCTAAGACGGTAGTCAGTAACTTGTTGTGGTACTTCTCAAGGTACGGGTACCCGGAGGAGATTCAGTCTGATCAGGGATCTAATTTCACCTCCAACATGTTCAAGCAAACAATGCAACAGCATGGGATACGAGCAGTAGTATCGTCAGCGTATCACTCTGAGAGTCAAGGGGTGCTTGAGCGGTGGCATGATACACTCAAAAGCATGCTCAGGTGTTATTGTGCTGACAACGGTATGGATTGGGATCTTGGATTGCCTTATGTGCTGTTTGCTGCTCGGGAGGTACCTGGTGAGAGCCTAGGATTTAGTCCAAACGAGCTGATTTTTGGACACCGTGTCAGGGGCCCCCTTAACATGCTGAAAGAAATTTGGGAGGGGACTGTGCAGCCTTGTCCATTATTAAAGTATGTGCTTGAAAGCCGTGAGCGCATGCTTAAGAGTCTGGAGATGGCAGGTAGAAATTTGACAGAATCACAAGCTTTGATGAAGGACAGGTATGATCGCAAAGTGAGGCTCCGGAAGTTCACTGTAGGACAAGAGGTATTAATTTTGTTGCCTTTGGTTGGTAACCCCCTCTCTGCGAAGTACACTGGACCTTATAAAATTGTAGAAAAAATTTCAGACTTAGATTACCTTGTTGCCACTCCAGACAGGAGGAAAAAGAACCAGTTATGTCACGTGAACCTTATTAAAGAGTATGTGAGGCGCCTCACTGTCCCTGTGTTGGCTTGTTGCGGCCGTGGTGGAGAAGGAGAGGGGGACAGTCAAGCTTCGGAGGAGGATAGCTGGGATCAACATGTTTCAGCGGATCAGTGGGCGGGGAACTCGAGCCTAAGGGCTGACGAGGCTATAGCTCATTTGCCTGAGCCGCAGTTTGATGCTATCCGTCAGTTGTTCGTTTCATACCCCACTGTATTTGCTGAACACCCAGGCCTCACTACTCAGGCTATGCATGATGTTGACGTGGGGGACCATATACCCTTTAAGTCAATCCCGTACCGTGTGCCCCCCATAAAACTACCAGCTCTGAGAGATGAGTTGGAGTATATGCTCGGTAGAGGGTTGATAGAGAAAGGCACAGTTAAGTGGACTTCCCCCGTAACACTGCAGCCTAAGCCAGATGGCAAGGTACGCTTTTGTATTGATTTCCGTAGGTTAAACGGTTTGACTCCAACTAACCCATATCCTCTTCCTCGGGTTGATGATAGTGTTGACAAAATTGGTAATGCTCGTTTTTTGTCTAAAGTAGATTTAGTAAAAGGTTACTGGCAAGTACCTTTGTCCGAGCGTGCTAAAGAGGTATGTGGTTTTGTTGTGGACGGGAGTACCTACCGGTGCAATGTTATGCCTTACGGACTTAAGAATGCACCAGCAACGTTTCAGAACATGATGAATGAAATTGTAAAGGACATTCCGAATTGCACCGTATGTAATGCGGTGCAATTACCGATGTAATCATTTATGATGACGACTTTGAGAGCCATTGTGAGCACCTTGAGACCTTGTTCCGGAAACTTAGTGAAGCAGGTCTGGTAGTAAATTTGGCAAAGTGTGACTTCGTAAAAGCCACTGTGCAGTACCTTGGGTTTGTAGTGGAAAGGGGACAGGTGTGCCCTCCTCAGAACAAGGTACAGGCTATCAATAAATTTCCGCACCCAACAACTAAGAAGCAGGTTATGAGATTCTTGGGTATGATAGGCTACTACAGACGCTTCATAAAAGGTTACTCAACGGTGTTGGCACCTCTCACAGATTTGTTATCTAAAGACAAACAATTTTTGTGGGCACCTGAGTGTGAAAAGGCTTTCACTTTGGTGAAACATTTGCTATGTACTCACCCGATACTCAGGGCCCCAGACTTTAACAGGCCTTTTCAGCTGGCAACAGATGCTAGTGGTGTAGGGGCTGGTGCCGTCTTGCTACAGACAGACAATGAAGGTGTGGAACACCCAGTAAGTTTATTTTCTAAGAAGTTCAATGCTGCACAAAAGAACTATTCTACAATAGAAAAGGAATTACTGGCGATTGTGCTGTCGCTCAGGCACTTCGAGGTGTATGTTCCAGCCTATGGCCCAGTCGTGGTTATCTACACTGATCATCACCCTTTGAGATTCCTGAATCAATTTCACAATCGCAATATGAGACTAACCAGGTGGCCTTTGATGTTGCAGGAGTATAACCTGGACATCCGTCATATTGCTGGATGTGACAATGTGATCGCGGATTGTTTATCAAGGGTGGATGATCAGTCGTAGGCTATCACAGGTGTGTGGGTTTGAGTGGAGGAAAATAGGCTGACCTTATAATGTAGCCGGGAAAAACATATTAAAATATAAAAATCATATAAAAACTCTTTCTTTTGATATAGGTAATCGTATAAGTTTGTCATAGCCTATAGAGTTTGAGTAGTCCACGAACTATCAAACGGCTGAGCTGCTGTAAGCTCGCTCTGGGAGCATGATATTGTGTCTTTTTGCTATTGTTGGGAGGAGTTATAAAATGTGATTTTTTTTTTTAATAATAAGATGTTTTGTTGATAAACTCAGCTTTGTTTTAGTGCCATGCGGTCGCTGGGGGTGAGGGGCTTGATGGGGTTCTGTGTTTGTCAGATTTTAGCTCAGTGTTGAGCGAGTAAAATCTTGGGGGAGGTGTGACGCATGTCCACGTGTGAGCATGCTGTACAGAACGCCTAGTCATGCCCCACTCTCGCTAGGATCGTCAGGGCAGGAACTTTGGCTGTAGTCTATGTAGAGTTTCCTAACTTAGTTCATGTGAGCCGTTGTACTATAAGTATTATGAATATGTATTTTGTTTTCATCTGAGTCAACGAGTTCTATTTTATATCATTAGTTATAAGTATTGTGTGTAAAACTTATTTGTAATGATGGGAAGAGAAACAGCCACAGTTAGGTGTCAGTGGGTACACCAGGCAGGAGGTAGGCCTAACTCACTCGCACTCCTCCCTCCTTCAGTGCTAGAAATGACGTCATGGTTGTCAGTGGGCGGTCCTTAGTACTTGACGTTAGGCTCACTAGAGGGCCGGGTATAAAAGGGAAGTCTAGCCATTTTTTCATCAGAACTCATTAGGCAGAGCGACTTCTCATTTCCCTTGCTAACTATTTATATTCTTCTGACTGATGGGAACTTTCTCTACTACCTTACATTCTTATTTCCTCTTTTCCCTGCCCTGTTTAACTTCCATGGTCCCGTTGGTGCAGAGCTAGTCAGCCAACGTATTATCGCTTGAGTTCTCACGAGATACTTGCCTATTAGATAGCCTATTTTGAAAGGGTTAACTTAGAATAGGATTGATTTATGTTTGTTGCACTTGTATATGCATTTCCCTGTGTGTTATTATTATTATTCCTGTTTTCTGCTAGTCTAGGTAATGCTAGACTGGGGTAAGGCTTTTCTGTGTTACGAGTTGTTGTTTGATGCAGTGGTTAAGCGATAAACCTGCATACTCGTTTCGGTTCAGTGAAGCCTAGGTTGTCTTCGCGGCTGACTGTGTTGAGTTAATAATTTACAGTGCGTGAGGGCAAGAGCCTAACCACCCTGTATTTTATTAACAGTTTGTTTTTACTTTGTCAAGGAGCCGGGAGAAAACCAGATACAAGGGATCTGGATTTCTCAAAGTGCACTTGTTAGTTTTAACATAATACTTTAAACAGTCGTGAGGACTTCGCTAGGCTACAAGCCGTTTTTGCTCAGTCACTGCTACCTTTTGCCCACAGTACCCCAGCTAGACTTTACTCGATTAGTAGATACAGAATAGTATTGAAGCTTTCCTTATGTATGTTATTGTTTATGCACTATTGATTTCATGTGTTGCAAGTTTGGCTACTTTAGTGATTAGTGGCCCACGAGCACAATCCGAGTAGGCTATTGCCGTTGTATTTGCGGAGTACTTCCTTTTAATGTTTGCCATTTACTATTGCATATTCTTTTAATTATTCTTATGCCAATTTAAGCCTTTAATAGTATTTAATTGCCATTGTTTTTGCTTATTGAATTACTGTTCAAAATCCGATACGTACTTCTTACGAGCATCCGAGAAGCATCTAACTTTTTTCAGAAGATTCCTTGCTCGATGCTTAAGGACTATTAATTAACGTAACGTAATAGTGCCGATCCGAAGTAGAGGGTGGTGGACTTCTTAAGTTCATAGTCAAGGGTGGATTACTTCAGCTTCGGCCAACACTATTCTTTTGTGTTGTTGTTTCTTACTTCATTGTTTGATTGTTGACCAGACTAGATAATTCCTGTCTCTTTATTAGTCTGTTGTTGAACACTAGTACCGAGTTCTTGTATACCCCGTTATAGCAGATTGAACTCTGGAGGGTATGGGTGCTTTTTGTTCGGCTGACAGTACTCAGGGGTTGGGATCGTGTGTTTCCGTTGTGGCAGCAAGCCGTATTCGAGTCCTGATTGAGAGCCCTTGTGTACCCGAGTGCCAGTTCGTAACAATATGGCAACGCTTCAGGCTCGTCCCAAGCTGGCAAGCGAAGCAACGTCCCAAGCCAGTCTCTCTCTCCCGCTCGTCTCCTCCCGCCCTCACTAGACTTACATCTTATATATTATAATGAAATAATCAACTATCGAGAATAAAATATACTAAGATGCGTTGGTTAAGAATAAGGGCAGCTTCAAGCTGTGAAACAACATAAGAATATCCCAGACATTAGTTACGTTGTCGTAGGATATATACTAAGGAAAAGCCTGCCGACCGGCTGCCACCAGCCGGTTTCTAAACGGCTGGGCAGCCGACGCGCCCGCATGCCCGCACGTGGCTACTATGCAGAAGCGTCACACCTCCCCCAAGATATAAGACCCTTGACTAAGTACTTCATATCTAACAGAAAGCTTCTCATAGTGCCACACACTGGTGCGACACAAGGCACTATATATAAAAAATATAAAGACTGTTGCGCTCCACCGAGCAAGTTCAACTAACTTAGCGACAATAAGCGAAAACATTCAACTTAGATACTGCTACATCTTATACAAAATTCTACACGTTATAAAAAATAAAGAGTTTTATAAGGTTTTTGCTTTTTTAATTTGTTTTTTTTCGGCTGAACTACAGTGACAGCCTATTTTCCTCCACACTCAACCCTCAATCCTGTGGCAGTCTAACCAACATCATCCACCCTTGATAGACAATCCGCTATCACGTTATCAGAACCGACAATATGGCGTATGTCCAGATTATACTCCTGAAGCATGAGTGACCACCTGGTCAGCCTCATATTCCGGTTATGAAACTGATTCAAGAATTTCAGAGGGTGATGATCGGTATAAACCACTATGACTGGTCCGAAAGCAGGAACATATACATCGAAGTGCCTGAGCGCCAGCACTATCGCCAGGAGTTCTTTTTCAATTACAGAGTAATTCCTTTGTGCACTATTGAATTTTTTACTGTAAAAACTCACTGGATGTTCGATACCTTCATCATCTGTCTGTAACAAGACAGCCCCAGCCCC
This sequence comes from Paralithodes platypus, assembly GCA_032716605.1. Lineage (NCBI taxonomy): Eukaryota > Metazoa > Arthropoda > Malacostraca > Decapoda > Lithodidae > Paralithodes > Paralithodes platypus. The sequence goes on along the minus strand of CM064544.1, from coordinate 29,317,137 downwards.
TACGCCACTGGCATTAGTCGCCAGCTGAAAAGGTCTGCTGAAGTCCGGGGCCCTGAGTATGGGGTGGGTACATAACAGGTGCTTCACCAAGGAAAACGCCTCTGCACATTCAGGAACCCACCGGAACTTCTTGTCCTTAGATAATAAGTCAGTTAAAGGTGCAAGTACAGTCGAATAGCCTTTGATGAAGCGACGATAATAGCCTATCATACCTAGAAACCGCATGATTTGTTTCTTAGTCGTAGGCTGGGGAAACTGATCGATGGCTTTGATCTTTGTCTGTGGAGGGCACACCTGACCCATCCCCACCTCGAACCCCAGGTACAAAACTGTGGCATTGACAAAATCGCACTTACCCCGGTTTACCACCAAACCTGCTTCATTCAGTTTATTAAAAAGCTGTCCGATGTGAGCACAGTGACTGTTAAAATCATTGTCGTATATTATGACATCATCTAGGTACACCGTACAGTTGGGAATGTCGGCTACAATGTCGTTCATTAGTTTCTGAAACGTTGCAGGGGCATTTTTCAGCCCGTATGGCATAACATGGCAACGATATGTGGCACCGTCCACCACAAACCCACACACCTCTCGCGCTCGCTCAGACAAGGGCACTTGCCAATAACCCTTAACAAGGTCTATCTTAGTGAGGAACTTGGCTTTTCCTATCTTATCCACACTGTCGTCCACGCGAGGGAGAGGGTAGGCATTTGTGGGGGTTAAACCATTCAACCTGCAGAAATCTATACAAAACCGCACCTTGCCATCTGGTTTGGGCTGCAGTGTGACTGGGGAAGTCCACCTTACTGCACCCTCAGAAATCAGCCCACGTTTCAGTATATAATCCAGCTCTTCCCTAAGTGCTGGTAATTTAATAGGGGGAACACGGTATGGCACTGATTTAAAGGGCGGGTGGTCCCCAACATCGACATCGTGCACCGCTTGAGTAGTGAGGCCAGGATGCTCCACGAAAACAGCTGGGTTTGAATCAAACAAGTGCTGCACAGCTACACGCTGTTGCTCAGGCAGGTGCAATATCAACTCGTGAGCCACTTGTCTAGAATTCCCCGCCCACTGATCCGCGGAAACATGACAATCCCAATTATCCTCCCCTGCAGCTTGACTGTCCCTTCCTCCTTCTCCACCACGATCGCTGCAGATCAACACCGGGACAGTGAGAGGCTCGGAGGGGCGCCTCACATACTCTTTCATCAGATTTACATGGCAAAGTTGGTTCTTTTTCTTACGATCAGGAGTAGCTACTAAATAGTCTAGATCAGAAACCTTCCTTACAACCCGATACGGACCAGAATACTTGGCAGACAAGGGGTGTCCCACCAGAGGCAGTAGTATCAGTACCTCCTGATCTACTTCAAACTCCCTCAGCTTCACCTTCTGGTCGTATCTGTCCTTCATCTGAGCTTGTGAACTCTTAAGGTTCCGACCTGCTACCTCCAAGCTCTTTAGCATTCTCTCACGGCTTTCAACTACATACTTTAGAAGCGGGCATGGCTTTGTGACTCCCTCCCAGATCTCCTTGACTATGTGGATGGGCCCCCTGACCCTGTGTCCAAAAACCAACTCGTTCGGGCTAAATCCCAAGCTCTCCCCAGGTACTTCTCTCGCAGCAAATAAAATGTATGGGAGACCTAGATCCCAGTCCTTCCCATTTTCCATGCAATAACACCGCAACATACTCTTGAGAGTCGAGTGCCACCTTTCCAAAACTCCCTGACTCTCGGGATGGTAGGCAGATGACACCACAGACACTATCCCATGTTGCTGCATGGTCTGCTTAAACAGAGCAGAAGTAAAATTGGATCCCTGATCAGACTGGATCTCCTGAGGGTAGCCATAACGAGAGAAATAGACAAGTAGGTTTTTGACAACAGTCTTAGCCATCCCGTTGCGCATGGGGTAAGCATCTGGATACCGTGTTGCTACATCCATTACAGTTAGTAAAAATTTATTGCCGGCACTAGTGGGGGGCAATGGGCCAACCATATCGATAACTACTTTGCTGAAGGGTGGCCCAATGACAGGGATGGGTTGTAACGGGGCTCTCGGGATGACCTGATTGGGTTTCCCAACAACTTGACAAGTGTGACACAGTGACACCGATGACACAACACTCGCCTTTAACCCAGGCCACCAGAAAAGCTTGCTCAGAGCTGCCTCCGTCTTATGTGCCCCCAGGTGCCCTGTCAAAGGCACATCATGAGCTAATCTCAATAAGCTCTCACGGCACACCCTCGGTACTACTAACTGGTCCACTAATCCTGACCCGCCATCCCACTTTTTCTTGGGATCCTGATGTCTCCGATACAAGATCCCCTAGGACAAGAAAAAATCACCAGGCTGCGCATCCCCATCGCTCTCCAGTTCGACAGCACCATTACCACACGCCCTGACTTCAGGATCTTCCAGCTGCAAGGAACATATATCAGCAGGTGTGAGATTATCCAAGTTCATCTTAAATAATTTATTTCCACCTCCAATGTCCCGCTGAGCCATCCTTTCCTCACGCTGCACATAACGATGCTGTCGCAGAGTCTCTTCCTGCCCTGCACCTGCACTAGCGGTGACAGGCCCCGGGGCCTCTCCAGACTCTAACATAGGTACCAATAATGAGTCACCAAGAAACACTGCCGGCTCAAAACTCTCCAATTGACCAACACTTCCCGTTTTCTTGTGACCTTTCCTCCGCAGTTTGATAGACTGAGGTGGTGGCTGCAAGGCTCCGGATGTCTGAGAACGCGTCACAACACACGCCATGGTTTGTACGCTACACTTCTCAACCCACTCCTGTTCCTCCCTACTAACGTCGGCCGCCTTCTCGGCAACGACCAAGGGTGAAACCTTAGAAGCAAGCACCGCAAAGTCGTTGCCGAGGAGGAGGTCGACGCCCCCAACAGGCAAGTTCTCTACAATTCCTACATCCAGCTCCTTCGCCACACCACCCACCTCCAGCTCCATCCGCACCAGCGGGTAGGACTTCGTAGCATTGATCCCCTGAACTACCACCACCCGAGCAGCGTTAATCGGTCTACCAGTAAAGTTCTTTAACAAGGTCTGAGAAGCCCCCGTATCACGCAATAGCTTAACTCCTCGCCTTTCGCCAGCCCACCTCACAAAACCATGCCCTCTATGACCCCCAAAGACGTCGCGGACAGGGTTCGAGCCTTCCGGACTCTTGAACACAGGCTGTGTCCCACCCTCTGACGAACTACCCTTGGCAAACTCAGAAGATATAGGCGACACCCCTATGCTGTGGGCCAATGACACAACCTTGTTTGGTAGCTTGTTCGGACAAGCATTTGCAAAGTGACCCTCCTTGTGACATGCGAAGCACTCTTTACTCTTTGGTTTCCCTTGGGAGTGGGAGGTACCATTAGACTTCTTATACGGGACGGTATTTGGTTTATGTTCAGTTTTATTGTCAGTGCTAGATGGTTTTGTGTATTTATGTGTATCAAAATTCTTGGGAGGGGGAGGGGTACGATCCTTTGCACCCGACTCACTCCTAGCTGCAGCTCCGCACCCTCGAATTAATGACAGTCGGCGGTCAGCCATTTCTGCTGCCTCCTGGAGAGTTCTAGGATTTTTTTTCCTTTATATTTAATGTTAAGTCCCCGCCTGTGCACTTAAAGAACTGCTCCAAGAGAACCAGCTCACTCAACTCCTCAAAAGTAGCTGCCCTCTCAGAACGCAGCCAATGTCGTAGTGCATCAGACAAGTCCCGGGCGTGTTCTAGGAAGGTACTATCCTTGACCTTAGTAACACCCTGAAACTTCAAGCGGTAAGTTTCTGGTTGTAACTCATAGGCCCGTAGCACAGCCTTCTTTAGCTCATCATAAACTACACAGGACTCTAAAGGTAGTGCATCATACGTTTTTAGCCCCTTTCCTAGGAGTCTTGATGAAACTAATGCTGCCCACTATTCCTGAGGCCACTGGTGTTCCTGACACTTCTTCTCAAATCGCATAAAAAACTCAGCCACACATAATTCATCGAACACAGGAACTAGTTTAAGCAGGTGCGACAATGATTGGTCCCGATGTCTGTTACCTCCCCCAATATTTCGCCCTGTTACCTCCACTCGAGATCTCTCCAGCTCCCTGTCAGCCCGATACCTAGCAGACTCTGCCTGCAGTTCAGCCTCTCGTATAGCTGTTCTCTCTGCAGCCTCAGCCTGCACACTAGCCTGTCTCTCGGCAGCCTCAACCTGAGCTCTAGTCTGTCTTTTGGTAGCCTCAACCTGAGCTCTAGCAACCTCAACCTTGGCCATCTCAAGCCGAAACAACAAATCTGGAGTCAACCCTTGAGAAGAGGAAGGTGCATTTAATGGAGAGGGTCCCTGTGATTGAATTCCACGCTGCCATTGACCATCAACTTGGGGGTATGTTCTAAATTCAGGCACCCTGACGTTTGATATGGGGGTAGAGTGGAGGGGGGGCTGGGGACCGGGGCCCCCAGTCGCCTCTCCACCCAGGTCTCTCCCTTCTAAACCCAATATCAAAGTCCTCAGCTGATCTTTCCTCATGCCACTTAAACCCTGATGACCCTGAAGACCTGCCACACACTTTAAGCCATACTTATTCAGCTTCAACACCCTGGCAGCGGTAAGGGACACCTCTAAAAATCTTCTAGCACCCTCCTCGCTATCGACTAGCCACTCCACAGGTCTTTCTCCCTCCGAGCCCGTATCGTGACCTGACCCATCACTGTGTTCTGATGTATTAGACATGTTTGTGTACTGCAGTAATTATCACGGTTATAGAATGTGCCTTATCTCCTATGCAAGTATGTATATACTAATGTTATTTAAAGTCTTTAATGTGTTATATTGGTTGCTCCAAAAAAAAACTCTATGTCCACTGTATTCCTCTAATCATAAGGAATCTCAAAACAAATGACCACTATATTCCTCTGTTCAGTAAATCCTATGCAAGGTCGCCATTTGTTACGTCCTGGGATATATAAACACTGGGCTCTTTCTATTGGACTAGGTATGCGGCAACAAGCAACAACGGAAAACGCTAGATCCAACCCTTATCTATAAACCCAGGCAACAAACCACCCTAAACCGTCAAGAGTCCTGCCTGGACAACAAGGTATCCTATGACTCGGTTACAGGGTGCACACACTATAGACTGCTGATAGTCAAGCAGGCTATATAAAAGATCACACAATTAAGTTGACTTAAAGCTTCAAGGAAAAGATAGATAACAGAATTAAATTGCAGAAACAATTTAATAACAAACTAGAAGAAAATACATTTAACGTTACGTTAATTAATACAACTAATCACCCCTGCGTGAAAGAAGGTGAAAGCAAACAGTCCTCAAAACATCGTACCGGTAGACAAGATGCGGGTTTCTAAACTGCATGCGGCTACTGTAGGATCTGATGCTTAGCAAAGAAAGTACGTTACGGATTTAGAGAACTCTTAACTCATAAGCAGGAATAAATACTAGTGATAGGACCTACAGTGTATAATGGCATAGGTATAATTAAATAAAGGCAGCAACTCGCAACATAACCACATACAGGTGTGCTTCTCACTCTTAGTCAGGCAAGCCTGCTCGGACAGAGTCTCTAAGCCCCACCCTGACTCACAATGCTCACAAAAACGGTAAACTGTGGCACAATAACAAGCATACAGAAATAATAAACCCCTAGCTGTTAATCTGCCAGGTGGCAGAGGTCTAGCTGGAAAGATATAGGCTTCGGATACCCGGGCTGAGCCACCTGCTCTAGCCTAGGGACGTTCCCAGGTCTGTGCGCCAAATTAATCTAATTGAAAGGGTGCTCTCTTGAGAGACTCAGATCGCAAGTATCTGACTCTCTCCTGGCGACCCTAAAACAAAAGCAAGACGTGCTAGCGCAGTGCTGAGTGGACTAGGCAAGGGCCCTCACACAACACAACACTAGACACACAGGGACATAGACAAGAAAATGCCCCCAGACTCCCACGGGTATCCTAGTAAAGTCGTGCGGGTCCACAGGACTCGCACCAGCAGACTTTACTTAAAGGATCGCAAAAAGCCTCCCCTCCAGTCTAGCCCCTGCTAACCTGACACAAGAACACACTAGGAAGCATGAAACCACCAAATATGAGACAACAAAAAAGCTTCCTAGGTCTCATTAACAATTACATCTCTGCATAAGGCCCAAAATCCTATCTAGTTATCTGAGAGCTCGTCGTTAATACAATAATAGATATAAGGTCTATCAAGGGGATGGGATAATTAAATAGATTGGTGAAGTAGTGGAAAGAAGGTATACAAAGTAAGAGAGAAAGTTTCTAAGTGGGGTTGAGAGGGATAGATATCAAGGGGGTCCGAAGGGTACGACAGTGAGGTGAGCTCTGAGTCTTGAATCTGTCTGGACCCCACCCTAGGCATACAAAATACATCCCAGGCTTGGCAACACTCAACACTGTTGCCTGGTCAAAATCCTCTACCCCGTGCGTGAGTCGAAACTAAGCCTAACGTTGCAATCAAATGCATATGGCAACGCTTCAGGCTCGTCCCAAGCTGGCAAGCGAAGCAACGTCCCAAGCCGGTCTCTCTCTCCCGCTCGTCTCCTCCCGACCTCACTAGACTTACATCTTATATATTATAATGAAATAATCAACTATCGAGAATAAAATATACTAAGATGCGTTGGTTAAGAATAAGGGCAGCTTCAAGCTGTGAAACAACATAAGAATATCCCAGACATTAGTTACGTTGTCGTAGGATATATACTAAGGAAAAGCCTGCCGACGGGCTGCCACCAGCCGGTTTCTAAACGGCTGGGCAGCCGACGCGCGCGCATGCCCGCACGTGGCTACTATGCAGAAGCATCACAAGAGCTACTACCAGCAAGAAGTGAATACATTACAGTCGAGACAAAGACGGAAATGAGAGCTACTACCAGCAAGAAGTGATACTTAACCGTGAGACGAATGAGGCTACATGAATACATTACGAGAGACAAAAGACGGAAATGAGAGCTACTCCAGCAAGAAGGTGGGTGATACATTACAGTCGAGACAAGACGGAAATGAGAGCTACGACCAGCAAGAAGTGAAGACATTACAGTCGAGACAAAGACGGAAATGAGAGCTACTACCAGCAAGAAGTGAATACATTACAGTCGAGACAAAGACGGAAATGAGAGCTACTACCAGCAAGAAGTGAATACATTACAGTAGAGACAAAGACGGAAATGAGAGCTACTACCAGCAAGAAGTGAAACATTACAGCAAGACGAATAATGAGAGATACATACCAGCAAGAAGTGATATAGACAAAGACGGAAATGAGAGCCTACTACCAGCAAGAAGTGAATACATTACAGTCGAGGAACAAATACGAGAAAGAGACGGAAATGAGAGCTACTCCAGCAAGAGTGAATACAAAAGCAAGCGGAAATGAGAAGAATGAATACATTACACAGACCGGCAATGAGCTACTAACAAGAAGTGAATTAGCTACTACCAGCAAGAAGAAGTGCACAATACACTACAGTAGACAAAGACGGAAATGAGCTCCTACCAGCAAGAAGTGAATACATTACAGTAGAGACAAAGACTGAAATGATAGAAGAAGGTACATTAGACGACGGACAGGAGAAGTGAATACATTACAGTAGAGACAAAGACGGAAATGTAGAGCTACCTACCAGCAAGAAGTGAATACAGTACAGTCGAGACAAAGACGAAATGAGAGCTACTACCAGCAAGAAGTGAATACATTACAGTCGAGACAAAGACGGAATGAGAGCTACTCCAGCAAGAAGTGAATACATTACGTCGAGACAAAGACGGAAATGAGAGCTACTACCAGCAAGAAGTGAATACATTACAGTAACGAGACAAAGACGGAAATGAGAGCTACTACCCGCAGAAGTGAATACATTTACAGTAGAGACAAAGACGGAAATGAGAGCTACTACCAGCAAGAAGTGAATACATTACAGTCGAGACAAAGACGGAAATGAGAGCTACTACCAGCAAGAAGTGAATACATTACAGTCGAGACAAAGACGGAAATGAGAGCTACTACAGCAAGAAGTGAATACATTAAGTCGAGACAAGACGGAAATGAGAGCTACTACCAGCAAGAAGTGAATACATTACAGTAGTAGAGACAAAGACGGAAATGAGAGCTACTACCAGCAAGAAGTGAATACATTACAGTAGAGACAAAGACGGAAATGAGAGCTACTACCAGCAAGAAGTGAATACATTACAGTAGAGACAAAGACGGAAATGAGAGCTACTACCAGCAAGAAGTGAATACATTACAGTAGAACGGAGAGCTACTACCAGCAAGAAGTGAATACATTACAGTAGAGACAAAGACGGAAATGAGAGCTACTACCAGCAAGAAGTGAATACATTACAGTAGACAAAGACGGAAATGAGAGCTACTACCAGCAAGAAGTGAATACATTACAGTAGAGACAAAGACGGAAATGAGAGCTACTACCAGCAAGAAGTGAATACATTACAGTAGAGACAAAGACGGAAATGAGAGCTACTACCAGCAAGAAGTGAATACATTACAGTAGAGACAAAGACGGAAATGAGAGCTACTACCAGCAAGAAGTGAATACATTACAGTAGAGACAAAGACGGAAATGAGAGCTACTACCAGCAAGAAGTGAATACATTACAGTAGAGACAAAGACGGAAATGTTTGCCTTGACATTAAGGGGGGTCACCGGATTTTTTATTTTTCTCTCCTTTTCTCTCTTTCCCTGGCTTGTATTCATTCGGCCCCATTTAGCCAACTGTTTTAAGACGTTTATCCCCATCCAGGTGTCGATTTATTTATGGCGAGCGAAAGCGAGCCACCATTTTATGGAGAAATCCGGCTTCGCCGGAGAAATTTTTCTATCGAAAAATTTACAGATTTAACTTGCTGTGAACACAAACAAATATATATGCTGGCTCGCTACCGCTTGCCAGGAAAATATTGACACCTGGATGGGGGTAAACGTCTTAAAACAGTAGGCTGAATGGGGCCGAATAGATACAAGCCAAAGAGAGAGGGAGAGAAAGAGAGAAAAAGCGAGGTGGGCTCCCTTAATAAACAGACGAGCACTGTTTGAGAACAACAGGAGGAACACCATCAGGCACATGAGTCTTCTTTGTGTTACAGCCAGAGAGAGCAGCAGGTATGTCAATAACATTATGATATTAGCCAGAATCAACCACTTCTGTACCGCTGATGTCGTTTTAACTTTACTTTGGCTACTAATAGACGATTTTATTCAGTTTAAATCAACAGGCTTCAAACTCTCACGTAACCTTTGTTACTACCGCAGATCCTTCTTAAACTGCACAAAATTTTCTAAATATTGCAAAAATATAACTACAAAAACGACTTCGGGGGATGGTTGTTGCTTTCTGGCCCCCCTTCTCCCTCATGTTTAGCCCCATTAATTTTGACATGTCAAGATGTTCGCCCCATTAGTCTGACGATCTTAAGACTTTTCGCCCAATGTCTTTGTCAATAGTAAGACCTTTCGTGCCATTTAGGTGTCGGATTTTTAGCTGTACATTTTTCTACCGAAAAAATTACACATTTATCTAGAAGGGGGATGTCGGGGATGTTTTATTAAGCTTGATGGAGGTCTAGGGAGGAAATAAAAACATAATATATAGATATATACAAAAACAAAAACAAAAAATTGAGAATAATAATAATAATCGAGCAATAAATACAGCCTTCCCCCTTAACCTAACAAGTGCGCAAGGGGGTAATTGGAAACGTCCCCCTGTGCTGACGTATTTGAGGTGTTTCCGTCACTAAAATAATTATTGTACCATTAATAGCATTAATACTTATCCATATGCGCCTATTATGGGTTGATTATAAAGGTATTAACCTGAAACAACAATAAAACGAGTGAAAACAGCGTTTGGATGGTCAAAATCGGAGATATAGCCCGCGAGTTGTATAATGTATGGGTGAGGCAAGCTGCTTTCCCGCCAATTTCCCCCAAGGCCACTGAGACACAGTCGATCGATACTCTCTCTCTCTCTCTTGCATTCGCTTGCTATCAGTGATGACCACACCCTGTAACCGGATTTCTAATGTTAGCACGAAAATATACCTCAGAATAAGGGAATAACAGGGAAAATAGGTGATAACTGAAGGAGAGGAGGAAAGTGGGGAAGGAGGGGAGGTAGAGGACTGAGATTTTGCATGGCCAAGGGGCAAAAAAAAAAAAAAATCGATGTCAAAGGTTGATTTTTTTTTTCTCTGACTCTTAAGAGTCTCCCCGCAGTCCGCCGGGGGAACTCTTAAGAGTCTCCCCGCAGTTCCCGGGTTAAGAGTATGAGGGGGTTAAGATGGAAGGCTAGCACTGGAATCATCCAAGGTAGAGTTAGTAGTAAATGCACAGAGATCATGGCAATAGGAAGAAATAAACACTGGTGAACAAATAGCAGAAAAGTGGAGTTTCCGAAAAAAACAAGGAACTATGATTATTGGAGAGGAGAGATTTGTGTTTAGATAAAGGAATGAGCTAGAAAAGTATTAATCGATATTAGCAAGATTGACAATGTTTGTCGGCAAGTTTGAAAATACATTTGGCATACCTTCGCGGGAAAGAATATATAGCCTATTCTATATAAACATACAGTATCAATATTGTAGGTACCATACCATTACCCACTGAATGATTATGTTTCATGTCCGAGATAATAACCACATATTTTCGTTCAAAGCACTCACATCCCCCCTGGAGGTAAGGGGGCCTTCATCTTATGGTGGAGGAAACAAAGAATATGCCCCACGCATCCTACTGCGTGTCGTACAAGGCGACTAATAGGGGGAATGGGGGTAGATTGTAGGCACCAATCGAACAGGGCTATACCCGCGAGAGGATGTAGGCATTTGATAAGGAGTCGCTGGAACTCCTGTTTCATTTGCTTGGCCTGTCTTACAGATTCCCTTTGTGCCTCACTTACACAGAGAGTAATCCAGCTAGCTCTCACAAACACCTCCTCCTCCTATCCACTTCACTGCACTAAACATGCACACCACACTTCCTTCTTCCACACCTAATTTTTCTTAAAAAGAAAAAAAAAATATATGAAAATACGCCCAGCCTCGGAGTTCCCAGGAGAGGGAGGGGGGGGACATAAATGCCCCCACACCCGCCCGACCTTCCCCTGACGACCCCTCAAGATTACTTGTACCTCGGCCTGTTACTCTTTCTATTAACTTTTGCAACATTCGTGGACTTTCCTAGAATTTTCCCTCTGTTGATCACCATCTCTCCTCCTACAACCCTGATCTTCTTTTCCTCACCGAAACTCAGGTGTCTAAAGCAACTGCCAGCAGCCCCTTCTCTGTATCTTCCTACTTTATCTATCCTAGTTTCAAAGCCAAAGGCGGATGTTGTGGATATGTGCACAACAAACTCACTTGCTCTCGTGTCCTCGATTTCGACTCCTCTGAATTCTCAACTTTATGGCTCAAGCTTTCCTGTCATTCTTTTACTAAATATTTCTGTGCTGTCTATCTTTCCCCTAACTCTACCGACTTTCCCAAATTCTTTGACTATCTAAATTCAACAGTGGAACACATTCTATCCATTTCTCCTTTCTCAGAAATCATCATCTTAGGAGATTTCAACGTTCACCACTACCAATGGCTCTCCTCTCACACTACTGACCAACCTGGTGAGCAAGCCTACGTCTTTTCTATCCTAAATGACCTATAGCAGTTAGTTCAGCAACCCACCCGTATCCCGGATCGCCTCGGAGATCGGCCCACCATTTTTTACTTGTTTCTAACATCGAACCCTTCTTCTTATACTGCGATCTTTTCTCTCCTTTGGGCTCCTCCGACCATAATATAGGTTTGAGTCCCGGAGGGAAGAATGAAAACCTAATATTTAGTAGTGGCCCCGAAATCATTGACGATATGCCTATTAGTATAATAGTCCTCTTTCAAGCACCCGCGGTCAGCGTGTTTGAAAACCCCGCCACAGGGAGAAAGAGTCCTCATCATAAATGTAGTGCTAATTCTCTCATGGAATCGTCTTTATGATTGGGTACTCACTACAAAAAAACTTTGTAAAAAAATAAAAAATAAAAATTAACTTAAATTTTGTTATATTAAGGCTTTCCAGATCGTGGATATCTTATGTGGATTCTAAGCCAAGCGTGAGCCAAGCGCCTCTGTTTCCAGGGGCGAGGAAAACACGAGTAAGGGAGGTATGGAAACTACAAATAAAGGTAAGTGTAAGCTTATCAATGTTGTTGGAGACTCTATGGTTAGGTATTTAGGTGACAATCTCTCCACCAAAGTTAGGAAGCTGGAGTGTCTCCCCGGGGCAGGTATAGGTAGAGTTTGTGAGAGATTGGAGGACGTCATTGACGACTTTGGAGATAAACCCATAGTCGTACTTAGTGCAGGTAGCAATGACGTGGGAAAGCTTACCAGTGTTGAACTACGTAAGTTGTATAGGGTAGCCTTAGATAAGATTAGGATAAAGGGTGGGATTCCCATTGCTTGCTCTATCTTGCCAAGAAGAAGTGTCAGACGTGAATGGTTGTCCAGAGCAATTGGTTTTAATTGCTGGCTGGCAAAGCTGTGCAAAGAGTTGTCATTACCATGCATAGACAACTGGAGCCTCTACTACGGTAACGATAGCTTGTACGCAAGGGACGGGGTGCATTTAAGTAGGAAAGGGATAGGGATGCTAGGAAAGTTAGTTGATAGAGCAGTTGAGGTGGGTTTTAAATTGGAAATGCCCCATCAAAAGAAAACAAAATAAATTAGGTGATAGAAAAAATAGTCAGGAAAGGAAATTAGATGTTATTAATAACAGTGAAACAATAGGTGACAATGGAGTAATAGAAGTTAGTCATATAAATAGTGGTACAATATCTACCTTAGTACAAGATAATAACAACAGTCAAATAGATACTAATAGAAGAAAAGAAGGTCCACCAGACACCAGTAAAAGAAATATATTGAGATTATATTACACAAACTGTAGGAGTTTATGTAATAAAATGGACGAACTTAGAGCACTTGTTAGCAATGAAAATATAGACATAATAGCGCTTATTGAAACATGGATTAATACAGAATACAAGGATTTTTTAGCAGAATTTGATATACCAGGATATAGTTTGTTTAAATATGACCGAACAAGTAGGAGGGGCGGCGGTATAGCAGTGTTTGTCAGGAGTTCATTAAAATGCTGTACTAAATCAGGTATTAGGCTAAATAATGATAACGAAAGTGTTTGGATAAAGGTTAGCGAAGGTAGCGAGACCATAGTTATTGGAGTAATTTATAGACCACCAAATATGAGTAGAAATGAAGGTAAATCTTTATGGCAGGAAGTGAAAATAGCATCAAGGTTTAGCAATGTGTGCATTATGGGGGATTTTAATTTTCCGAAGATAGATTGGTAGCATTAGATCGGCGACTCAGATTCTGAGGAGTTTATTAAGGCGGTACAAGATAGTTTTTTATTTCAATTAATTGACTCGCCGACTAGAGGTAATAATATCCTTGATTTAGTTCTCAGTAATAATGAACATATGATAAATAATGTTGAGACCAACTAGGAAATAGTGATCACAAATCTATTTATTTTAATATACAATGGACAGGAAATGCTAAAGAGAATCCGTCACTTATCCCAGATTTCAGAAAAGCCGATTATGGTGGGATAAGAAGAGCCTTAAGGGTGGACCCTATTGTTAAACAATTAAGTCAGGATAAGCCAGAGTTAAGCTTGACAGCTACATATGAACAGTTTATTTCTTCACTTCACAATGCGCAAAATAAATATATCCCCAAAAGAAGATTTAGATCGATACAGAACCAACCAAAATGGGTGAATAATAAACTAATAGATCTTATAGGAAAAAGGAAAGGAAAATATAGAAAAAATAAGAAAGGCGAAACTCACCTACTTATTTACTATCAGACTCTATCAAGACAGGTCAAAAAGGAAATTAGGACAGCAAAAAGAAATTATGAAATAAGGATAGCCAACGACTCAAAAAATAACCCTTTTTACCAACTATATAAATCTAAAGTTAGAAATGTAATAGGTCCCCTTAAAACTTCAATAGGAGAAATGACAGAAAATTATTTAGAAATGTGCAGTACATTAAATAGTCAGTTTCTATCCGTTTTCACTAATGAAAATTTGGCACAGATTCCAGAAGTCAGTAAGGTATATAGCGATAGTATAGAACATAGGTTAAGTACGATTACTATAAGTAGAAATGATGTGCTTAAGGAAATTGACAGACTGAAACCTCAGAAATCACCTGGTCCTGATGAGGTATATGCTAGAGTATTAAAAGAATGCAGAGATGAGTTAAGTTACCCATTAACATTTCTTTTTAACAAGTCATTAGAAACAGGTATAGTTCCAGAAGCTTGGAAGCTTGCAAATGTAGTTCCGATCTTCAAAAAAGGTGATAAATCCATAGCATCAAATTATCGTCCCATTAGTCTCACTTCAATCATAGGAAAGCTACTAGAGTCAATTATTGCTAGGAAAATGAGAAACCACTTAGAAACATTTAACTTAATCAATTCTTCTCAGCATGGATTCACTCAGAGACGTTCTTGCCTTACTAATTTGCTTAGCTTTTTCTCAGAGGTATATGAAGCAGTAGATGATGACAAATCATATGATATTATATATTTAGATTTCAGTAAAGCTTTCGACAGAGTCCCTCATGAGAGATTGATGAGAAAGGTTGAGGCGCATGGAATAGGTGGGGCGTTTTTAGGATGGATTAGGTCATGGCTAATTGGTAGGAAGCAGAGAGTCAGCATAAATGGTACTAAGTCAGAGTGGGGACCAGTCAAGAGTGGTGTCCCCCAGGGATCTGTATTGGGTCCTCTGTTATTTATCATATACATAAATGACCTTGATTTAGGTATAACTAGTAGGATAAGTAAATTCGCAGACGATACCAAAATAGGGAGACCAATAGATTCAGATAGTGACATAGAGTGCCTCCAAAGGGATCTAGATACCTTACACGAATGGTCAGTAAAGTGGCAGATGAATTTTAACATTGACAAATGCAAGGTATTAAAGATAGGGAAGACGAATACTAATGCAAAATATAAACTAGCTAATGCTGAATTAGAAAACTCAAGACTGCGAGAAAGATTTGGGTGTGTTTGTTAGCAACGATTTGAAACCTAGAAAACAGTATATAAGCGTACGTAACAAGGCAAACAGGATTCTGGGGTTCATCTCAAGGAGTGTGAGTAACAGAACTGCCAATGTTATCTTGAAACTTTAATTGTCATTAGTAAGACCTCATATGGATTATGCTGTCCAATTTTGGTGTCCTTATTACAGAATGAATATAGATTCCTTGGAGAGAGTACAGCGAAGAATGACAAAAATGGTTCATAATATTAGAAATCTACCATATGAAGAAAGGTTGAACAAATTAGGCTTACATTCGTTATAAAGACGCAGAGTTAGAGGGGATATGATAGAAGTGTTCAAGTGGTTCAGTGGGGTAAATAAAGGAGACATGAAAATTGTACTGAAGCTCAGTGATAGCGAAAGAACTCGAACAAATGGTTATAAATTAGATAAATTTCGTTTCAGAAAAGGTATAGGCAAATATTGGTTTGGTAACAGAGTTGTAGATGGGTGGAATAGGCTACCAAGTGATATAGTGGGATCAAGAACGATAGGGAGCTTTAAGATAAAATTAGATAGGCATATGGACGAGATGGGTTGGGTGTGAGGGGGATCTACCAGGTGTGGGCCAATCGGCGCTCAGCAGACCCCCGTTATCTTGTGTTAATCTCTGACCGTTTTGGTGGGGTCAGTACTCAAGGTATTAGTGAGTTGGGCCTATAATTGGGCCTTGTAATTGGGGTTGGGTGTGACAGGGATTTGTCTTGTATGGGCCGATCGGCTTTTTGCAGACTCCCATTTTCTTATGTTCTTATGTTCTTATACCTCCTTCAATGATATATCAAGACTAAACTTAAGACATCAAACAAATGGGAAGGGGATGGACGGGAGGGCCCTACATCGTCAATGATTTCGGGGCCACTACTAAATATTAGGTTTTCATTCTTCCCTCCGGGACTCAAACCTATAATTCATTAGTGGCCTGATATCTCAGGACTGGAGGGGGACATTCGTGACAATATCATACCACTAACAAATACCTATAGGTAGAGAAAAAAAATCATATAACAAATTAAGTGTTTATTGTGTACATACAATAAAAATAAAAATGGGAAAGAAAGCAGTGCGTTACTTCAAAGAAAGTCTGCTTACAATGACCATTCAGCTACATTAGAGAGAATATCACATTGAGATTCACTAGGTTTGATGTTCAAGGCACATAAATGATATGAATATGTTTTTATGTCCTTAAAAATAACTTTGTACATAGTATAAAGTTTTTACATTTTCAACTCTGATAGTTATCTTATATATACAAAAATAAAATTTTCTTGAGCTGTAGAACCAGCTCGACTTATAATGTATCACAGTTTGTGATCTTATCACATAGTCCGGCGGAGGGTCTAGACGTCTTAAGCTCTCCAGTAAACCCCCCCCCCCCCCTCTTTCTTTTCACTTAAATTAAAATAGCACATAGACCTACTAGACCCGCTGACGCAAGGCCACACACAGGTAATTTTTGGTTTATCTAGGGCCTCAGACAGGTACCGAGTTAAGAAAATATGGTTGGAAGCCCACAATTTGGTATTAGCAATATCCTCGATTGAATAATTTTGTAAAAAACGCAAAGCGACTGCCCTCTTCCTGATGTCATGAGCTCGGCCCACTACTCCAGGATTACTTTCCCTGATTACATCTACGAGTAAGGAAGCCAATTTTCTCCTCGTGATGCGCGTACCTGTATTATTGACCCATAGGGCTCCCTGTTGTTGAAGCCGTGTCACCCTCATAAACTTGATTAGAGCCAGCACTGGGCATAAATTATGATGTGTATGTCCCCTTTTGAGAGCCGGGATTGTAAATTCCGAGAATACATGCTCGCTATGCTCATTCTTTGCCACGAACGTGGGAGATGGGGCAATATGCAAATGTTCATTTAATCTACTAAACCTGAGGCAATTAGGTTCGTTGCTCATCGCCGCCAGCTCTGACACCCTGTTTCCTGTAGCCAAGGCCATAAGGAACACAGCCTTCTTTAATAATGAGCCAAAATCCGGCGCAAGGCTATACTTGCGCGAATGAAGCAAGGATAAGGCTTTGTCCAGTGACCAGGTAGGCATGAGCTGACGGGGTGGTGGGCGAAGCTTGAAACACGCCATCATGAACCCTTTCTCCTCTGCCTGTGGTATGGATAGACTAGTGAGGTCGTAAAAGGGAGTTCTAATGGCAGACAGATGATTTTTTAGTCTAACTACAGAAAAGCACTGATGGTCAAACAAATAATCCAAGTACTTAAAAACCAAAGCTACTGATGTGTCTGTTTGCGCCGTTTCTACTATCCAGGTTGTGAAAGTTTTCCAATGTGATTGGTATTGCCTCCTGGTAGACATAGTTTATTGATTAAGTAATTTATTAGTGACACTTTCCCCATACGGAGTTAACCATTTAGCTTTCTGAATGTCCAAAAGGCAAAAGTCAGCGAGGTCTCTAGATTGCCAATTGTCTCCAAGTGGAAGTACGAGACGTTCTAACACCACGTTTTCAACTGGTGGTACCACATCTGAGCCGGTCAAAGAGGCGCGATCATCGAGACTAGGCCTCGGTAACCCCATAGTTTGTGAACTATTTGACACATGAGTGAAGTATCGGGAGGCGGAAAAAGATAAATGGAACTCCACTTGTTCCATTCCTCCATCAAAGCATCTGGACTCCCCGCCGAATTCGTTACCCGGCGGGTTAAGTAGAGAGGGAGTCTGTGGTTCCCTTCGGATGCAAATAGGTCCACTTGTGGACGGTAAGGTTCTGCAATCATCTTGTCGAAGACGTTTTGCTTGATAGCCCATTCTACTGTGTTGCTCTGTCGTCGGGACAGTGCATCTGCCCAGACTTTCGCAACGCCTGGGAGATAAGAAGCATGGATATGAATGCTCAGCTTTTCGGCCAGAGCAAAAATGTTCTCTGACAACTCTAGCAACTTCCGAGACCTCGTTGACCCCTGCTTTTGAATCCAGTGTACCGCATTCAAATTGTCCATCCGAAACGCCACTGATTTCCCCCGCAATGAGGAGCCGTGAGTTTGAAGGAAAAACAAAGGGACTAACAGTTCCTGCGCGTTGATATGATAATTCTCGGTTTGGGACCAAAGCCCTTGCCCTTGGTGGCCTAGGCTTGACTGATAACCCCAGCCTATTGTCCCCGAAGCATCTGTGTCTACCCATACCGTAGGTGGGGGAGAAACCCACGTCATTGTTGAGTGCAATATCTCTCTCTTTGCCCAGACCGACAGTAAGTTGTGAATTAAGGGAGGAATTTTCCACAATTTTCCTGCTGGCAATAGCGGGAAATATTTGTTGCCTTCCAAGATTAATCTCTTTACTTTCAACCGGCCCAACTTTACAGTTAGTTGGATCCAGTTGAGAGAACCGACCAGAGACTCCCAGATCCTCCTCATTGTGTTCAGACTGTGAAGAAACACAAACAATTTCTTTCGAAATCTGTTGCCGTTATCCACACTCTGACAGAATAAGATTGACTGTGTCCCAGACCAGCCCTATCCACTGAATCGCCCGTGTGAGAACAAGATGCGACTTTGCCAAGTTGACCTTGAACCCTAGGGATTGTACATGATTGATAACGAGATTGACATGGGTTTTGCATAAACTCTCTGACTCCGCCACTACCAACCAATCGTCCAGGTACCACAACACCTTGATCCCCTGATTTAACATTGGCATGAGGGCCTGCCGGACTAATTTTGTGAAAATTCTCGGTGTCGGGTTCAACCCAAATGGCATTCTTTGAAAGACGTAAGTCTCTTGCCTGATCCTCAAGGTGAGGAATTTTTGGAACCGTTTGTTGATGGGGGGACATGCCAGTAGGCGTCTGTCAGGCCTAACAAGCACATCCATCCTAGTGGTGGAAGGGTTAGCCTGATGTGATTTCACAGTGAGCATCCTAAAGGGTACATTGTGAATATATTCGTTCAAACGCGAGAGATCTACTACTGGTCGCATTTGAACACTGTCCCTCTTTGGCACTAGAAAAAGTCTGGACGAGAATACAGGGCAAGTTGGATCGCCTGGGACAATGACATGCTTGGTGATCATATCATGGACTAGCGACTCCACCTCTAAAGAAACATGATTGACTTCTTGAGTCTGATGTAAACTAGGTCGCCAGAGCCACCGCCAGGTAATCCCTTTGTGTACCACTGTCCTTGCCCAAGTTCACCAGGGCCAGGCCCGGTGACACGCCCAGAAAGACCCAGTGGCTTGACTGGGTCTGTCCGGCGGCACTACCCTTGGATCCAACTCGCCCTCGATAGGCCCTGGGAGAGAGAGAGTTTGACTGACTAGTTTTTTGCTGGTGGTGGGGTAGGTCTGGACGGTTGGCTGGTCTTAGCTGGTGCCGTTCCCTGTCCTGACTTATGTTGTGGCCTATTCTTGTGATGCCACTTACCTGAGTGCTTACCCTGTTTAGGCTTGTGCTGGGGGAGACATGGGGCCCTGAAAGGGCTGCTTAGCAACAGAAGGATGTGACTTACCTCCACCTTTAGGCTTGGAGTATGGTTTCTTGAAGTTCTCCTTTTTAGCTTGGGAGGTACCCAGCTGCAAGTTGTCAACCATATTATAAACTGCCCTCCACGTGTCAAGGCTGAGCAAAGAAGCAGTTAAAACTGGGGAAAGAGTTACCCGGCAACCAATGTCTTCCGGTAACTTCTTAACCATATACACTCTTAAGTCTTGGCGTGCCCGGACAGCCTCCAATAAGGCTATCCGGATGTCGCCCACAGATTGGATGGAATTTTGTAACAGAAGCCTTCTAGATAGTTCAGTGGCCTTCCGTACATTTTGATCAAAAATAGCGGCTATGGTCCTCGTGAGGGACTGGGCTATTTGGCGGCTCAACAAAAATTGGGAAAATAGTCTGAAAGCTTTATTTCTCAATTTAAAAACTCTGTCTATGTGTGCAGGAGGGGGAGTTGAGAAGGGTTCTTGTAAGTCATAGAGAGACAATTTGGGAGCCGACAAGAAATAGAAAAGAGCTGGGGACACCCCTCCGGCGTTATTGATGGGCCTGGAAAACCATATTTGGTTATCTTGGGGAATTTGGTGAGAGGATTTTGAAGTGATAGTGGCTGCAAACTGTTGAGCTTCTGCCTCCCAGTCCACCCACGGGCCAACACCTACCTGCCCCACCTGCAGAACTGGGTTGTGAGACTGGTCTAGGGCTGGAGTTGTATCCAACTCCGGCGTTAGCGCATTGAGCGATTTTATATCGTTCACGCCGTCAGACTTCGTCCAATCCGCATAAAGTCGTGCAGATGAGGCAGGAGGTAATGCCGGAGTAGAAGAATATACAAAAAATTAAGGAGAATACACATTTGGAATCGCTTAGATAGTGACATCTAATACTTGCCCTTGTGAATCTTTGGCCCTTAGTTTCTTACTCTTACTAACTTCTATTACCCATTCACTGGGCACTGGGATCTCCCCTGATACTGTTGTCTGTGCTAAGCTCGGGTTCTTAGCAATAGCTGGAATCCACAAGCAGTCGGGACCATATAAAAGAGGCATAGGGCCTTTTCTATGTGGGGTTCTGTCTAGAGGGGGAGGGGCAACGTCCGTGATAACGCGAACATTGGTAGTGGTCAAGGAGGCGGGCACTATAGTGCCACTTGCCGTAGTGTTCACTGGGGATACGTTACTTTGAGGGAGTGATCTATTAGGGACAAGTCTAGAAGGTTCTAGGGGCCGCACAGCCGACCCTATCGGGGGAGCACCCGGCGGAGCTAAGGGGGTATCCTGAGCCTTTGGTACATTGTATTGGCTTATAACTTTATGCAAAATATAATCTAAATCATCAGTAGTTATATATTTACTATGTGACTCCTTAGAAGACTCTGACCCCACTTCCGAACAATCCTCTGTATGTGTTGGTTGAGCCGAAGACAGTTCTACCACTTCCGGCTCTTCCTGTACCTCTAACGGTTCCGGCTGTTGTTGCTGCGGATCTGACCGTGTAAAGGCCGGCCAAGTTAAGTCAGGCACTGAGGAAGGGATAATTTCAATATCCTCCCTGTTCCTGACACTGTCTTAGAACTGCACATTGTTCTCCACTATTGAGGGTTCTGATTGTCTCCACACGCTTCAGCCCTGATTAGGAGGTTGAGAATCAGGTACCACTTAACTAACCTGTGAACTGGTAAGGTACTGATGTCTGCCTGATGTATAGCCCCGATACTGTTCAGCTAACACTCTTTGTGACACTATTGGGGGCCTACTGACCGGTAAGTTCAATTTTGGTATTGCAAAATGTACGTCCTGATTCACACTTAATGATTCCCTACGTTCCTCCCTGGGAGTTGACTCAGTCCCCTCCGTCCCCACCTCTGAGCTGCCAGATTGGACATTAGGCACGGTGGAGGTGGGGGTGGAGGGAAATGGCCGCAGCTCCGGCGTCAGCCGGTGCCGTGACTGCGCCTCCTCCTTGCGGGAACTTTTATATCCCTTCTCTGATTTTCTATGGCTAGATGTCGCCTCGTCATCTTTGCGCCTCTTGTGAGATCTTGAAGACTCTACGGAAGATTGTCTAGATTGCCTGAGGGGGGTCCTCGACCGGGACCTTGAGCGGTCATTCAGTGAAGGTGAACGGTCCCTCTTATGGCAGCCGGGGGGGGGTGGGGGGTTTTGCCTTGCTAGAGTCACTGCTCTCATCACTACTCACTAGCTCTTTTGATAGAATTTTAGTTTTGGTTTTAGATTTAGTGGATTTAGCCGGCGTTAACTTAAGCACTGGTGACTTGATAACCAAGTGCTCCCAAAGCGCCTCATCGTCACAGCGTAGGGCCTTATGGGCAATGTCTTTCGTGTAGGCATTAAAAGTGTTTTTTATTTCCTTGAATGCTACCAGACATGAATGATCTTTCTTACCAAATAAATTTGACCGGAGTTCGGAACAAATGGCGCACTTTTTGGATACCCAAATGCCTCGTGATCTATCGAGGCATTTTACACATTTGATACAAAGTTTGTGTGCAAAAACGGGTATAAGAGAGCAAGTTGGCATAGCACAGAGAACAACTAGAGGCATGATGGAGCTAAAAAAAAAAAACGCCGGGATCGGCCCCTTCCCCTGCCGACCTGTGCCGCTACAGATGTGCTGCGATCTGAAAATAGAAAATTTCCAGGAATCAATGCTCATTAGGATAAACCGAGAGGTACACACGTCATTGTACTCACAAATACGCCGGAAAATTAGCTGTAGACCAACTGCTACTCTAACCTTCCGCTGCACTTGTCTGCGAAAATAACGCTAATGGTTTTTGTCGTCTTTTAGAACTGCTTACCTGTGAGAAAGTGTCACTGGCTCGTAATAACCTTAAAAGCAAACTAACCCTTCGTCTAAAAGACCTGAAGGATAGTAATCAATCTCACTGGACTGTTTCGCCGGGCGTGTATAAGTCTGGTCATGCCGCGTGAGGCTCTTGGTCTGGGCAAGTTCACTCGGCCGGGCCGAGATTCCCTTGAGAATCCGCATTTCCGCCGAGAACAGTGGTACAGCACACCACTCCGGGTAATTTGGCTAGTTCCTTTCTCGCCTGCGAGGCGAGTATCCGGCATCGATACACAGAAAGATCGCCGGAGGAAAAAACAAATTTTTGAAGGAGACTGACTTATGTGGGAAAGTCAGAAACCCTCAAAACCCCACCAAAAATACAGGACGTCTCCTGTCAGATTGTTATCATGTAAAATACTCCACATGACAACAATATACACATCTTAGGGCTAAAACAGTAAAATTAAGCATTAAATCATACTCCTAGCCAACTAAGAATACCCCTAGTAAGGCTGGCTACGAGGCTCATAGTCAATAACATAATGAATCTCTTATAGTCTTACCTCTGAAGAAGCAGCGACGAGCGAAGAAAACCCCTCGGCCTAGGGGAAAAGCAAAACACGGACTCTGGAAAGTTCCACACCACGTGTGACAACTCTTATACCAGAGCATTTGCTAAAATAAATAATAAAATGCAACTGCCTCATAGCGATGGCCTGAAGCATTATCCTGCGGAAAGTTAGCCTCCTAACTAATAGTTAAGTAGCAATAACTAAGGCGCAGACCACAACAAGAACACAACATGACGCACGGGCCCAATGGGGGCTACAAGGCGCCTGTACAAAAGTACCCTATTTTAACACTCTCCTGCGAACACACCAATGGGGCTGCCTGATCTAGCTAGTCTAAACCTATTCTAGTACAACTCGGATAGATACAAATGAGCAAAAGACTCACTAGAGTTGAGTGAACGAAGAATAAAGCCGAGCACAGGCAGACACGTCTGAACACGGTGGACGCAGGGAGAGGAAGGAGGTATGTAGCCGCTTGGTTCACCGTCTGGGCTAGAATCCATATAAGACATCCATGATCTGGAAAGCCTTAATATAACAAAATTTAAGTTAATTTTTTATTTTTATTTTTTTACGAAGTTTTTTCGTAGTGAGTACCCAATCATAAAGACGATTCCATAAGAGAATT
Organism: Paralithodes platypus; assembly: GCA_032716605.1. Classification (NCBI taxonomy): domain Eukaryota; kingdom Metazoa; phylum Arthropoda; class Malacostraca; order Decapoda; family Lithodidae; genus Paralithodes; species Paralithodes platypus. The sequence continues at coordinate 29,293,440 of CM064544.1, read as the reverse complement.
AGCGTTACACTTATGATAAGGACTCTTTCTCCCTGCGGCGGGGTTTTCAAACATGCTGACCGCGGGTGCTTGAAAGAGGACTATTTTACTAATAGGCATATTGTCAATGATGGAGGGGCCACTAATAAATACTTATCTCTATCACCTGTTCTATCTCTCCTGTATGGCCACCCGATCCTCCCAGCCGGTGGCGTTTGTGGCACTTTGGCGCTGCCGACTGGGAGGCTCTTTGGCAGTACTTCTTTGATTTCCCATGGAATTACTTCTGCTTCCGTGTCCGGGGACCCTCCGAGGGTGCTGAACGCATTACCGAGGTAATCCTCTAGGGCATGGAAGCGTACATTCCATTTTCTTTCTCTCAGTCTACTGAGAGACTTGGTTTATCTTGGTTTACTCACGCTTGTTCTACTGCTGTCCGCAACAAGGAGGATGCATTCAAACGGTACCGACGCCTTAAAACTCTAGAATCTCCTTCTTCCTATATTCCTGCCCAGAATGAAGCCAAATCTGTTCTTCGACATGCCAAGCACTCTTTCATCAATAATAAATGCACTGAACCATCCAATTCTAGCTCTTCCCAAGCTTTCTGGCATCTAGCCAAAAACCTATCCAACAATTTTTCGTCCTCGTCTTTCCCTCCCCATTTCTACTCTGATAGCACAACCATCAATTCTTCCTCTGACAAAGCTGAACTCTTCGCTCAAAATTTTGCTAGAAACTTCACCTTGGATGATTCCGGTGCTATTCCTCCCTCTCCACCCCCCTCTCTCCTACTTATACCTAATATCCTAATTTCATCTAAAGATGTTCTTTCTACCCTCTCTGGGTTTAATACTAAGAAGGCGTACGATCCGGACTGTGTTCCTTCTGTTGTACTAAAAAGCTTTGCTTCCGTGCTGACTCCCTGCCTAGGCAAACTCTTTCTTCTCTGTGTTTCCTCTAACGTCTCCTCTAAGGCTATCTGCACCAGAAAGTGGTGGGTGCTGGGATCGTCGCAGCCCTATGCTATATGAAAAAAAGAAAAAAAATATATATATACCGGTATATATATATATATATATATATATATATATATATATATATATATATATATATATATATATATATATATATATATATATATATATATATATATATATATATATATATATATATATATAGAGAGAGAGAGAGAGAGAGAGACCAACACAAAAGTAATAGAGAAAGAGAGCCAGACCAACACGAAAGATATATACAAATAGAGACAGACCAACTGAAATAAATAGAGAAAGAGACAAAGATCCATACGACAACTCCAAGAAAGCAAAGAGGACTAAGAGACAGACCATGGAAGCGGATGTGAGCAGGGTTAAAGGTGTAATTCCCGGGACAAAAGAACACTGAGGTAATGGACAGTGAGAGGTGGGTTAACTGTGAGAGAGAGAGAGAGAACACTGAGGTAATGGACAGTGGAAGGTGGGTTAACTGTGTGTGAGAGAGAGAGAACACTGAGGTAATGGACAGTGGGAGGTGGGTTAACTGTGAGAGAGAGAGAGAGAACACTGAGGTAATGGACAGTGGGAGGTGGGTTAACTGTGAGAGAGAGAGAGAGAGAACACTGAGGTAATGGACAGTGGGAGGTGGGTTAACTGTGAGAGAGAGAGAACACTGAGGTAATGGACAGTGGGAGGTGGGTTAACTGAGAGAGAGAGAGAGAACACTGAGGTAATGGACAGTGGGAGGTGGGTTAACTGAGAGAGAGAGAGAGAGAGAGAGAACACTAGGGTAATGGACAGTGGGAGGTGGGTTAACTGAGAGAGAGAGAGAGAACACTGAGGTAATGGACAGTGGGAGGTGGGTTAACTGTGAGAGAGAGAGAGAACACTGAGTTAATGGACAGTGGGAGGTGGGTTAACTGAGAGAGAGAGAGAGAGAGAGAACACTGAGGTAATGGACAGTGGGAGGTGGGTTAACTGTGTGAGAGAGAGAGAGAGAGAGAGAACACTGAGGTAATGGACAGTGGGAGGTGGGTTAACTGAGAGAGAGAGAGAGAACACTGAGGTAATGGACAGTGGGAGGTGGGTTAACTGAGAGAGAGAGAGAGAACACTAGGGTAATGGACAGTGGGAGGTGGGTTAACTGAGAGAGAGAGAGAGAACACTAGGGTAATGGACAGTGGGAGGTGGGTTAACTGAGAGAGAGAGAGAGAACACTGAGGTAATGGATAGTGGGAGGTGAGTTAACTGTGAGAGAGAGAGAGAGAACACTGAGTTAATGGACAGTGGGAGGTGGGTTAACTGTGAGAGAGAGAGAGAGAGAGAACACTGCGGTAATGGACAGTCGGAGGTGGGTTAACTGTGGGAGAGAGAGAGAACACTGAGGTAATGGACAGTCGGAGGTGGGTTAACTGTGGGAGAGAGAGAGAACACTGAGGTAATGGACAGTGGGAGGTGGGTTAACTGAGAGAGAGCGAGAGAACACTGAGTAAACTCTTAACTGGTGGCGCGCAACATATGTCGAGTGACATTTTCAGCACGTAATGTTGCTGAGAGAGAGAGCTGAGCGGTGGGACGAGCGTAGTAACCTTATGACCGCTTCCTACGACCAGAAAATGGCGGAACATCGTTATGGGAGGAAATTAAAATAACATCAAAGTTTAGCAATGTGTGCATTATGGGGGATTTTAATTTTCCGAACATTGATTGGCAGCACCAAATAGGCGACTCCGATTCAGTAGAGTTTATTGAGGTTGTACAAGCAAACTTTAAATTAGGTAGGTCTTTTTACTTTGTAGCTGTGGCCTCTAGTTATTCCTGTATCCATAATTATTATATCCTCCTTATCCAGCCTCTCCAGCCCTAGGGTGCATTTGTACATCATTATCATGTCTCCCCTCTCTCTCTCTCTCTCTCTCTCTCTCTCTCTCTCTCTCTCTCTCTCTCTCTCTCTCTCTCTGTTTAGCTCAGATTTCCAACTATGATAATGTGTTGTATTCTCATTGTATTAATGTTTATTTATATCTTCTATACTCTGTTTCATTTCAACTGACGGTAAGTTGCAAAGTTCCCATTAAGATTTGTCATTTATTTTGAAGATGTAGTAGTGAAATAGGGTGGTAATTATACATACATGACCTTAATATGCTGGGGAGGGATAGTAGTTCATATGTTTTCATTAAGTATCGAGAAAGTACCTAATAAAGGATTCAATTTATCGTCAGATGAAATTAAACCGAGTATAGTGTTTCAACAATGTCCAACCCAATTACTATCTTAAAGACGTCAGTGAGTTGGCATCGTAATTTACGTATTTATAATGAATGAAGTCCCCTAATTGATTTAATAACTTTGTAGCCCAAGCTTGAATTCGTTCAAATAGTTTTGTCTCCTGAAAGCTGGTGACTATACTTGCATAGCATATTTTATAAGGTGCTTTAATTAGGGCATAATAGAGGGTTCGGTGTAACTCATTATTCCTGTGTATGAGCGGTATCTTGATATCTGTCAAAAATGTCTAAGCTTTCTTCTTGATTTAAATTTATTGGTTGGAAAACATTAAGTTAATGCTAATCAGCACACCCATATATACACTTTTTTAAGCTTGCACGATTATTTCATATTTATTATTTTATTTGTTTGGCAATATGAAACAACTCACATTTCTTCAAGTTTGGTGGTATTTACTACCAGGTCACAAACCATTTGTTGAATCTACAGGCATAGATGTTCAATTACAACATTTACAATCATTTACATCGTTTAATATCATCTGCAAGCTTGGAGATCACACTCAGGACGCCAGCATAATTCTGATTAAACAGCAATAGGCAACGACAGATCCCTTTGAAGCTCAGAAGTGTCTTGTAACTTGTGAGCGTCAAAGGGATCTGTAGTAGCACTATTGATTACAATTACCTGCTGTGTAGCTATTAGTCAACATTATATCCGATTACAGGTAGTTACCTACATACTTTGCGCTCACCTTTGACATCAAAATAAAATGAAGACTTTGTCAAAAGATTTTTGATAATCCAAGTACAGATTTTCACAACCCTACTTTCATCATACTCTTTTAATATTTCAAGGAAACATTCCAACAACATGGAAGGGCATTATCGTTATTCGCCCAAGATTTCCGCCAAGATAGGTGCCACTTCATCACGACTCTGGGAAGAAAGGTGTTCAACCTATTAGTAGATTTGTTTTTTAATTACATTGTGTCATAACAAAAGTAGGGAGGAACTTTGACTATAGTAGCACTGTGAATATCTAATAAGCGTTGTATAATAATTAAATTATTACGTTCTTCCACAAAATTATCAATATACATTACAGTAAACAACCAAAATATACATATACGTTAACTAATGAACACGCATGCACGAGGACTTACAAACAAGCACCCCCACACACATACGTACATGCAAACACACATAGGCATAAGCACTTCTATCCCTCTAGCACATACATACAAACACACACACACACACACACATATACGTGTACGCTAATTTAGTTAGCAAAGGCATATTGTACATGTGTAATATGTAAGGGGCTGTGCTCCATATTTTTTGTAAAAGTCTGAGCAAAATAAACTTAATTCAATTCAATTCAATTCACACTTCGCACATTTGGGTTTTCATTTGCGATTTACTCCTACCAATATGCCGCTCAAAACACACACACACACACACACACACACACTCTCTCCCTCTCTCTTTAATATATATATATATATATATATATATATTTTTTTTTTTTTTTTTTTTTTTTTTTCTATATTCCAACATACTTCCTCTCGGGCATAGGCTGAGAGCCTTAACATTCACCGCTTTACAATGAACAGTGAAGCCCGTGAGGTCTTGTTCCAGTCTAGGGAGTGAGACATGTGAAGCACGTAGAGTACAACGAGCACCTGCCATCTTGCCTTCACATGAGGCACGGTGCTCACTCATGGCCCGAAACGACCCCATCTCTGAAGCCACCTCGTTCCTGTGCTTCACTGTCTCACCCACTACACTCGGACTCTCACACTTACACATACACAACGCCACCTGTTGAGCAGATAACTCACCAGGCATTGCACCCCTATAGCATATTTTGAATATGGGAATATTCATACAGTGCTATTCAATCAGGGAACAATGAGGGTATTTTATTGACGTTTCGGTGGGCTTGTGGTAATGCACTGATACCAGGTACAGCACAAATTCCATCCCAATAATATCTTCCCATTGATACATCGGGATTTGAACCCGGGACCTTTGGATTACCAGGCCAGTGGCAAGACCACTCCACCACACCTCCCCACCACCATATATATGTATATATATATATATATATATAGAGAGAGAGAGAGAGAAATATTTACACATATTTATTTAGATACACTGGCCACACAGACCTTACGAGGTACTTAATTCTAATAGAGATGGCATATCCGATAGAAAAGGAAAGTTGAAGGAGAGGATAGAAAAGAAGAAGGCTCTCTCCCCACCCTCCAGTCCCTCCGGCAATTACCGTACATGAAAAAGTTGGAAGTGATTAATCTTGCTGGGCTTCATAATCTCTAGAAGGAATTTACAGGAAAGATTTGAAAAAAGAAAGGACAATTGATGCAATTGGAATCATCCAACCCATCACCCTTAGTAGTATGTAAAGGGGTCTATGTAGTATGTACATATTTAATGATGATTTTTATAATTATTGTTCTTTATTTGTTTATTTACTTTTTGTTTCCTTACTCTCTCTTCAGCTGAACAGAGAGAGAGAGAGAGAGAGAGAGAGAGAGAAGATAAATCCATAGAATGTATTAGTGTCACCAAAACAGAATAAATATCTATGTAATCTACTTATTTATCTATTTTTCAATCCGTTATTAATCGACTACCCTTAGAAACTGAACCATTGCATATATCAAGTGTCGAAGTGCATACAGAGCCTATCACCATTTGTTGATCAACGTCTAAAAACTACTGGCCTTCCTAGTGCTTCAGGATAAAATAAGGTTCGTCGTGACTCGTGAGGTTGAAGATACCCCCCCCCCCCCCCCCGACCAACACACACAAACAAATACATAAACATACAGAGAAGAACAAACATATTACATTCACACATTACATTCACACATTAACACACACACATACACACAGACAACATTTACACACACAATATTTACACACACTCACACTTACTCACACACACATACATACACACGCCCACACACGCTCAATCATTAACGCATTAAAATATGAAAATAAAAAATCATCGCATTTTGCTTAGTTATGATGAGCGGGAAGTTAATTAGCCCTGGTGTATTAAACATGTCCGCTCACCCGTCACTCAAAATTTGGTTGTCACTGCAGTTTAATTTATGTGACAGAGGGTTAATTATTCACACATAACCTACATATAGAGTCAGATGTGTGTGTATATATATATATATATATATATATATATATATATATATATATAATTCCAAAAAGTAATTCATTGATGATCAATAATACTTTTAAATAGAAAAACAGTAGTGTATACTGTTTAATTTGGTTTACAAACTGATCATATGTCTTCATGAAGATATTATTAATTTAAGTTTATATCTAAAATGTATTGTAATATACTACACCCTGAATTACTACTACGTTAATAACTAGTATACCTAAAACACATTTTAATAAAAAGCAAAACCGTAGCTTTTTATAAGTCTTAGAAACCATTGAGTTCTCTCTCTCTCTCTCTCTCTCTCTCTCTCTCTCCAAATACGGTAAATAAACTTTCCAAACTTTCTGCCGTATATATTGGTTAGAAACTCTGGAGGCAGGAGTTAGGAAATAGTATATGCATAAGGGAAGATGTTTCTATATTGGAACCATGCCTTCCATACCGATCATGGTGAGGAGAGGATCGATGTGTTGGAGGAAATGATGCAGTGAGATGAGGAGATAGATAGGTGGCTATATAGAAATAAAGATATATAATACTTGGTGTAAATAGAATAAAAAAGTAATTTATACACTCTGAAACGAAACATCTTATAACCTACATTAGCCGATTCGAGCCCGGCTAACAGTATAATTTTTGTAAGTTTCTTATTTTTCGACATATCGACCTTATAATATAGCTTACTTTGATAGTGCGTAATATCATCTATAATAGGAAGAGGACAACCAAACTCGTGATCAAAATCATCTTTACTTTCATTTTGGAAGACGTTTCGACATATGTTCATGCCATCATCAGTAATCTGTGAACAATAAATGAGATCTGAAGTACAAAAATGGAAGCTACTTGAACATAATAATTATGTCGAAACGTCTCCCAAAATGAAAATAAAGATGATTTTTATCTCGAGTTTGGTTGTCCTCTTCCTATTGAAGCTAAGATTCCCCAGCAACGTCCCCGTGTCTGATCATCTATAACTATCACGTCACACGCTATCAGAATAGGCTATATTAGCCTACAAGGTCGATATATCAGAAAATAAGAAACTTATGACAATTTTATAAACACCATCGTGTTCTGGACACATTTATCTACCTATTCAACTGCTTGCCAGAGGAAGACGTGACGGTGGTGCTGTCAGAGTGGAAAAGAGGAGGTAAAGATGAAGCAGTAAAGTTGTTGGATAAGTTTTTGGCTAGGTGCCAGAAAGCTTGAGAAGAGCTAGAAATGGAAAGTTCAGAACCTTTATTACCGACGAAAGAGTTTTTGGCTAGTCGAAGAACAGATTTGGATTGATTCTGGGCAGAAACATTATTAAAAAGCACAAGATTCTTGAGTTTGAAGGCAACGGTACAATCGGAATGCTTCCTCTGTATTGCAAACAGCAGTAGAAAAAGCATGAGTAAACCAGATTTTTTTGCATTAGATTGAGAGAAAGAAAATTAATTGTATGCCTTCATGCCCGAAAGGATAATCTCGGCAATGTGCTCAGCGGCCATGGAAGCAAAAATAATTCCATGTAAAATCAAAGAAGTGCTGTCAAATAGCCTACAAGTCGGCAGCGCCAAAATACCACAAACGCCGCCGTCTGGGGGGTTCAGAATTCCGTACTGGAGAGATAGGACAGGTAACAGAGACCAAGTTATAATCAGGGGAACCCAACGGAGGGAGAAGATTTATAGTGTAAGCAGAAGAATTAGAGGTTAGAAATATATCAAGAATGCTGGGCCAATCTCCATGACAGTCCTGGATATGGCTGGGGTCCTGAACTAACTACTCTAGGTAATTTAGGATAGAAAAGATGTAGGTTTGTTCACCAGGTTGGTCAGGTAAATGAGAGGAGAGCCATTGATGGTGGTGAATTTTGAAATCTCCGGAAATGGAGATTTCAGAGAAGGGAGAGATGGATAGAATGTGTTCCAATTTAGAAGTAAGATAGTCAAAGAATTTTGGATAGTCAGTAGAATTAGGGGAGAGATAAACAACAGGATATATTCAGTGAGAGAGTGACAAGATAAGCCAGAGAGTTTAGAATTCATAGTCAAAGTTGGGAACACAAGAGCAAGAACGATTGTTGCATATGTACCCTACACACAACATGCATCTTTGGCTTATAATTGAGGATAGAGATAGTAGGAGGATACATAGAAGAGTTTGCTGTCAGTAGTCCCAGACAACTGTGTTTTCGATGAGAAAGAGAAGATCAGGGTTGACAGAGGAGAGGTGGTGTTCAACAGAGTGGAAGTTAGAGAAAATGCAACGAATGTTGCAGAAATTGATAGTAAGAGTAGAAGGTAGTGGTCCAGAGCATTTTGATTGGTCATCGCCTGGGGCCAAACCAATGGGGGCATTTTTGGTAACCCCCCGGCCTCATATTTCGTATTTGTGTCATTATATCTAAGAATTTTGAAGAGCAAGTGTAGCATGTAAGGTGTTTGTAATGTTGTGTATTGGAAGAGAGAGAAGATGTTTAGGAGACCAAACTGGGTTTACCCTCTGTGTAGGTGAGGCCCGGAAAGGGTCAGCTAGGGAGGCCAAGTGGAGAAACAGGAGTACCACTAATCCTTAACACCAACCTATAGCACTACCCGGGAGTACCGCCCTGTTCGGCTGGTGCCTATAGTCTTCTCCTGTTAACTGTGTTGGTGGTGTAATGGATTAGATGCTTTTTTATATATATATATATATATATATATATATATATATATATATATATATATATATATATATATATATTACCCGACGCCTTACTCCCCTTAATAAGGGTGGCCATACACAGAAGGCCCCCAAGTGGACCTATTCCCTGTAAGAGGGACAACCCATGCCACTTTACTGAAGGACTTAGGCTACATGATTGACCACTCAATTTAGGACCTGTCCGACTCCGAGGCCCTCTATATATCTTTTTAGCACCATTTTTCTACAGTGTTGTTCGGCTAGTCCATCCACTAACCTGCTTCACCTTTATGTAAGCAGTACCGATTTTTATCAGGTTTACTCCCCTAGACAGGTTGCCGACCAAGGCTGACAAGTCCCATCAACACGGATTTTTATAAAGTTATCTCCCCTAGATGCATTGCCGACCAATGCTAACTAGCCCCATTCACCCAGATATATATATATATAAATAAATATATATATATATATATATATATATACATATATATATATATATATATATACAGTACCATAGACTACAGTAGATCTGGACTGGATACGAAAATGGAACTTCGCAGTAAGGGACCCAAAATCGGAGAACGAACCCCCAAGTTCGAACCTCGAAACCGCGAAAATGTGACCTTTTCGCGGTTTCGAGGTTCGAACTTAGCGGTTCGTTCTCCGATTTTGGGTCCCTTACTGCAAAGTTGTTTGCTGTATATATGGATGGAGTCATGAAAGAAATACTATCAAGAGCAGTGGATGTTAGTGTATCGCTGAAAAGGGAGGGAATTGAGTGGAAGCTACCTATACTGCTGTTTGCGGATGATACAGTTCTGATGAGTGATAATGAATGGGAGTTGCAGGGTCTGGTAAATGAGTTTGGAACAGTGTGCGAAAAACGGAATTTGAAGGTAAATGCGGGGAAGAGCAAGGTTATGGTCTTCGAAAGGGGTGAAGTCACAGAGTGTGAGTGTGAGGTGAAGCTGAACGATCAGGCTATGGAGATCGTCAACTCTTTTAAGTATCT
>CM064544.1:29201690-29283230 GCA_032716605.1 Paralithodes platypus | reverse complement strand
AAATTGATGCAGGTGTTTGAAGGGATTTTCGGAGAAGAAGAAATCGATAAACTCAGAGCAAAGGGTACACAAAACAGGAAGGGAAGGGACCTAAGAAGACAGCGTCGGGCTCGAAGGGGAACAGGCAATCTACCAAAGGAATTTAAATACTAAAATTCCCAGTCAAGAAAACGCGAATTTGGGAATATAAAGCCCCTCCACCAACACCGACCCCAATTCAAACCGTCAAGGGAATTAACGCTGTACCCCGCGTCCCGGAGTGCGGGAGCGTGGAAGGCCCCTATCGCGCCCAGCGGCACCGAGGACAGCCATATTTGAATGTAACTGTGAGATCCGACCAGCAACCAAAAATTGCCGCTGAGAAAACGACAGAACGGCATCTGGCGAGTTCCTAAAACCGCAAGCCTTTATAAGGTTTTCGCTGCAAACAGATCGTTAGCATACGCAATAAATTTTCAGCTTCTAGAGGAAACTAGATGTTAACAGAAAATGTGATGGGATTCGGCATAACAGCTCTTGGCTCAATACACAAGATAGAGACTTTTTAGCAGAGTCAGTTCACTTACCGGTTATGTAATGTTTGAGCACAGCCGAAATAAAGATAAATGGAGCCCGTTTTCCCTCCCGGGTGGCGTTTTATTTTATATCAAAGAAAGTCCTTTTAAGCCCGAAGTACCTCGTTGTCACCAAAACATCACAATTCGTGATACGTTCGACACAGATCTTTTGTGATAATAAAGATAATAAAGCGTACAAACAACTAGATACTTGCGTTAAAGTATACCAGACCTCAAGGACTCAATCATGTGCGGACTACAAACTGACCGATGAAGAGAAATTTACGAACACAATTGCAGAGTTGTAAGTAACTCACAATCCGGGTATTTTACCGTAATTTTTGGCGACTGATTAATTTAACACATGTGACCAAGTGGGGGCCGAGATACTCTTACGTCACCAGAAGCTCCGGACATGACTCGGTATGTCCGTGAACTTGCCAAGAGATGGAGGAGTGTCGCTTTATCAAATTACGTTCGCAAAATGCGTGGCTGCCACCCGTGGCGTAATAAGCGTTCTTGACACTGTACGGGTTTGTCAACAAAAGAAGAATTGATCTAGAGAATTTGAATGTTGGGGGGTGATGAATTCAAGTAACAGGCGGACAATTTCGTACGATAACTTATCACTTTCATTAGAACAAGTTTAACTAGTACGGAGAAGACGAACCAAATAGTACGGCATCTCACACACGAAAAAGTACCTACTAATTTTCAAGGGAGATCTAAGCAAACTTCGCACATTCCAAACTTACTGAGCTAGGTTTTACAGGATAAAACTCGGACTCCCTGGAGCTTTTTAATTAACGGAAACAGTAAACGACGCCGATAGGATAGAATACAATCTTGGAAGTTATTCACGGAACCACTTACCTAAAAGCGACCAGGGCCGTGGCAAGCACTGGCCCATACCATCAGAAAATACTCACTGGCCGTACGAGGACCACTAGTATAATACAGCCACAAAATGGTGGAAATTATAAAGAAATTTCACAACTGCACTGCTTGCATAAAAAACTGTGCTAATGATAGAGGATTAAAATTTCCTGCACAAAATGAACCGAAGAGAGGAACGGGTGAAATGTGTAGTGATAGCTACGACGCAAAGCCAAAAAGTTAATTAAGCAAAGTAATAAACAATAGACCTTAGAGTTACCATATTGCGAAATCTCAAAGGTAGATAAGTTAAAAACACTATCTACGCCGAAAGAAATTCTGTTACTAAAGGTGTATATCAGAAAGAAAAAAAGTAGTTACTTCAAACCTGTGGACCGTTAGTCGAAGTGACAAAAACGGAAGAATACACCAAAGACGAACGTACAAATGAGTAAGTGCCCTCAATACCTTCTTTGCATCAGTTTTTACAACAGAGAGACCTCAGTGAGTATCCCAGCTACACCATCGGACCGATTCAGATTGACTTAATTCAGATAGTTCTAAGCTAAATATCACCGGTACGCGATGAGAGAAGTTATTTGTAATGTTTAGATAAAACTCAGGGTAAAATAAAACGCCAGAAATGGTACAATCGTCTGCCTATGAGTTCTATAAAGGAAGCTAAGGAATGAGCTCCTCATACAAACCACTGACAGACTATTCAATTAATCCTTTGCAGTCTGGAACTATGCCCCTGATCAGTGGGAAGCTAGCCAAACGTAACAACGATATTCAAAAAAGGCCAGCAACATCCCTACCCAGTAACTATCGTCCAATTAGATTAATCCTCAGTTGGTATGTCTGGAAAATGCTAGAGGAAGACGGTTCATACGAGACAGACTCTGTAATCACTTAGAGGAAAACTAACGATACTTAAAGATACTCAACACGGCTTGCGTGAAAAAACGTTCCTGTTTAACAAAACCCCTCTTAGACTTCTTCCACGATATCCTCAACCTCTACGATGAGAGTAAAGCTGTAGATATTATATACCTTGATTTTCAAAAGGCCTTTGACAAAGTTCCCACAAACGCTTTACTGCTAAAACTAAAAGCGCATGCGAAACAAGACGGTGTGTTGAAATGGATAGAACAATTGGCCTCAAGCAACAGAAAGCAAAGCGGTTAGTCATTCATAAACGGTAAGGACATCTAAATGCGACCAAAGTAAGTAGCGAGGGTACCCCAGGGAGCGGTACTAGAACCAATTCTCGTTCTAATTTACATCAACGAAATAGATGAGGGTAACGCACCTGCACAATCTCAAAATTTGCTGACGATACAAAAATTGCAAATAGCCGTACTCTCAAAAAGAAACAGGAGTTGACGATATGCAAACAAAATCTAGATAAATTGTCATGTTGGGCCCAAATTTGGCAACATGAGTTTCAATGCGGAATAAAATGTAAAAGTACTACATGTCGGCTACCTAAATGAGAAAGCAACAATATTCGAATATGAACTGGCACTCAGCTTAACGAATGTAACACAGAGAAACGGATTCTGGGAGTAACAATATCGAGTAACCTAACAATCCGAGTCAACAATGTTCAAGAAGTTGTTAAGAAGGCAAACAAAACTAATTGGCTTGTATAGGAAGAGGTCATTTGAGCCATAAATCCAAAGAGAGTTATCCTAACCCTTTACAATTCCTTGAGTCAGCCTCTCTTCTGGAATACTGGCGTTCAATCCTGGTGCCCTTATTACCAAACATGATTATAAACAAGCTTAGAACGAGTTCCAATTCGGTAGAGTTACCATAAATGATACCTAGCCTAAAGAACAAACCATACGAAAGAGCGTTCTTAGAGAATTAAATCTATTTCCTTTAACCCCAGCGCAGATTAGAGAGGCGACGTTTAATTCAAGTGGTTCAAAATCATCAAAGGCATCCAGACAATTATGAACTTGTAGTAAAGTACTTCACTATCGCCAAATACCTAATTAGTCACGCCGAGGGGAGGAGGGGAAACTGGTTGACCAAAATTATTGGTAAATCTTTTAACTCGCTCAACTGAATCTAAGAATTCTTCTTACAGATCGAGCTTTGTACAACTTGTGGAATGGGCTTCCCCGAGACGTTATAGACGGCCGCACCGTTGCTTCATTAAATTTCCGCCTAGACAAATGATCATGCATCAAACCCGCGACTGACTGCGTTTGTAAATGAATAACTTTATTTTATCCTCCCCTCAAGGTACTAACCCATTATGGTTCCCCTACTAACTTCCCCCATAGTACGACCACGGTTAGTGGGCAGGGCAAGTAGGTCCCTGTCCAATGTTGCCTTACCCACTCTAAACCCACTGTTTGGACACTTGATCCTCAGTGTTTTGGAGGACAAGCAACCCTAGGAAGGGTCACTAGATCATGTTGTTGAATTGATTTCCTTGTTATACTTCATTGTACTCTACAAAGAAAACCTACCCCCACGATTAGTCTTGTTTCGTTTGCTGTAATACTTCTCAAGCTAGGACATAGTAATAGGTAACTAAAATAAGCTACAAACACCCCACAGTCACGTATTCTTACCTATAGAAAATGGGTTAATTTCATGTCACCTTTATCTTCATCAAAACTCCCCTTTTCAGTTTGGTCTTCTTAGCAATTATATTCACTATCATCTTCTTTACATCCACATTAATATTTCTGTTCTTAATTCCCCCAATTCGCTGGGCTGGCTCTTATTTCTCTTAATATATACATATTTTGGATTTTGCTAAATATGTATAACTTCTGCGTCATTCCAAGTCTACTTACTTTTTGCGGATTGTCTCTTTACAACAATTTCCTGTATGTATTTCAATTATCTACCCGATATTTTCCTCTTCTTTATTTTTCGTTGTTTTTTAACCCTTTTAGCACGATGACATATTGTTCGGCCTATTCTGGCTATTATTAGACAATTAGGGTAATTAGAGGTAGGCCTAAATACTATCTTAATAAACTAACTATATGACATAGGTCCTCCTTAAACTACATATAATAATGCAATGTCAGTCAGAATAAAGGGTAAAATAAAAAGGTTAATCTATTTGTATTCCTATGTTTTAACTTTCCAATTGTTTGCATTAATAGGTTCATGTTTTGCTTCTTTTAGTCTCTTTTGTTCCTAAATAATTTGTTTGATACTCTAAAATGTTCATTCTCGTGAACTTAAATAATTTGCCTTTTATTATCCACATTCAAATTTGATCTAATTTCTAATTTGTATGTTCATACATTATGCTACCCATTTTTTTAATCGATAATTATTAATTTAGTTAACTATATATTTGCTTATCTAACAATCTGTCTTATCTCTAGTATGTACTGTATATCTACCTCTATTTATTTTTCTCTCAAAATATAGTCTAATCACTATAACTTTATCTCTAGTTTTCATTTTGACCGTTCCATAGCTACGGTTGTGGCCATTCATCGCTCACTTCTTCAACCTATCAACTCCGATGTTCATCAGGCTCCTGTCCTATCTCCAGCACTATTTATCTATCTATCTATCTATTGCCTGACGCCGTGATCTACGAAGGGGTAGCCACGAACGAACTGCCCCCATGCACCTCTGTCCCCGGTCAGTCGAAGCCCCTCCCCCCAACCAGCACCGCCTTCGTTCATATACTTCCTCACTCCATCGTTCCACCTCTCTTTCGGTCTACCTCTCCCTCTCTGTCCCTCCACCTCACTCTCGTACACCCTCTTAGTTATTCTCTCGCGTTCCATATGGCCGAACCATCTCAAGTTGTTCCTTTTCACACTTTCCAGCACATCTACCTCCACTATTTATGATGTTAACCCTTAATTGGCGGCGCGCAACTTATGTCGTGTGAAATAAATATTGACTAAGTGGCGGTTCACAACTTATGTCGTGTGCCATTTTCACCACAATGTTGCTGAGAGAGAGAGATGAGTGGTGGGAGGAGCATAGCAAGCGTATGACTGCTCCAGACCATCGCGGCGGACCTACTGACATGTATCCCACCCTCCTCCACCCTCTCGCACTAGCTACACAGGGAATTATGTAGGGAAAGTACCTAATTACATGGTTTTTGCACTCGTGTTGCGCGATCGTTGCAAGAGAACCAGTGGTCGTACAAGGATGGTTGGGGTGTCATTGGAAAGCTCTGTTTATGCCCTTTCAGGGATAGATACTTGTTTTACGCTCTGGGTCTTATTTAGGCATGAAAATGATCACGTAAACAACCCTATTTAGGGCAAAAACACCTCGCTGGGCGCTACGGTCAAATAGACCACCTAGCCCGCTAAATAAGGGTTACTTAATGATCTTCTCAACTGTACCTCTAGTCCTCATCCACTCATATGCTCATGACTCAATTATTCTTCCAATTATTTGTCAACAACGTCCCACAATGCAGTAAACCAAAACTCACGTTACAAGGTCATATCACACTTATCTTTTGATCTATCAACTATTTCCAATTGAAACAGAGAAAATATCGTTACATTCAATGCCTCCAGAACCCAATTTCCCTACATATCTACCCATCACAATCTTGCAGTCTACTCTCCATTACTATTCAACAACATACATATCAACCTTTCATCTTCTCAGTAGGCTATTCTTGCTGACTCTTTTTCTTCTGAATATATTACCACGCTTGCTAAGCCAGTTCTTTACCCCCACATAGCTTCTTGCTTTGTACAGGGGCAAAGTACGCCCTTGAATCGAGTATTGTTCACATGAATGGGGAAGTTCCACTCATACCGCACCTCTTGAAAGGGTAGAGTAAAAAAAAAATTGTCTCATCAACTCACCTCCTCTTACTAACTCCCTATAATCTCTCTCTATGTGATGCAAATTTACATCTTTCTAACTCATTTACCAATCTTACAATAATCAGTATTCATCAGAGCTATCCCTTATGGAAAGTAGGTGGCACTCAAGAGTGGCATTCAACAAGTAAACTCTGGAACTCTATCCCACAATCTAAATTGCCCTCATCCTATGACCTAAACTGCTTCAAGCTACATGTGTCAGATATGTTTACTCTAATATACTTTGATTTTGGCTCTCGATAAATTTTTCACTTTTAGGAGAGGGGGGCACTTGTTACAGGCAGTTTTACCTTTTGTCTCCTCCATACACATAAGGAAATAAATAAATATATAACAAAACCTAGGCCAGACATTTTGACCCCTTCTTCTTCTTCTTCTTCTTCTTTTGAACCCGCCCGCAGACCATGCAGATCACAGGGCTGACCTTTGAATCGGTACTGGCTCAGAAACGTTAGTAGGAGGGAAAGTTTAGAGTAGAAGGATAGTTTAAGGGACAGTTTTGCCGTTGTTATAGACCCCCCCCTCACTTCCTCCCCCCCCCCCCCCCCCCCCCTCACCACCGCCGCCCGCCCCCCCCCCCCCTTACCCATTTCTCTTCCTCCACATTTGTTCTAGCCTCTTGTGACTCAAACCTACCTTGAGCAAGCAGGCTGTACATTGTCATACTATTTTCTGGTTGACTCTTCCTAATTACTAGAAATTTCAGCCCCACTGGTTTCGGCATTTATATAGTAACCCAATTTGGTCCGAGGTGGGTCTTTTTGGAACTCGTCAGTTTCGCTCATTTAGTTTGGAGATATTAACACCTTACGAGCGGCCTATGCGGTTTATTTATGTGTACCGCCCAGCGGGGTGTTTTTAGCCAAAATAGGGCTGTTTACGTGATCATTTTCATGCCTAAATAAGACCCAGAACGTAAAACAAGTATCTATCCCTGAAAGGGCATAAACAGAGCTTTCGAATGACACCATAACGATCCTTGTATGATGGATAGTTTTCTTGCAATAACCGTGCAACGCGAGTGCAAAAAGCAGGTAATTCGGTACTTTCGGTACATAATTGAGTATGTAGCGAGTGAGAGAGGGAGGAGGGAGCTGAGATTTGTGTCAGTAGGTTCGCCGCGGTGGTCTGGAGCAGTCATACGCTCGCTAGTCTCCTGCCACCACTTGTCTCTCTCTCTCAGCCACATTACGTGCTGAAATTGCCACTCGAGTTATGTCGAGCGCCGCCACATAGTCCAGCTTTATTAAATACGACTTAAGTGGTGAGCCGCTAATAAAGGGTTAAAACGTTTCACTCCATTAGTTTGGCGATAAGAAACTTCACCCCATTCAGGTGTCCATTTGTCTTCTGGGCGAGCGATAGCGAGTCTGTAACTTAGACGAAATTGGCCTTTGGCCAGAAATTTTTTCTTTCGCAAAATCTACAAATTTAGCTTGAAGGGGTTCTGGGTAGGCATTCGTTAATTCAAAGGAAGTCTGGGAAGGCGTTTTGCTTAGCCTAAGGGACAGACTAAAATACATTGCTCGAAAATATTAAAAAAACGAGCAATATCCTCAATAACAGCTTAATAAAATATCATATTAACCCCAAGCCGTCGGACCATAATTATAGTGTTAGTAGAGGTAGGAGGTTAATTAATAGATATGTCCTGGTTATAATACAATATAACACTATCAAATGTTCTATGTGTATGTCAAACTGTCTAGCTTAAGATAGGAAGAAGATACCACATGTATAAATCTCTCTCTCTCTCTCTCCTTTGACTGGAAAAATGTCACAAGTGGCGTACACAAGGATCAGTGCTCGGACCTGTTCTTTTCTTAAACTATATCAATGACATCAATGACGTTCTTTCATGTACAATTCCAAAATGTTCTAACGATACCAAAATAGCGAACATAGTAGTATCTCCCTTGCATGTTCAATATATCCAAAATGATTCAGATAAAGTAGCAAATGGGGCCCGAACCTGGCAAATAAGTTTCATTGCCGAAAAATGTAAAGTAGTACACATAGGATATAAGAATGAAAAATTAAACTACTCGATGAATAGTAATCAACTCAAAAACACTGATAAAGAGACCAACTTAGGAGTAATAATATCTCTCATTCTCACACTCTCTCACTCACTCTCACTCTCTCTCTCACTCTCACACACACTCTCTCTCTCTCTCTCATTCACGCTCTCTCTCTCTCTCTCTGTCATAAATCAGCCTCTCATAACTCCTCATTACTTCCTCTTCCCGTTCATTGCCCACTTCAGCCCTCTTTGGTCACTCATTATTCATTACTATTTTCTCCTCTCAACTCCCCTACATATAGCGGTTTACTTTATTTTTGTTCTTATTACACTTATTATGGACAGGTGCATGGGGCTGGTCAGCCTTGATTGGCAACCCATCTAGGGGAGATAACCATATATAAATACAGGTGGATGGGACAATGCAGCCTTGGTTGGCAAGCCGTCTAGGGAAGCAAACCTTATACAAGTCCTTATTGCTCACCTACTGGTGAAGCAAGTTTGTGGATGGAATAGCCACTCACCACTGATGAAGAGATAGTGCTTAAAAATGCACAGAGGGCCTCGGACTCATACAGGCCCGAAGTTGAGTGGTCTATCCTATAAGTGCTTGAATAAACTGGCACGGGTTTTCCTTCTCACGGAAACCAGGTCCGCTTGGGGGCGTTTTGAGTTTGGCAACCCTCATAAAGGGGAGTAAGGTGTCCGGCAATACATAGTTAGGTTATTACACGAGCACTTTTGCAGCAGATGTACAGTGTCCAAGTTCAAAAGTAGCTAAAATTAAGTCTACAATCTGATAATTTTATCTTTCATTATCTCCCCCACCGAAGTTGGGGGAAGTTGTTTTTGCCTCCGTTTGTTTGTTTGTTTGTCTGTCTGTCAATAACACAAAATATCTCAAAATGTTATGAAGCAATGTTCGCGAAATTTGGTGGACATATAGAATATGGGTCAAGAAAGAAGGAGTTCCATTTAGGAGGCAATCGGTAGAGCGCATACCTCCGCCAACGTAGGCGGGGTTATTCGCTCTCTGGAATGTCTCTCTAGTTACCTCCACCAACGAAGTTGATGGAGGTTATGTTTTTGCCTTTGTTTGTCTGTCTTTATATAAAATATAATAACATTTTTAAGAACCGATGTTCACGAAATATGGTGGGCCGATAGATATTCGCCAAGTAAAAAGTTGTTCTATTTTGTAAAACAAAATATCTCAAAAAGTTATGAACCAATGTTCGTGATATTTGGTGGACATATAGGATATGGGTCAAGGACGAAGGGATTCCATTTAGGAGGCGGTCGGTAGAGCGCATACCTCCACTGGTGTAAATGGAGGTACGCACTCTATTGAGTGCGCCTCTAGTTTTGACTGTATTTTGTATCTTCTATCTATCTATCTATTGCCGGACGCCTTACTCCCCTTACGAGGGTGGCCATACACAGAATACCCCCAAGCGGACCTATGCCCTGTGAGAGGGACAACCCGAGCCAGTTTAGTGAAGGACTTACAGGATTGACCACTCAATTTAGGATCCGTCCGACTCCGAGTGTATCTTGTTAGCACTATTTTTCTACAGTGGTGTTCGGCTAATCCATCCACTAACCTGCCTTACCCTTAGGTAAGCAGTACGGATTTGTATCAGGTTTACTCCCCTAGACAGGTTGCCAACCAAGGCTGATGAGTCCCATCCACCCGGATTTGTATAAGGTTGTCTCCCCTAGATGAGTTGCCGACCAAGGCTAACGAATCCCATCCACCCGGATCCTTCCTAAGCTGTATCAAATCGTCTAATAATAGCCAGAATAAACAGTCAAAATGCATCATAATCTCCAAAGGGTTAAAATTAACTTAAATTCTTTGTTCCAACATTGTTCCATAAACTAACTTAATATAAAATGGTTTGGTTCTTAAAGCCTTGAATGGACTTGTAGTTATTCTTAGACGTAGAGTTGGTATCACCTTGTATCTT
The DNA here is from genome assembly GCA_032716605.1 of Paralithodes platypus. Taxonomy (NCBI): domain Eukaryota; kingdom Metazoa; phylum Arthropoda; class Malacostraca; order Decapoda; family Lithodidae; genus Paralithodes; species Paralithodes platypus. The sequence goes on along the minus strand of CM064544.1, from coordinate 29,272,951 downwards.
AAAGCTCTTAATTGTGTAGTCATATTTAACATACGAATAAACAGCTAAATTAATCAAAATATCATAAGGTTTGATAAACTTTCTTGTGTACCGGTTTTGTCAAAGGTAGATCCAAATAATTATATGATCATCAGCAATGTTGACTTGTTTGTCTACCAGCTTTTTAATGTGTTTGTACAGTATATAAGCATGATTTACCACAAATCTATTAACCCTATTTGTAACTCCCCTATTGAAGCGAAAAGGGAGGCCTAATAAGACCGCCCCTCAGACCAATCAAGGTTAAGCTTACTAATAACTTCTAGGAGTAAATAGGGTAAAATATATATCAATAAGCGCAATCACATATGCTGACATTGTGTTTGAATCATGTGCTAAATGGCTTGAAAATAGTCATAGGTGATGATCAACAACATTTAATAAACTTAAATTCGTTCAGCGAGTTTATCCAAGATCAACATTTAATAACAGTATGGATAACAAGCGACACTGATGGTCCCAGGCAAGACTGTGGAGGGTCACTATGGCTCATACCTAACTAGTAATCAAATGGACTGGATAATAGATGTTGGACACGTGGCTTCTGTGAGCTCGTCAATTAAACACATATTGCCACAGGTCCTTCTGAGTACCTTGGAGTACCATATGTATTCATTAGTTTCATTGATTTCATTAACTAGGTTTATATTAATAGGTTTACATTTAATTGGTGGGTTGGTGATAATATGCCCCAAATAATTTCCAGGTCAAAATTAACACGAGTGTTTTCCCTCTAATGGGTAAACGAATTGACTCCAAAAATAGTCTCTCTCTCTCTCTCTGACACAACTATTTAACTTATCATTACTACAGGGGATTGTACCGAGTAATTGGAAAGATGCGAACATTACGCCGATATACAAGAAGGGTAGCAAGGCCAAAGCGAGTAATTACAGACCAATTAGTCTAACTTCAATTGTAGGAAAAATCAAGGAAAAAATCCTTAGAGATAAGATAGTAGATTACCTCGAATCAAACAACCTAATCAAAAATAGTCAACTCGGCTTTAGAACAAATAAGTCATGCCTAACAAATTGTATTGAATTTTATAACAAACTATTCACATATAACGACATGACGAAATCACTAGATACAATCTTCTTGGACTTTCAAAAAGCTTTCGACAAGGTGCCACACCGAAAACTATTGGCTAAACTGGAGAGGATAGGTATCAAAGGTAAAATTCATTCTTGGATAAAAAATTGGCTTACAGACAGAAGACAGAGAGTGGTGATAAATGGAGTGGAATCAGAGTGGTAGCCTGTCACTAGTGGAGTTCCACAGGGTTCAGTCCTTGGACCGGTCCTGTTTCTCATTTACATTAACGATATTGATGTAGGGGTAAACAACACCATTTCCAAATTCGCCGACGATACAAAAATAGGAAATACAGTCCTGAACTAAGATGATAGAAATGCGCTGCAATCTGATTTAAACAAGATATCAGAGTGGTCGAATAAATGGCAGATGCCCTTCAATGCCGATAAATGTCAGGTGCTGCAGGTTGGTAGCAGAAATATGAAATATAAATACGAAATGAATGGCAAACAAATAAAAACCGCAACGGTAGTAAAAACCTAGGAGTACTAATATCTGAAAACCTAAAAACTTCCGACCAATGTATAGCAGCTGCAAATAAGGCAAACATAGCATTGGGCTTTATTAAACGAAAATTTACATATAAACATGAGAACGTAATAGTGCCACTGTTCAAAAGTATGGTGAGGCCCCACCTTGAATATGGTGTGCAGTTCTGGTCACCTTATCTGATCAAGGACACTGTAAGACTCGAGTCAGTACAGCGTAGAGCGACGAAGATGATACCCTCATTAAGAAATAAATCATATGAAGAAAGACTTAAACGATTGAACCTGTTCTCATTAAAAAAGAGGAGGTTGAGGGGTCAGCTTATTGAGTGCTTTAAGATACTAAAAGGTTTCGACTTTGTCGGTGTAAATGCACTATTCACATTAAACAATACTAATCAAACTCGCGGAAATGGAATGAAATTAAAAACCAAAAAGGCAAACCTAGATGTCACAAAGAGTTTCTTCACCTACAGTGTGGCGACAGAGTGGAATAAACTACCAGCGAGAGTGGTGGAGAGCGACACAATAAACGCTTTCAAGGGAAGGCTTGACCTCTATCTACAGAGGGCTGGAGTGATATGAAAAAAAAAAAAAAAAAAATGTATGTATGTGTGTGCACTGTACAGTATGTATGTGTATATGTGTATATATGTGTGTGTGTATATATATATATATATATATATATATATATATATATTTTGTAAGGCCAGACTGCCTAGTAAGGACCTTGAGGTCTGTGTTGTATGTGTATCTATGTAGCTCTATGTATCTCTCTCTCTCTCTCTCTCTCTCTCTCTCCTAGTGTTAAGACACATTTTAAGGAGCTCCTCATGACTTTCTATAGTACTGACTCACCACCCACCTGCAGACTGTGGACCTCAGCCGACGGGCAGTTCCCATTAATTGCAATGTACATTTTTATCTTTCATTGATATATTCAATTTGTATACTGTGTTATCCTTTTCATTTTCCATGGTGCCCATACAAGTTATATGTGATAACTGTTATAAGACATTTTACAAAGAAGTTTCCCCAGGTATGGATACCCAAATAACAAATACTTAACCTGACAAGTGCGATATAGACCTAGGTGCTAGGGTAGTTATTTGTGCATTTCTAGCCCTGGATTCTGACAGAATTCGTTATATTTACAATATAAACCATTATTTGTTTTCGGTATGCTTTTATTTTACATATATGATGTATATATGAACCTTCAAGAGTGCTAAAATAAGTGGGAAAGCATTTGGGGTGAAAAACGAAGATATTGGCCACCCGGTCATAATCTCAGGCGAGAGAGAGCCACAGTCAGCCCTCCCCTCTCGCTGTCTGGGAGTCAACTGAGACGAGCGGGGCGGTGTGTGCCGGTGTCTGGGTGTTGCATAACGATCTTTTATGCAACCCACTTGTGCTACATTATCGCGGGAGAGAAAAATAACCGATAAATGATGATAATAAGTGGATAAATAGGTGATAATTGAGGAGGGGGGGGGGGGGGAGAAGGGGGGGGGAGGGGGGGAGGGGGGAGGGGTGAGAAACACATGGATGAGTACTAGAGGGGAATTATCTCACCTAGAGACAAAATCCTTTGTTTTGATAGGCCCTTTTTTGGGGGGGAAGGCTTTTTTTATGGTCCTGCTTCCGTGAGGCCTATCGCGTTCCCTATAGGAAGCCTTCCGTGAGGCCTATCGCGCTTGCCGGGTTAATGTAAATAACACATGGGAAATTCCAGTACTTTGAATGCACAATAGATTCATGTATAAGCAAAATTGATATACAGATCATGAACACTTCAAACTGAAGGAGAAACTCGGCATTCTTGAAAGTAAGATGAAGGAAGCAAATGCATCTAAATCACTGGTATAACACATCAAATGACTGTTTCCAGGTAGTTAGACAAAATTATGTAGAAATAATAACAAAATATAAGCTCTTCAAGCATCATGTGTTGGCTGAGGAAGACACAAATGGTAAGCCCATTCAAGATAAAAATAACCCCCAGAAAGATATGAAGGCAAACAGGAGTGTAAGCAACAATGGTAAGACATGTAATTTCAACCAAAGTAAAAACAAATGCAAGAAAATCTGTATCAAAAGAAACATGTACACTGGTGTTCAGTGATAGTCTACTGCGGGGACAAGGACCTGCTTTTGCCTCAAGGAACAGTCAGAAAAGGTGAGTCAAGGCTAACCCAGGTGGTATACAAGAGCACATCATCAGTGACATAATCAAGTCTCACATTCCTTCAAACTCCTGTGTTAAGGTAAATGTGGAAAGTAATGATTGCTTTAATGGAGGTAAGGTCCTAATAATGGATGTAGTAGCAAAATACAGAACTCTGGTATAGGACATTAAAAATATGGCCGAGAAATGTATCATAAATGGCATGGAGCCAAAACTCAAGGTAGGATCATTTAGTCTAAACAGAGCTACTGTAGTAAATAATGCAGTCCAGGCTATGTGTGCAAGTGAAAATCTGCTCTTTGTAAACAACTGGAAGAATTTTGAAGGGGAACCAGACCTGTACAATAGGGATGGTGTCCATATTTCAGATAACAAGTAGAGTGCATAAGTGATATCTCGAAAAAGTCAGTTTATGATGCCTATGAAAAAGCACCTTCCCTGTCCCGCCCAGAAAATATAGCCCCGTTCAATTTCCCCCAGAACAACAATAATACCATCCTTACTAAGGATAATCCCTCTCGTCCTGTACTTCCAAAGCGAATCTTCCCTAACCATCCCTTTCCCGCACCCCCACGAAAACTACACTTTCATACAAACCCCACCAGAACAGAGAAAATACTATAGGTAGCGCCAACGAACTTGACAATAATCTTGATCCGTGACCTCTCTGTAACTCAAGACGTTATGGGGTCAAGATTATTGTCAAGTTCGTTGGCGCTACCTATATTTATTATGTTCTCTCCACCAACCAACTTTACTCCTAAACTCGGGGCTGTTCGGCAAGGCAGCTTAGGGAACAACAACAACAACAACAACAACTCCTAAACTCGATTATGAAATTAACAAACACATGTGGCAGTCCGGGGATTCGAACCCAGGACGCTCACACCGAAAATCAACGCACTTATGCATTGCGCCACTGACGATAATCCTCTTATTGTAGGGATGGTCACTATATATAATTATGATGAAAGAACAACCTGCCTCGGAGTCCCCAGGGGTGGGGGGGACAATAAAATACCCCCAGCAGTTTGGCCCCTGTTGCTGACCCGTCAAAATGCTCTGGACCGCTATCTTCCATTTTCACTATCAATTTTTGCCACATTCGTGGCCTTTATTCTAACTTCCACTCAATTGAACACCACCTCTCCTCTGCTTACCCTGATCTTCTCTTTCTCACCAAAACCCTGTTGTCTGGGACTACTGACAGCAAACCCTTCTCTGTATCCTCCTACTATCTCTATCCCTAATTCCGAGCCAAAGGTGGTTGTTGTGTATATGTGCGCAACAATCTTACTTTCTCTCATGTTCCCAACTTTGATTCTTCTGAAACTCAACTCTCTGGCTAATGCTCTCTTGTCACTCTCAAATTAAATATTTCTGCACTGTTTATCTCTCCCCTAATTCTACTGACTATCCAAAATTCTTCGACTATCTAACTTCTAAAGTGGAACACATTCTATCCATCTCTCCTTTCGCAAAAATCTCCATGTTAGGTGATTTAAATGTTCACCACCTCCAATGGCTCTCCTCCCATTTCACTGACCAACCTGGTGAACAAGGCAGCCTACATCTGTTCTATCCTAAGTGAACAAAGCCAGTTAGTCCAGCACCTTACTCGAATCACTGACTGCCTTGGAGGGCCTAACATTCTTGACTTATTTCTAACTTCTAATCCTTCTACTTAGACTGTAAACATTTTCCCTCCATTGGGATCCTCTGTTACCTGTCCTATCTCTCCAGTACGGCCATCCGATCCTCTCAGCCAGCGGCACTTATGGCACTTTGGCACTGCCGACTGGGGGGCTCTTCGGCAGTACTTCTTTGATTTCCCATGGTATGATATTTGCTACCGTGGCCGGGGACGCTCAGAGTGTTCCGAGCACATAACCAAGGTAATTCTTTCAGGCATGGAGGCATAGAATTCCATTTTCTTTCTCTCACTCTAATGCAAAAATAAATCTTGGTTTACTCACGCTTTTTCTATTGCAGTCCGCAATAAGGAGGAAACATTCAAACGTTACCATCACCTTCAAACTCAAGAATCTCATGCTTTTATGTTTCTGTCCGGAATCTAGCCAAATCTGTTCTTCGACTAGCCAAAAATTCCTTCATCAACTCTAGCTCTTCCCAAGCTTTCAGGCATCTAGCCAAAAACCTCTCCAACAATTTTACTTCCACCTCGTCTTTCCCTCCTCTTTTCTACACTGGTGGCACCACCGTGACGGTGATGACACAGCTAACAAAGCTGAGCTCTTCGCTCAAACTTTCGCTAAAGACTCCACCTTGGATGGATCCGGTGCTATTCCTCTTTCTCCAGCCCCCTCTCTCTTACTTATGCCTATAATATCATAATCTCTTCTAAGGGTGTACTTTCTGCCCTCTCTGGGCTAATGCTGAGAAGGCATACAGACCGGATGGTGTTCCTCCTTTTGTACTTAAAAACTGTTCTTCCATTCTGACTCCCTGCCTAGGCAAACTCTTTCCTCTCTGTCTTTCTTCTAACATCTTTCCTTCTTGCTGGAAGCTTGCTCTCATTCAACCTGTCCCAAGGAAGGGTGACCGTTCTCAACCTTCCAACTATCATCCAATTGCTCTCATTTCCTGCATCTCTAAAGTTTTTGAAACCATTTATAATTCAAAACTTCTTAAGCATTTATTTTCCCATAATCTACTTTCGGATCATCAGGATGGTTTCCCTAAGGGCCGCTCTACTGGTGATCTCCTTGCTAATCTTCATAACTCTTAGTTATCCTTCCTTCGGGACTTCGGTGAGACTTTTTTTTATTGCGCTAGACATATCAAAGCCTTCGATAGAGTCTGCACAAATGTCTATTTTCCAAACTACCCACATTTCTATTCCTCTATCTGTGCCTTTGTCTCTAATTTCCTTTCTGACCCTTCCATAGTTGCAGTTGTGGACGGCCCTCACTCACTTCTTCAACCTATTAACTGCGGTGTTCCTCAGGGTTCTGTCCTGTATCCAGTTCTCTTTCTAATATTCATTAATGATCTCCTCAACTGTACCTCTAGTCCTATCCACTCATATGCTGATGACTCTACCTTACACTATTCAACTAATTTTTCACATCAACCCTGCATGCAATCGCTCCAAAAGTCACGTAACGAAGCCAAAGAACGCCTATCTTCTGATCTATCAATTATTCCTGATTGGGGTAGAGAAAATCTTGTTATTTTCAATGCCTCCCAAACCCAATTTCTCCATTAAACTAATCGTCGCAATTTTCCACATGACTATCAGTTATCCTTCAACAATACACAAATTAGTCATTCATCTTCTCTCAATATTCTTGGTGTATCTTTTTCATCCGACCTTTTATGGAAAGATAATATTACCACTCTTCCTAGGACAGCTTCCCAGAAGTTAGGTGTGCTCAACTGTCTCCATGGGTTCGTCACTCCCGCACAGCTTCTTGGTCTGTATGGGAGCACAATGCGTCCATGTATCGAGTATTGTTCGCATATGTGGGGAGGTTCCACCCCTATCGCACTTCTCGAAAGAGTAGATTCAAAAGCTTTTTGATGCATTAACTCACTTCCTCTTACGAATTCCCTACAATATTTTTCTACATGCCGCAATGTTGCATCTCTTTCACTCTTCTTTTTTTTTTTTTTTTTTTTTTTCTATGTGATTGAGGGAGGCAAAAGGCATAACTGCCTATAGCGAGTGCCTCCCCCATAGTTGAAAGAGTGACAGGGCCAAAATCAAGGGACGTTCGAGCCAAAATGCCTGGACACACGGAGTTTGAAGCAATTTAAGTCATAGGAAGAGGGAAAGACTGATTCTGGGAGAGAGTTCCAGAGCTCAGCTGTTGAGTAGAAGAAAGTTTGAGAGTAACGTTTCACTCTTGGGTTGGAGAGTTGCACAGAGTAGGGGTGGGATTGAGTTGCAAGACGGGTACCACGTGCCCTACGTAAAGGAGGTGGTATGCACTGGGATAGCTCTGAGGAACACTGATTATTATAGTAGCGATAGAATAGCGAGAGAGATGCAACATTGCGGCGGAGAGAGAGAGATTGCAGAGAGTTGGTGAGTGGACGGGAGTTAATGATACGAAAGGCCTTCCTTTCAACTTTGTCTAGGAGAGCAGTGTGAGAGGAACCTCCCCACACATGTGAACAATACTCAATACAAGGGCGCACTATGCCCCTGTACAGAGCAAGAAGCTGTGCAGGGGAAAAGAACCCCCTAAGGCGGTTGAGCACACCCAGCTTCTGGGAGGCTGCCTTAGCAAGACTGGTAATATGGTCCTTCCAAATGAGAGCAGAAGAAAAAGAGACACCAAGAATATTGAGAGAAGATGAAGGGTTGATTTTTGTATTGTTGAAGAATAAGGGATAGTCCGCTGAGAGATCCTGACGGGTAGATAGATGGAGAAATTGGGTTTTGGAAGCATTAAAGTTAACAAGGTTTTCTCTGCCCCAATTGGAAATAGTATTTAGATCAGAATTTAAGAGTTCTATAGCTTCATTACGTTTGTCGTTGAGGGATTGCTGGCTGGGGCGTTCTGAAAAACTAATGGAGTAGTGCAAGGTTGAGTCGTCTGCGTATGAATGGATGGGAATTAAGGTACAGTTAAGGAGATCATTTATAATAATTAGAAAGAGAATAGGAGATAGGACAGAGCCCTGAGGAACACCGGAGTTTATAGAGTGAGGAAGTGAACAATGGCCGTCCACAACCGCGGCTATGGAACGGCCGGAAAGGAAATTAGAGACAAAGGCACAGATGGAGGGATAGAAACCGAAGGAGGGTAGTTTATCGCTACAATCAGTGTTCTTCAGAGCTCTCTGGGTGCATACCCCCTCCACTGCGGTGAGTGCAAGGCACCCGCCCTTCAATACTACTCCTATTCTGTCCAGCTCTCTAATCCAAGAAGTAGCAAATTTTCTCAGACTTTCATCTACTCAACATGTGAACTCTGGAATTCTCTACCTCAATCAATCTTTCCTTCATCCTATGAATAAGACTGCTTTAAACTTTGTGTGTCCAGGCATTTTTACCCCAACGTCCCTTGAATTTGGCTCTCTGTCATTCGTTTGACTTTGGGGAAACATTCGTTACAGGCAGCCTGCCTTTTGTTTCCTTCATACACATAGAAAAACAAAAACAAGCCATTCACTCCCACGCATGAGGCCGCAGGGGAACTGCTTGTAGTCCTTTTGTCTGCCGCACCACATTTTCTTCACGCCTTTAGAAAGACATTGTACACAATTCAAAGAATAATACTGAGGTGTTATATATTCCTCATGATGGATATGCTCAGCTTAATGACAGATATATTCAATTTGAAGGTATACTTACATCACACTAGCAGTAACACTGGCAGTATACTGAACAGAATTATGAGTTATCATATGAAGTCAGCTAATATTTCCATATCTTTTCATGCATATTCTACGCACTTTTCAGACATTAAAAACAGGCTTCTTGATTGCAATTGTAATTACTAGTGATTCCGAAGGTATACTGATACCATACTTGTGATATACTGAATACAAAATCATGAATCATCCAATAAAGAACCATTAAAATGTTTGGTGTCATTAGGATATTTCACCCTACTCTCCCGACCTTTTTGCTGTGTCTAAATATATATTTTATAAGATATATATATATATAAATATATATATATACTGTATATATATATATATATATATATATATATATATATATATATATATATAATTATATATATACATATACCGTATAATTGTATATATATATACCTGTATATAAATATATATTATATATATATACCGGTATATATATATATATATATATATATATATATATACATATATATATATATATTGTATAGATATACACAAATATATATACGGTATATATATATATATATATATATATATATATATATATATATATATATACCGGTATATATATATTTGTTTTTCTTTAATACATACGAGGTAGAAAGAAATGGCAATTTCTGCGTTAAAAATTATATTATTCAAAGTTTCCAGGTCTCTGATGAGTTTTCGCTGGGTGGCAGGAAGTAGATGAATGAGATTAGCAAAATTCATGGTGGTACAGGGTTACATTAATGTACATGATGATACAGGATATACGACGCGTTTCACTGGACAACCAGCATTATCAAGTAAGGATAGAATGATATAAAAGGTAAACAGGAAGGGTATATATAGAGGGTGGAGGATCAGAGGTGGCGAAAATCAGGGGGCAAAAGTCTGCTATTGGTGGAGGGGTATTCTAGGAGTGTAAAAGAGAGATCCGCTTCACGCAGGCGCACTGGATGCGGGAAGGTGGTGGTCGGTTGGCGGGGTCGAAGCTGATTGGCTGCGTGTCGAGGGGCTTGGCCTAAGTTGCGTAGTACGTGTTGCGCCGGCAGAAGATGAAGCTGAAGGAGGTAGCGCGGGGGGCTGCGTCAAGGGCACCGGGGAGCGAGGGGGGGCGTTAGGTCCTGTAGGATAGTGCCTTTTGGCAGAAGGAAGGATCTGAAGGTCCAGAGTTTGGTTGTTGATGTTAGGATGTAAGGCTTGGATATATAATGCTTCGAGTATAGGTAATCTCCTTGGGTCACTTTCTTTATCGAGTATGGTGGTGTGTTTATCTAACTCGTTGCGTGTGAGGTGGGGGTGGTTAGGGGTGAGATAGTGGTCTTTGATGGCTCCAGCCTGAAGGTGAAGAGTTAACCGACGTGAAAGACGAGTCTGCGTCATGTCAATATAGGAATGAGGTCCACAGTCCTCATAATTACAGGTATGTTGGTAAATGACGTGATCGTCGGTCATCGGGCTCTTTATCTTGGTGGAAGCTGGTTTGTTGCGGAGAACGATGTTGGAGGTCTTGGGGGATTTGTACTAAATTATTAATTTGATTTTGTTTTCCTGGTTGGTTGGGTGGACATGCTTGGAGATTATTTCTTTTAAGACGGCCTCGTCATTTTTGTGTTCAGAGGACATAAAATTGCGGTAGAAGATCTTAATTTCATTGGGGGGATCAATGTTGGGAGGGCTTTGGGTGTACCATTTTTCAAGATGGTGGTTGATGGTGCTGGAGATGTCGGAGTTGGAGTATCCGTTATTCACTAAAACTTGGGATAGTCTTTCTAGCTCCTGGTGGGTGTCGGCTCAGGTAGAGCAGTGCGTGAGGGCTCTCCTTACATAAGCGGAGATGGAGGATAGAAGATAACGGCGGGGGCATTCACTATCGCCGTTGAGGCATTGTCCTGTGTTAGTTGGTTTAGTGTAGACGGTTTTGAACCCATGGTCGTTCAGAGCTACGAGGATGTCGAGGAAGGGGAGTTGTCCATTGTTTGATTTTTCAATTACCTGGCTTTACTAATATATATATATATATATATATATATATATATATATATATATATATATATATATATATATATATATATACTGTATATATGTATATAATGTTCGTGTATCTAAGAGTATTCTGACAGAAAACATTAGAATTACTGAGCAATGAAGAACCATCGTTATATCTCATCAGCCAATATCTCAATATGTGATTGCATGGATGTTCATAGTTACTACATAAAACCGTACCAGTGACCTACCTGTGTGTCAACAATAGTAAAATAGTAAAACAATAGTAAATTGTTAAATAACAATTTTCGAACATTGCACAACATAGCAAAACTCACCAAATGTATGTATACATACTTCTTCCACCGCTCGTATTACGTGCGAATACTGATGTACGTACGTACTCGAAACACTTTATACTCAACTTTCCATCATGAAAAAGTGTGTTTGAAAGCCTGCAATAAAAACACTTGAGCGAATTTTATCACTCGGTAGCAATAAACTCTATGGTTAGATGGCCCACACTTTCGCTACTATCATCATAAGAAGAAAAAATCCGTTTTCGGCCAAACGCAGTCAAGGTGAGCACTTTTATTATTACTGACATTATTTCTATAACCTTATGCACTACTTTATGAAATAGAGAAAATAAAAATAAATAAATGAAACAATATATATATATATATATATATATATATATATATATATACTGTATACAGTAATACAGTATATATAGTATGTTTTCCGGCACTGAGGGCATGTCACGTGGTCAAAGAGGCTGGCATTCTGCAGGTAAATGAATACAAATGTGTATATAAATATCAGAGTAATGGGAAGAAAGTAAGCGGCGTGGGAATGAATACCTCATTTCACTTGCAGTCTCAAGAGGTCACATTACCTCCTAGCCATGTAGAAATAGTGCGTGCCCGAATTAATATGAACAAAACGAAGATTCATATTACAGCTTACAGATCACCAAGCTATAAAGAAAGCAATAATACGAGATGCTGAAGAAACCCCATTTTTACATATGCATTTTTCTAGGTGATTACAATGTCCCTAATTTAGAATAGAATCTTATCACCGGCAGCAACGCTAATACAAACAACATGCTAAATTTCATAAAGGATAATTTCTTATTTCAGTGCGATAAAGGAAGCAATAATATTTATGTGAAAAGAATATCCTGGACCTTGTCATAACTACCCACAAATAGTTAGTTACTAATTTAGAGGTATGAGAACATCTGTCAGATTCTGATCATAGAATCATTAGGAATGATTTTAACCCTTTCACTGTGACCGACGTACATGTACGTCTTATGCAAAAAGGCCTATACTGCGCCCGACATACATATACGTTGTAGTAGCACCGGCTGAGATGGTGGAATAAACCCGCCCACTTGTTACCAGGCACTTCCAGGAAGTTCTAGGCTTGCCACACATTGTCAGTGTGCTCAGTGCATTGGTGGAGGGAGGATGTGTGTATAATAAAGAGGTGTTTTAGAAACTGAACATCAACAAAAACAGGGCTACTTCTCCATGTAATTGTGCCAGCTATGTACCAGGTCTGATTATGAGGTTAATGTCATCTTCATTTCAACATCCCATCCTGTCCTGTAAACAAGCAATAAACGTAGATGTCATCCAGTTATCAGGAGTGGGAGTGAATGATAAAAACGTATATTTTCGTTCATGAGGGGCCGGCTAGTGGGTGACAGAGAACATACAATATTTATTGATTTTCCTGGGTAGTGGGTAGAGGTAGGGAGGGGATGATGACTGTTAGAAGAAGAGCTTGACCCAATCTTTTCATTGGCGCTCCTTCCAATTCACTGAGAGCTGCAGACATGGCGCTAGGGTGACGTATATTGTGCGAAATTAGTGGTAAAATAGCCACCTGGGTGTATTCTTCCCTATAGAAGTGCCGCACCAAAAGAGGTTAACTGCAGCTATACTATTGAGAAAAAAATTATTTGGGTGCCAGACTTTAAAGATGTATTTGCTATACATAAATAACAAAATAAATAAGATTTTGGAACAGCTTACGACCATATATATAATAGCACAGGAAAAATATGTACCAAAGAAAGGGAAAAGGACAAGTGAAATGCAAAAGCTACCATGGTTCAATAGTAAAATCGGTTTTATGCAATTAAACATAGACGAAAACTTTTCAAGCTTATATAAAATTCTTCTTCTAATGACCAAGTAAACGAAATAATCAACCTTGCTAGAAGAAATTATAAGAAACTGATTAGAGCAGCTAAGTGTGATCACGAAGTATCTGTAGCCAAGAAGAGCACCGACAACCCTAAGCATTATGTAGCTACGTTAACAACAAGCATTATGAATAAAGGTATTGGCCCAATAACTAGAGATGATCAAATAGTGACAGCCAACATAGATATTGCAAATACACTTAACAAAACGAAGCAAAGGATACTACAAAAGAAAAGGGAGTAACAACACATGAAATAGTAAGAAACTTTGCCTTCACTATAAGTTATATACTATAATATTAAAACAAGTCAAAGAAGAAATATGCGAATCCTTGACTATTATATTAAACTTATCACTACAGCAGGGAAGCACCCCAAATAATTACAAAACATCGAACATTGCACTCATTTACAAAAAGGGTGATCGAGCAAAAGCAAAGTAATCACAGAACAGTAAGTTTGACATCAGTAATAGGAAAAAATCAGAAAACAATTTCAAGAGAGATACTAATTGAGTACCTAAAATCTAATGAAATATTAAAAGACAGTCAGCACAGGTTTAGGACCAGAGAACTGTGCCTTACAAACCTACTCGAATTTCATAACATATGATTAAATCTGAATGACTCAACTAAAGCACTAGACATAATCTACCTACACTTTCAAAAGGCGTTCGACAAGGTATCCCACAATACATTATTCAATAAGTTACAAATGCTTGGGATTAAGGGTAATAGAGATAAATGGATATAGAGTTGGCTTACAGACGGTAGGCAAAGAGTTTTTATTAATGGAATAGAATCCAAATGGATGCCTGTTACCATCGGTGTGAGTCAGGGGTTATAATCCTTGGTCCGGTTTTGTTTATAATAGTCAAATTTAATCACAAATCAGGCGGACCAGGATATATATTTACTTTCAGCAAAATTTAATACGACTATTAATGATGCTCAAATTTAATATATCTCTAAAAAACGCGTCACATCCAAAAATAACGACCTTGGATGGACGAATATCAGCATCAAGCTTATGTTAGGTTTAAAGAAAGGGATAAATAGGAAAATAAAGAGAGATGAAGAAAAATGCATGAACTTATTATGTAATTCTTAGAAAAGTTAAAGCTGCTATTAGGAAAGCTAAATATAATTACAAAACCAAAATTGCTAGACCCAAAGGGTCCAGGAAAATAAAATATAAGTAAAGAGCAAATTAGGCCCTCTTAAAGCTGAGTTAGGCATTTTCATACATTCCTGACGCCGTGATCCCCGAAGGGGTGGCCACGAAAGAACCACCCCCATGCACCTCTGTCCCCAGTCAGTCGACGCCCCTCCCCCCAACCAGCACCACCTTCGTTCATGTGCTTCCTCACTCCATCCTTCCACCTCTCATTCGGTCTACCTCTCCCTCTCTGTCCCTCCACCTCGCTCTCGTACACCCTCTTAGTCATTCTCTCGCTTTCCATACGTTCCATATGGCCGAACCATCTCAAGTTGTTCCTTTTCACACTTTCCAGCACATCTACCTCCACACCACACCTCCTTCTTACTTCCTCATTAGTCTGTCTATCCTTTCATGTAACTCCGCACGCACTCCTTAAGTAATTCATTTCCACTGCTCTCACTCTTGGTCTGAGTCTCTCAACCAACGTCCATGCTTCGCTTCCGTAAGTCAGTGTCGGGATTACCACACTGTCATGCAAGGACTTCTTCACTTCCATACTGACCACCCTATTTCTTGTTACTGCTTTTAGCATTCCTATAACCCTCTTCCCCTGTTGTACCCTCTCCCGCACTTCTTCATCCATAGTCCCATATTTACTCAACACACTGCCCAGATACTTAAAAGAGTTGACGATCTCCATAGCCTGACCGTTCAGCTTCACCTCACACTCTGTGACTTCACCCCTTTCGAAGACCATAACCTTGCTCTTCCCCGCATTTACCATCAAATTCCGTTTTTCGCACACTGTTCCAAACTCATTTACCAGACCCTGCAACTCCCATTCATTATCACTCATTAGAACTGTATCATCCGCAAACAGCAGTATAGGTAGCTTCCACTCAATTCCCTCCCTTTTCAGCGATACACCAACATCCACTGCTCTTGATAGTGTTTCTTTCATGACTCCATCCATATATGCAGTAAACAACCACGGGGACATCACACACCCCTGTTTCAAACCAACATTCAGGTCAAAGAACTCGCTCTACTCACTCTCTACAAGTACTGCCGCCTTTGCACCCTCATACATGCCCTTCACTGCTTTCAGCAACTTGCCCTCTACTCCGTATATTCTAAGGACTTTCCACAAACCTTCTCTATCCACTCTGTCATAGGCCTTCTCCAAGTCCATAAAGGCAACATACACCTTTTGTTTCTTCTCCAGATACTTCTCCACAACACAATTTAGGGTAAAAATCTGATCTACACATCCTCTTCCCTTCCTAAAATCTCCCTGCTCGTCGCCTATCCAATTCTCCTTTCTCACTCTCACTCTCTAAATCACTACCCTACTATATACCTTCCCTACTACGCTTAGAAGACATATTCCTCGGTGGTTACCACACATTATGAAGTCGATATATGTAAAACCCTAAACAATTATTTTCTCGGTCATCAGAGACAAAAACTTAGCGAAATCGGAGGTCCGTCCGATATTTAATGGAAGCATATATAATATTTTAAGTACAATAAATAGGTGTGGTGGAGTGGTCTTGCCACTGTCCTGGTAATTCAAAGGTCCCGGGTTCAAATCCCGATGTATCAATGGGAAGATATTATTGGGATGGAATTTGTGCTGTACCTGGTATCAGTGCATTATCACAAGCCCACCGAAACGTCAATAAAATACCCTCATTGTTCCCTGATTAAATAGCACTGTATGAATATTCCCATATTCAAAATATGCTATAGGGGTGCAATGCCTGGTGAGTTATCTGCTCAACAGGTGGCGTTGTGTGTGTGTAAGTGTGAGAGTCCGAGTGTACGGGGTGAGACAGTGAAGCACGGGAACAAGGTGGCTTCAGAGATGGGGTCGTTTCGGGCCATGAGTGAGCACCGTGCCTCATGTGAAGGCAAGATGGCAGGTGCTCGTTGTACTCTACGTGCTTCACATGTCTCACTCCCTAGACTGGAACAAGACCTCATGGGCTTCACTGTTCATTGTAAAGCGGTGAATGTTAAGGCTCTCAGCCTATGCCCGAGAGGAAGTAAGTTGGAATATAGAAAAAAAAAAAAAAAAATGTGAACTTCAGCAGTTAGACAAGCTAAAACCATAAATGTCACCTTAGCCAGAATACATTTTGCCTAGTGTATCAAAATACTGTAAAGAAAACATTTGTTACCCTTTAACAACACTATATAATAATTCTCTTAATTCGGGCCTAGTCCATGATGAGTGGAGACTTGCAAATGTGGTAATAATAATAATAATAATAGTTCTTAAAGCTAGCGCATGCTAAGCCAGCTAAGGATAGCCCAATAAGGCCGATTAGGCGTACAGTATTTCCATTGGGGTCCTGTACTACTACCCCATCCCCTTGCTCATGAGGGATGGTAACGACTCAGTGCTTGTGAAAAATCTTTAAAGCGCCGAGCGTGGGCGCGATCCCGGGCCTTCTGGGTGGAAGTCCGAGACGCTAGTCACTACACCAAGCGAGCCGCTAATACCAATAATAAAAACAGTGATACATTTATTGCTTTATATTATCGTCCACTTGGTCTGACATCAGTTGCAGGCAAACTATTAGAATAATTTATTGTGCACAAAATCAGAGAGCATCTAGAACATCACCAACTAATTAATTAAAGACTCTCAGCATGAATTAAAAAAAAGGTCGGTCATGTTTCACCAATGTATTGACCTTCTTTTCCCAAGTATACGAAGCAGTAGGCATTGACAAAGAATATGATATTTTTGTTTATTTCAATGTGGCATTCGATTAAGTCCCCCACGGAAGATTGCCGAGGAAATAGAAACTTGTGGAATAGGGGAAACTCTATGAAGATGGATTAGGTCATGGATAATTACTAGGAAGCAAAGCGTCAGCATAAATAGTATACAATCAGACTGGGATGTAGTTAACCGTACAAGTGCGCATGGGGGTAATTAGAAACGTCCCCCTGTGCTGACGTATTTGAGCTGTTTCCATCACTAAAATATTCAGTTTACCATAAATAGCATTAATACTTATCCATACGCGCCTATTATGGGTTGATTATAAAGGTATTAACCTGAAACAACAATAAAACGAGTGAAAACAGCGTTTGGATGGTCAAAATCGGAGATATAGGCCGCGAGTTATATAATGTATGGGTGACGCAACCTGCTTTCCCGCCAATTTCCCCCAAGGCGACTGAGACACAGTCGATCGATATTCTCTCTCTCTCTTTTGCACTCGCTTGCTAACACTGATGACAATGCCCTGCTTGCAACTCGCTAATGTTAGCACGAAAATATACCTCAGAATAAGGGAATAACAGGGAAAATAGGTGATAACTGAAGGAGGGGAGGAAAGTGGGGAAGGAGGGGAGGTAGAGGAGTGATATTTTGCATGGCCCAGGGGCCCAACAAAAAAAAGTAAATTATTATTATTATTATTTATTTTTTTTTTTTTTTTTCGATGTTTAAATTTTTTTTTTTTCTCTGACTCTTAAGAGTCTTCCCGCAGTCCGCCGGGGGAACTCTTAAGAGTCTCCCCGCAGTTCCCGGGTTAAGAGTGGAGTCCCACAAGAATCTGTTTTAGGCCCTCTGTTTTTCATCTTCTATAATAACGATCGTGATATAGCGAGTTCTTTGACCTGAATGTTGGGTTGAAACAGGGGTGTGTGATGTCCCTGTGGTTGTTTACTGTATTTATGGATGGAGTCATGAAAGAAATACTAGGAAGAGCAGTGGATGTTATGTGTATCGCTGAAAAGGGAGGGAAATGAGTGGAAGCTGCCTATATTGCTGTTTGCGGATGATACAGTTCTGATGAGCGATAATGAATGGGAGTTGCAGGGTCTGGTAAATGAGTTGGGAATAGTGTGCGAAAAACGAAATTTGAAGGTAAATGCGGGGAAGAGCAAGGTTATGCTCTTCGAAAAGGGTGAAGTCACAAAGTGTGAGGTGAAGTCGAATGGTCAGGCTATGGAGATCATCACCTCTTTTAAGTATCTGGGCAGTGTGTTGAGTAAAGATGGGACTATGGATGAGGAAGTGTGGGAGAGGGTGCAACAGGGGAAAAGGGTTGTAGGAACGTTGAAAGCAGTAACAAGAAATAGGGTGGTCAGTATGGAAGTAAACGGAATTTGAAGGTAAATGCGGGGAAGAGCAAGGTTATGGTTTTCGAAAGGGGTGAAGTCACAGAGTGTGAGGTGAAGTCGAATGGTCAGGCTATGGAGATCGTCACCTCTTTTAAGTATCTGGGCAGTGTGTTGAGTAAAGATGGGACTATGGATGAGGAAGTGTGGGAGAGGGTGCAACAGGGGAAAAGGGTTATAGGAACGTTGAAAGCAGTAACAAGAAATAGGGTGGTCAGTATGGAAGTGAAGAAGTCCTTGCATGACAGTGTGGTAATCCCGACACTAACTTACGGAAGCGAAGCATGGACCCCAGGGATCGGTACTAGGACCAATTCTCTTTCTAATTTACATCAACGACATAGATGAGGGTCTCACCTGTACAATTTCAAAATTTGCTGACGATACAAAAATTGCAAATAGCGTACTCTCAAAAGAACAAGTTGACGATATGCAACACAATCTAGATAAGTTGTCATGTTGGGCCCATATATGGCAAATGAGTTTCAATGCAGATAAATGTAAAGTATATACTACATATCGGATACCTAAATGAGAAAGCAAACTATTCGATGAATGGCACTCAGCTTAACAATGTAAACAGAGAAACCGATCTGGGAGTAACAATATCGAGTAACCTAAAACTGAGTCAACAATGTTCAGAAGTTGTTAAGAAGGCAACCAAAATAATTGGCTTTATAGGCAGGTCATTTGAGCATAAATCCAAAGAAGTTATCCTAACCCTTTACAATTCCTTAGTCCGCCCTCTTCTGGAATACTGCGCTCAATCCTGGTGCCCTTATTACCAAAAAGATATAAACAAGCTAGAACGAGTTCAACGTAGAGTTACCTAAATGATACCTAGCCTAAAGAACAAACCATACGAAGAGCGTCTTAGAGAATTAAATCTATTTCCTTTAACCCAGCGCAGATTAAAAGGTGACTTAATTCAAGTGTTCAAAATCATCAAAGGCATCGACAATATGAACTGTAGTAAGTACTTCACTATCGACCAATCTAACTACACGCGGGGAAACGGTTGCAAAATTATTGGTAAATCTTTTACCTCACACGAATCTAAGAATTTCTTCTTCAATCGAGTTGTCAACTTGTGGAATGGGCTTCCCTGAGACGTTATAGACTGCAGCACCGTTGATTCATTTACACTCCGCCTAGACAAATATCTCGCATCAAACCCGCGAATGACTGCGTTTGTCAATGAATAACTTTATTTTATCCTCCCCTCAGTTACTAACCCATCTGTCCCCTACTAACTTCCTAATCCTGCCATGGACATTAGTTCCCTTTCCAATGTTCCCTTACCCACTCTAAACCACTGTTTGGACACAGTCTTGATCCTCAGTGTTTTAGAGGACAAGCAGCCTAGAAGGGTCACTAGATCTGTTGTTGCTTGATTTCCTTTGTACTCCTTTGTACTTTGTACATTCGGGAAGAGACTCAGACCAAGAGTGAGAGCGGTGGAAATGAGTTACTTGAGAAGTGTGTTTAGAGATACATGGAGGGATAGAAAGACGAATGAGGAAGTAAGAAGGAGGTGTGGTGTGGAGGTAGATTTGCTGGAAAGTGTGAAAAGGAACAACTTTAGATGGTTCGGCCATATGGAACGTATTGAAAGTGAGAGAATGACTAAGAGGGTGTACGAGAGCAAGGTGGAAGGACAGAGAGGGAGAGGTGCACCGAAGGAGAAGTGGAAGGATGGAGTGAGGAAGTATATGAATGAAGGCAGTGCTGGTTGGAAGAAGGGGCATTAACTGACTGGGGACAGAGGTGCATGGGGGCGGTTCGTTCGTGGTCATCCCTTCGGGGATCACAGCGTCAGGCAATAGATAGATAGATAGATAGATATAGGAATAACTAGCAAGATTAGTAAATTGGCAGATGACACTAAAATAGGCAGTAATTAATTCCGATAATGATATTCAGGCTCTCCCAAGAGATCTAGATACACTACACGAATGTGCAGCAAATTGGCAGAACTTCATTGTAGATAAATGCAGTATTGTAATGATAAAGATATTTTAGTCATCGCGTCAACTGTGATCAGAAACCAAGAAATCAGCACATAGGTGTTCGAAATTAGGCAAATGGAGTTCTTGGATTTATATCAAGAAGTGTGAATAACAACAGCAGATATAATCTTGAAAATTTATCTAGCGTTAGTGAGGCCTCATATGGGCTTACATTCGTTAGAGAGATGCAGAGCTGGAGGGGATACGATGGAGGTTTTCAAGTAGATAACTAGGAATAATAAATGGGACATGAAAGACGTACTGTACTGTAGTTCAGTGATAGCGACACACCTCGAACAAATGGTTTCAAAGTGGATAAATCTAATTAAAAAAAGATATAGGCAAATACTGGTTTGGTAACAGTTGTAGAATTCATGTGGAAAGTAAAGTTGATTCATGTGAGTTACCCTTTCACTGAGCACGACGTACTAGCACATCCTATGTAAATAAAGGCCCATACAGTGGGCAACGTACCCATACGTTTTAGTATTAACAGCTGAATTAGTAGCACCGAGCCACTCCGCTTGTTGCAAGATGCTTCCATAAGCTTCTAAGCTCTCCACCCATACTAATATCAGTCTGCTCCAAGCATCGGTTGTGAGAGGGTCTGTATCCAAGCATGAAGTGCTTTAGAAGCTGAAATTCCAATAAAACTAATCCAATCCTACAAGTATTTGTGACAGCTATATACCAGGTATAACTGTCAGGTTCATTTCATGTCCCAGGTCATAACTCATACTGTTATCTAAACACATCACAAGTGGAAAATTGCAAAAGAGAGCGAAAGAGAGTGAAGACACACTCACCACAGGGCCCCGCTGCTAGCTATAAACAGGAAAGTCCCGCTCATATACTTCCAAAGCCATAAGGGTTATGAAATAATGAATTAGACTTTTATAGGGATAATTCGATCCAAATTTCCATTAGGACTCATTTAAATTCTTTAAGGGCTATGGATACAGCAATAGGGCAAGGTATATTGAGCAAAATTAGTCCCCGCCTGGGCGGTAAAGTCATCTATAAAATGACTGCAGTAATTATGCTAAAACAGAGCTATAATATATATTTTTGGTCACGCTGCCATGCGATCGATCGCATGTTTGTTGTTACCTAATTACTCAACAACTATTGATGATAGATACATTCTTATTACACTGTTGGAGAGACCGTTAAGAACACTATAGTCATCACTGATTTTATGAAAATATGATAAAGTTGAAATCCAAACAACTATGGCACAAATACTATTTCAGATCAATATTCACTATGATAATCCAAGGTTTTGTGCTATTTTATTCAGGTATATTATAGAATGGCGCTTCTTCTTTCTTTTGATATATAATGCATTGCAGTAGATGCAATTATTGTGGGCTAAAACAGAGCAATAATAAATATTTTCAGTCTCGCTCTCAGCTGAAAGTGTGAAGGGGTTAATAGACAGCATACATATAAGAATAAGGAGCTACTCCTTGCACTCTGCAATGCACTAATACTGCTCCTTCTGGAATATGCTGTGCGATTCCGATATTTAGCACTCGGGAAGCATAGAGCAAGTAAGAGAGTCGAAACTATGGTCAAACTGGTCACTCAGCTATGAGAGCCGGTTGTGAGCTGTCAGTCTCTTTTTGTTGGAAACACTTAGACAATGAAGCCAGCTTAAAATACTAAACGGGTTTGATAATGTATTTTGGAAGAAGATGCTTGACCTCAATAAGAATACTTAGCACAAGTAGATGTGGAAACTTGTTTACATATATTATCTATTCTTTATGGAACAAATTATTCTCAAAAGTTGTAAATAGTTCACCAGTAGAGCAGTTCAAGAGTAGAGTATAAATATAGTATTTATTCACTAACATTAGCAAACAATCTCTTTGCAACTTCTCGTATTTCTCTCTCTCTCTCTCTCTCTCTCTCACACATGAAGGCAAGTTAGTGATCCAGAGGAAGCTATCAATTTCCCCTTATGCAAATTGCCCACCCTTACTTTCCCCGTCTGTCTCTCTCTCTCTTTCTCTTTATCTCTCTCTCTCTCTCTCTCTCTCTCTCTCTCTCTCTCTCTCTCTCTCTCACACACATGAAGGCAAGTTAGTGATCCAGAGGAAGCTATTAATTTCCCCTTATGCAAATTGCCCACCCTTACTTTCCCCGTCTCTCTCTCTCTCTCTCTCTCTCTTATTTTTACTTTTATATACCTTTCTCTATATCTTGACCCCCATCCTCTCTCTCACACCACAGACAAACTGACAATTACACACACATACAGTACACAGTTTACATACCGGTATACATCTCTATTCTGTTTGTCAGTCTGATTTATATATACAGTATATATATATATATATATATATATATATATATATATATATATATATATATACAGTATATAGGCCTATATATATATTTATTTTTATTTTATTTTTTATTTAAGGCAGGCGAGGTTGAAGGAAATACATGTATCAGCATTAATTATTTTATTATTAAGACTTTCAATAGAACGAACAGCAATTTTCAGGTGTTCTGGGAGATTGTGCAAAAGGTGAGCAAAATTCATGATGATCCGACGCGTTTCGATAGACAACTATCATCTTCAGGGAATGGAAGGTAAGTGAATAGGATATAACATAACAGCTTATTTATACATTTTAGGTAGATCGGTTGATCTACCTAAAATGTATAAATTAGTGACGAACATTCTGAATGTTGGTAATGCTGAGTGAAGGAGAGAGAATCCAGTACTGGCCATGCTTGTACGAACCATGGTCCGAACACATTAACCCCCTCCCTCCCCCGTGCTTACTGGTGACTGCAACTTGGTAATTAGCTGTTGTATTTTAATTTTGTACTTAAGTATATGCATCATGTTCCTGAAGTGAGTGAAATGGGGTACGGTACATGAAATTTACATATTACACGATATTTGTCAGAGCTTAGCCAGTGGATTATGAAGTTGATGCTGTCAACCAAACTCTATCACCCACCCTCCCCTTTACTCCATATCCTCCATGAGGTGGTGGAGGGGGTAGCAAAGTCTCCTTTGAACATGATTGTGGTGTGACAGGGGTCCATGCGTTCGGACAGCTGGCTCGGGCTATGTACGCTGCCATACCACGTTCATTCAGTGTTACCAACTACAACCTTTTCGTTACATTTTTGAAAGGTGGAAGCTAAATGTGGCTCACCATAAGACTATACAATATACACCTGGAGAGATGTTATGTCACAGCATGACTAGGTCTGGGATATGCCCGAGTACATGTTATTTGTACACACGCTGCTATAACACCTTTATATCTTTAATTATGTATATCCAGACTCAGTGTCGATACATTTCCCATTAGTCGTACGTGTATCTCCTATATAGCACATTTATAGAAATTAAAAACGGTGCTGAATAAAAGATGAATATTTTCCACTATAGGGCTACAACTGGTCGTCAGGGTTCGTCGGGTGAATTCTGAAATACCCTGTGTTTTTATATATATATATATATATATATATATATATATATATATATATATATATATATACTGTACAAGGTGTTTCAAAAATATCTTTCATAAATAGACCTAGCATTAATAAATACACTTTACTATGTGACGGTTTTCGATATATCTTATTTTTATCAGGATATTACACATTTTATATTTTAAATAGGAAAGTCTAGGGGATGAAAACGATCAACCATCACCTCATTTACTTTATTTTGTCATACATTTTTGAATATCAATCTACTTTACAGTATTTACAATAGGTGCTCGATCAAGTTGCTTCATGGGTTCAAGTACTGTATGAATGAAGATTTACAATTTGAAGGTAATGTGAGAAGGTGAAAGAAAGAAGGATGTACTGGCAGTCTTAAATGAGTACCAGACATGGATCCATACACTTACTTTAGGTGCAGCGGGAGGAAATGCAGCTGAAGCAGTAAGGATGTATGGTGAATAATATCCCAACCGGAGGCAACCATCTCGGCCTACTTTCGTAGAAAGACGACTATGGGAATATGACACACTGAATCCACATGCACAATAGACAGAGGAAGGCCTCATGATGAGCAACTTTTTGATGCAGAAGAGGATATCCTTGATGCCATCACATATGACCCATCTACAAGCACACTTTGAATTGGTGCACGATTTGGTGTGGCTCATGCATCAGTATGGAGGATTGTAATCAGAAATGGCCTGTATCCATATCATCACCAGCCCATCCATGCTCTGACTGAACGTGATTATCACCAAGCGGCTCGCTTGGTGTAGTGACTAGCGTCTCGGACTTCCACCCAGAAGGTCCGGGTTCGCGCCCACGCTCGGCGCATTAAAGATTTTTCACAAGCACTGAGTCGTTACCATCCCTCATGAGCAAAGGGATGGGGTAGTAGTACAGGACCCCAATGGAAATACGCCTAATCGGCCTTATTGAGCTATCCTTAGCTAGCTTAGCATGCGCTAGCTTTAAGAACTATTATTATTATTATTATTATAACGAGTGGATTTCTGTCAGTGGCTCCTTACTCAAGAGAGGGAGAACAACAGCTTTATTGCAGAGGTTTTGCTTAGTCTATCTATCTATTGCCGGACGCCTTATTCCCCTTAATGGGGGTAGCCATACACAAAATGCCCCTAAGCGGACTTATCCCCTGTAAGAGGGACAATCCATGCCAGTTTACTGAAGGACTTACAGGATTGACCACTCAATTTAGGGTCCGTCCGACTCCGAGGCCTTTTATGTATTTTGTTAGCACTATTTTTCTACAGTGGTGTGCGGCTAATCCATCCACTAACCTGCTTCACCCTAAGGTGGCAGTACAGATTTGTATCAGGGGAGGTGTGGTGGAGTGGTCATGCCACTGGATTGGTAATCCAATGGACCCGGGTTCAAATCCCGATATGTCAATGGGAAGATATTATTGGGATTGAATTTGTGCTGTACCTAGTATCAGTGCATTACCACGAAGCCCACCGAAATGCCAAAAAAATACCCTCATTGTTCCCTGATTAAATAACACTGTATGAATATTCCCATATTCAAAATATGTTACAGGGGGACATTGCCTAGTGAGTTCACTGCTCAATAGGTGGCGTTCTGAGAGTGAGGGTCTGAGTCTGGAGGGTGAGACGGTGAAGCACTTGAGCGAAGCAACCAGCCGCTTCAGAGATGGAGCTGCTTCGAGCCATGATGGATGCTTCACATGTCTCACTCCCCAGATGGAACAAGACCTCACGGGCTTCACCGTGTTGAGCCGTGGAATGTACAGGCTCTCAGCCTATGCCCGAGAGGGAATAGTTGGAATATAGAAAAAAAGAAAAAAACAGGTTGCCGACCAAGGCTGACGAGTCCCATCCACCCGGATTTTTATAAGGTTATCTCCCCTAGATAGGTTGCCGACCAAGGCTAACGAGTCCCATCCAGGCTTAGTGATTAGGCTAATTTAACAAGAAATGGTATACTGAACCTACATAATACACATACATGGGCAGCAGAAAACCCACATGCAACAACAACGATGGTACATCAGGAACGACTTACAAGCAATGTGTACACGGTGCACCAGATTTCTTCAGGATGACTTACCCATACTACTTGAAGATGTGCCTCTCAGAACACAGACAAATGTGGTTCGTGCATGATGGGGCTCCAGCTCACTTTGCACGAGGTACGAGGGATTTCCTTAATGCTATATGTACCCTGATAAGTGAATAGGCCGTGGTGGTTCCATCGTCTGGCCACCTAGATCACCGGACCTAACTCCACTTGACTTCTATCTTTGGGGACACTTGAAGAGCAGGGTGTATGCTACACAAATCAACACCGGTCAGCAACTGTGGCAACGAGTTAAAGAGGCTTGCAGAGAAGTAAGAAACACACCAGGGTCATATGAACGTGTATGGCATTATCTTGTATGGCGAGCCCAAGCCTGTATCAACGAGGGAGGGAGAAACTTCCAGCACCTATTGTAGATACTGTAAACTACATTGATGTTCAAAAGTTGATGACAAAATAAGGTAATTAAGGTGATGGTAATTTACTAATCGTTTTCATCCCCAAGACTTTCCTATTAAAATTAAAATGTGTAATATCCCGGTAAATATGAGATCATTCCAAGACCATCACGTAGTAAAGTATATGTATTATTGCTAGGTCTATTCATTCTGAAATTTATGAGAGGTATTTTTGAAACACCCTGTATAATAGCAAATATTGAAACACACAGTGATGAAAACTTTAATATACTCATCTGTATTAAATAATAGATACATATACAATCATTAACAAAGTCACCATTTAATGTGAATTTTCCAAACCATAAACCCAGCTTGCACATAACTAAGAGCTTCCTTCCCTTAGGCTAATTACGTGAGTGGACCAGTTCCTCATATTGCAAGGGAGAGAACCAAATGATAATACCATTAAAATAATTAGGTCAAACATCCATCTTACTTCAGTTCAAATACGGAACTATACACCATTTGTTTTATTTTTCTCTTGGCAGAAATCGTACGAAATTGCTAGCTAATTTCTTAATAATTTAATGAGAAATAAAGAAACCTAATATGTCTCTCCTTCCTATTAATGCCACATGTTTATACTTAAAAGGATAATTGGATGTAACATTTCTTAAGCTTATTTGGTCAAAGGGTGTTTTTTTTTAAAGATCTCCCCTGCTTCGTTGCCTTAGTTTGGAGATTATAAGTCATTTCACCCAATTAGTTTGGCCAAGACATTTTTCTAATGAAACAATTTGCAAATTTAGCTTGAAGACGGTCTGGGTGGTCCTTTTTTAGTTTGAAGGAAGTCTGGGAAGACATTTTTGTTAGCTTAGATGACAAACTAAAATGCATTGTTCGAAAATAGCAAAAACAAGCAAAATTTTCAAAAATTATTGCAATGCCCAAATCTACCAGATTGGCATATCTCGTTGTCATTCCAGAAAAACTAGAGGATTCCACCAGCAATACAAATTTTCCCTCTAAAGGAAAGAAAACAGAAACCAGACACCTGAACGCAAGACCTCACTTACCCCTCCCTGGCTAGCAAGACCTCACCTACCTGGACCTGACAACTCCTGTTCACAAGGACACAACGACCCTATTACCAAGCCAAGTAAAGGGGACCTTCTTACCCTCACCCCCAAGACCAGCCGGAGGACCTAGACCCCCAAGGTAAAGAGAATGAAGGAATTGTTCTGCAGCTCTAGCGGGAACAAGGGGAAGGGATCTGAATACCAACCCCCTCCGCCTGTGTTACCAGACATATTTCCCCAGCTCGACGGCCTGCGATACCAGTCGAAGTGAACTGCAATATCAACCACACCTCACAAGTACAGCGACCTGTGATATGAGTCGCGTCAGTCTGTGATACCAGCTGAGTGGTCTGTGATACCAACCACACCTCAACAGCACAGCAACGTGTGATACTAGTTGTGTCGGCCTGTGATACACGACCAAACCTTGACCCTCTCTTTTGGTCCCCTGTAAAAGTAGGGAGATGCTCCTGTACCTTATCTGCAACCCCCGGGAAATTGTTAAAGTTTCAGTAATTGAGTCACCATAGTATTTATATGTTCCTTTTGAGGGATCCCTAACTAACGTAAATAACTAATCAAGTCCACACTATCCTTGCCACTTGTGTAATACACTTATATCTTGAAACACGCTTGGCGAAAATGCCAGCACCGAAAAAATATAATTATATTTAGTTAATATAAATGCCTCCACCCACACACCACTCATCACATAAATAAATATTTCACCTAACTCACCCCCAAACCTAGTCAATATCTCTCAGGTTCTCATATATATTGTATTCCTGCAATCAAGTCTCTGAGGTTCTCATATATATTGTATTCCTGCAATCAAGTCTTCTACAGTGCCATTCATATTGTATGCATTGTTATTATTATGTGTCAAATGTCCATGATACTTCTTCTGTAAATAAAGTTATAAAAACTGTACTCGTGGATCTGCTATACGAATAAGTCCCTAAATTTAACGAACCTTGGGCGTAATGCTTATTTGATAAATACAAAATCACAGCATTATTATAATTAAACAAAATATAAGACTAACTCACAAGACGTTGGATCAGATAGTGTTATATGGGAGGTATAAAAAGGTTTGTTACCCATAGATCTTCATATCTAGTTTATTACCCATGTTTTAATTTAGGTTTTATTCTAGTTATGGTGTAATTCTTAGGGTTCCATTACAATTACCTACATAGGACAGTTTCCCCGGAAGTACAATTGACCCCCAGACAACTGTCCCCGAAGGACAATTGCCCCCGTAGGACAATTGTCTCCCAGAAAATTGCCCTCGAAGGACATTTGCCCCCAAGACAATTGCCCTCGAAGGACAATTGACCCCCGGACAATTGACGCCGTAGGACAATTGACCCCAAAGGACAATTGTCCCTCAGACACTTGCCCCCGTAGGACAATTGAGCCCGAACAATTGCCCCCCCCCAACCATCGGCAAAATGCGTTAACAATGGTAAAAACCTTAGTAAATAGAGAAATGAATATTCGCATTATATAGTATTATGCGTTGATCAATGGCAAGAAAACTCACTATGTAAAAATAATACAACATGTTTAACAGAGTATAACAGAGTATAACAGAGTACCAATGGCATAAGAACAACAATTGGTATAATCACAAAAGTTTCGAAGGCTTCACCAAATAATGAACCTGCTGGTTAACGAAATAATTGACAAGTAAATATTTGGACTTCATATGCATAATTTGGCCATATAATGAACCACTTAGTTATAGGGTTTCCTGTGATTGTTCGAACCTCACCAAATAATCAGCATCACATTATCAACCAGTCTGGGCTTACTTCACGACCTGTCAACAGTGCTTCTGAAACAATCCCGGTATATAATATTAATTGTGGAATTTACGGCGATTGTGCATGGTCACAGGAAACGTAATTATGATGGCTATATCTACGTGAAGCAAAAAGAACTCGTAAAATGTTTTATTCAATAGGAATGCAAGAAACGTCGGCATAGGCTACTAACAATAATGGAACGTTAAGGGGGTAGTGCTTGTTTTTTGATCTATATATTTATATATTAACTTTATTTCTTAGTTTTCTCCCTAGATCTCCATCAAGTTTAAAAAAAACACCCCTTAGACCCCCTTTCAAGATAAATGTGTACGCTAATCATAAGGAGAAGGAGGTCCATAACAAGCGACTACTTCCCCCTTAAAAGCCGAAACAGGAATAGAAAAAACAAAAATTGTGGCTATTCCTGTTTACGTTTTTTATAGTAAGGCGAAGGGTAATATATCCAGGGGGCAATTGTCCGGATACCAATTCATAGACCCTTCTCTTGCTCTCTCTCTTTCTCTCTATGTCTGTCAGTGTCTCTCTCTCTCTCTCAACAGCAGCGTATCGTTATTTTTTAGTATAATATAACAATTCTAACGTATTTACAATTGCTTACATCTACACAATTCTTAGAGACAGACATCTATGAACATGTTCCTTTTACTCTTGTATATTGTTAGTTTGTAGGATATTAAAATTACAGGTTAAGCTGTTTCACATGAATTAATATTTATATGTGAATCAACGGTGGAAGTGGGTGATGTGTGGTGGAGGCACTATGACAGTTGTTCACCTGGAGGTCTTAGGGCACATAATATTGTAGGTGAGAGTCCGTAGTGGAAGTTGTAGGGGCGCCAGGTTGTCCACCTCCGTTAGATTGGCCTTGTAGAGACAGTCAATCCTCCAACATTTCTTTTGTGTTTCAAGGTGTCCAAAGAAGCGGTTCAGTCTTAATATTCTAGAACAGAAGCTGCCAGCCGTGTAGCTCATTTTTGTATTGAGAGGCTGGTGTGTCTGAGCTGCTCCTGCTCAAGATAGTGTGGCCTAATTCATACAGGATTCTATCTGGGACTTGTACAGCATTAGGATAATGTCAGCAGTAAGTCGGTTAGCGATTCGATTCGTATAAGATAACATAGTTTCATACTTGCCACCCTCGGTGTATTCTTGACATTTTTTTTTCCCCAAAAATGTGAGAGATCTATCAAAAGTTACCCCAAGAATAGAGAGATACATTTAATTTATCACACCGCCTCCCTTTTTCAAAAAATAAGTTATTTTGTAGATCCTTCATTCTTGAAATAGTTAAAGTCTGGCTTTTTTCCGCTCAAAACTGTATTCGCCATAAATGTCCCAGTAGGAGATAATGTTGATGTTTCTCTGGAGTTGTAGTATATCCTCCTCTCATCACTCTTTTGTGTTGTTTTACCAATTAATACAGCCTTCAAGGATATAGGGAAAAACCTACATTTCTGTGACAATTGTTTTGAAGCCACAATGCGAATTATTCAGACAGTAGAAAAAACAGATGGGCAAGATAGGAATGAATACACGAATGATGCGGTAAATTACCATAGAGGATGGAAAATATTGAGGGGTGACAGGGACAGCCCCACCCTGGATGCTCCGCCCACGACTGTGGCACACCCCACACACCCTCCGACACTACCCGCATCGCCTCCCCAAGGCCGACACATGCCGCCTGCTGCACCCCAACTATCACCACATGCACAATACCAATTACATAAATCCACAAACCCACCCACTTCACAGCTTCCTACTGTCACTGATAACCCTACTGGCATTGACCAAATAACTTCCCAGGAAGCAAATATGAAGCAAAAGGCCCATTTAACAGGCTCCCCCAACCACAGCCCCCCACTTGACCCGTCCACACCGCCTCCACACCTCTGCCATCTGCCCACTTACTCCCAGCAGACCAGGACACCCAGCCCCCTCTACACCATCTCACAACACCACACCACTATTTCCCCCAACTACCAGGCCTCCCCCTCTCAGACTCAGCTAGTCCCTCAGTATAGCTCACCACAAAACCGTTCTCAGCCACCTTCACCAATATGCAGATATTATCTGAAAAGACGGTGCTATTTTGGCCAAAACGGTGATATTGGAGGAAGATGTAGATTTGCACACCCACAAATTTGCAACATACTGATAAATGGTGGAAACTGCAGATTTGATGGAAAATGCAGATACCACCACCCATCCATCTGCAAGTCGTCACTTAAAATCAAGGCCTGCTATGATACTAACTGCCATGATTTTCACATTAGAGGTACATGGAGGTATGCAAGAAACACAACAAATGGTACTGGTAACCAAAAAAACTCTCCAGCTTCGTGAGGACGAGACAGAGGAAGAAAGCAAGGAGGGAAATGGCAGATGAAGATGAAGAGATCGAGGGAGATGGAAGAGCAAATAGAATACATAGAGCACCTCCTAACCCCCAAACAGTGGCGAATACTTCCCGAAGACTATTAGAAACACATAGTACTCCAAACAATCTCTCCCCACTCTTGTTTGCAAATATACAAGGCCTAAAAAACAGAACCACAAACAAAGTACCATTTATTAGGGGCCTGCTAGAAGAAGGAAACGCTATATTTGCGGCTCTCACAGAAACTCACATTAAAGATCAAGAGGATAGTGAAGTATGGATTCCTGGTTATAACCTACACAGGGCAGACAGAACGCATAGAACATGTGGAGGTGTAGCCTTGTATATACATGACTCGCTGATATGTACTGAATTCCTAAATAACAGTAATGAAGTGGTGGAAATACTGGGAGTTAAAATAGAATCCATAAATTTAGCAGTTATAGTAATATGCAGTACAGGCCTCTGGACTCATCCCTAGAAGAATTCAAAACCCAGCTCAACAAAATAAAATCAGAAGTGGAAACCCTGGGGAACCCAACACCAAATAATTATGTGGCTAGGAGACTTTAACCTGCCAAACATTAAATGAAGACACCTAGAAAACCAGGTAGTGGCAAATAACACAGGAGAAGCAAAATACAAATACAGAGAGCTTTTTAAACTTTGCGACTTTTTTAGTCTTACCCAGCATATTGACGAACCCACATGGGAAAACAATATGTTAGACTTGGTCTTCACTAACAACGACTCTCTAGTACACAGCATTAACATATCGGACACAACATACTCAGATCATAAACTAATTGAGATCAAAACAACCTTAGCAAGTGTACAGACAACCTCAGAATCAAGCCCAAACACCGGCCCTTTCAGTAAATTTAACTTCAATAACAAAAATATTAGGTGGGAAGAGATAAATCAAGAAATGGAGGAAATAGACTGGGAAGATTTAATGAATAACCTGACACCAGCAGAATGTCTAGTCCTAATAACAGAAACCATGACCCAAATTTGTAACCACCTATACCTGCAAGACAAACAAGACAAAGAAGCAAACAGGATCGGGAGAGAAGGAAGCTGTACAGAAGAAGAAAATTACTCACACAAAGGCGCACACATCAAAATCTACAGGATAGACAAAAGACCAAAATAGATATAGAAATTGTGGAAATTGAACAAAGACTAAGAATATCATATGAACTACAACATATGGAAGAAGAGAGGAAAGCTATTGCAGGTATAAAGGAAAATTCCAAGTACTTCTTTTCATATGCCAAACAAAAGGCTAAATCAGCATCAAACATCGGCCCACTAAGCAAAGGGGATGGTTCATTCACAGGGGACAAAAAGGAAATGAGCGAACTCTTACGCCGACAGTATGAAATGGCCTTCAGTGAACTGGATGAAACAAAAGCCATCAGAGACCAAAATATATTTTTCATGGAAACCTCCCTCACGGAAACCCCCCAGATGCTGGATATTGATTTCGGTCCAAAAGACATAGAAGAGGCCATTTCCAACATGCCATCCCACTCGGCACCAGGCCCGGACTCATGGAATTCGATCCTAATGAAGTAATGTAAGGAAAACCTCTCAAAACCCCTGGCTATAATGTGGAGAGGGAGTCTAGACACTGGTGAAATACCAGATAGCTTAAAAAACGCAATAATTGCCCCACTGCATAAAGGAGGGAGTAAAGCACTACCAAAAAACTACCGCCCGGTAGCTCTAACCCACATCATTAACATTTTCGAGCGAGTCCTGCGAAGCAAAATCTCTGCATTCATGGAGGCAAATTAACTACACAACACCGGTCAACATGGGTTTTTAGAGCGGGAAGATCATGTCTCTCACAACTTTTGAAACATTATGACAACATTCTTGAAGCGCTAGAAGAAAAGAAAACGTTGATGTCATCTACACCGATTTTGCTAAGGCATTTGATAAATGTGACCATGGTATAATAGCCCACAAACTAAAAGCAAAAGGTATAACGGGGAAAGTCGGACGGTGGATATACAATTTCCTCGTAAACCGGAAACAATCAGTAGCAGTAAACCAAGTCACATCTGAGCCATCGGATGTCAAAAGCTCAGTGCCCCAAGGAACAGTGCTAGAGCCCCTTCTGTTCCTCATTCTAATTTGCGACATAGATACCAACACAAGACACAGTACGGTGTCGTCTTTTGCGGATGACACAAAACTAAGCAAGATAGTAAACACACAAGAGGACACGGGCCAGCTGCAGGAAGACATAAATGTAGTGTTCCAGTGGGCCAGGGAAAACAACATGGAATTCAATGTAGAAAAATTCCAATTAATAAGGTACGGAGATATTAATGTTGTTAAAGAGAACACAAACTACCATACAGAATCTAACAACATAATAGAATGAAAAGACAGTGTGAAAGACCTTGGGGTGTTAATGTCTGAAAATATAGGTTTCAAAGAACATAACCAGGTCAAAGTTGCGGCTGCGAAACGTTTAACGGGTTGGATTCTGCGTACATTTAAAACACGCGGTGAATTACCTATGATAACGCTCTTCAAATCTCTAGTGCTACCGCGGCTTGAATACTGTAGCGTATTAACATCCCCATACAAAGCCTGTGAAATAAATGACTTAGAGAGTGTACAAAGAAATTTCACTTCGCATATAAGTTCGGTAAAACAGCTACACTATTGGGATCGTTTAAGAGCACTGAAACTGTACTCGCTGGAACGTAGAAGAGAACGTTACCTAATAATATACACGTGAAAATCGCAGAGGGTTTAGTACCAAACCTACATACTCCGATAGTCATGAAAGTCAGTGATAGGAGAGGCTGGGAATGCAATATCCCCCGGATGAATAACAGGGGTGCTATGGGCTGGATCAGCAGCAGAGACAGCCAGCAGAGATCAGCCAGCCAATCAAGATGCCTGATACTCCTAGTGCCACCACCAAGCTCACTGGCCACGTTAAGTGGTTCAATGCACTAAAGGGCTTTGGTTTTATCACCTACAGTGGAGGTAACATTTTTGTCCACTCCACTGGCATCTCCAAACCCAATCCTCTCCATCATGTGCCCTCTCTTGCCACCAATGAGAGGGTATCATTTACCATCAAGAGGAGAAGGCGAGGAGATGAGGCCATCAATGTCATGGGCCCTGATGGAGAGATCCTGAAGGGTTCCAGGCATGGTAGAAGAGGTAAGAGGGAGGACTACCACCAAGCCACAGCAGCAGTCAGTTGTTCAACACCGGACTTGGTCCAGGTTGTTGTTACAACTGCAGTGACCCTCTGCAAAGGGGATCACAAGCTGCTTCAGGAGTATCTTCCAACACTCCTGAAGGTTAATAACCTCCCTCCCATCATCATTCCACCTCTTCCAGGACCATCTGCACCACCCAGCCTCATTCCCACTCAGGTTATGAGGCAAAGAAGCCACCCGAGAAGGAGACTGGACATCCAGAAGCCTCTCTCAAGACCTCCACCACCACCACAAACAGTCTCTGCATCACCACCGCCATCACCAGTCAATGTCGCCGGCCCAGCAGCAGCCTCGACTCCAGCACCTGCCACCCAAGATCCAGTGGCAACCAACTCCTCCGCATCGTCTGAGTCCTCCGACTCCACCACAGGAGAAGGCGTCGATGTGGAGGGGTTAGAGGAGGGAGAAGAGGACATCGACCTGGGAATGACCACCAGCGAGCTGGAGAAGAACATCATCGACTTGACTGCAGAGATCCAGCAGACTGCAGCAGCAGGAAGACGTCCCCCTATAGCGGCCCAGAAGCTGACCAAGTTGCTACACTTATCATTCCAGCAAAAATAGTAAATAGACAATGGAGCATTCTTGGTTGAGCCCGAGAACTTTTCATCTCCTACTGTACTTCGCACTTCTCCACTTTATCTTCCTCTCTCCAAAACTCTCCAATCTCCTACTTTACTCAAGCCATCATCATCATCATCATCGTTGGTTATCATGGGCTGGTTGAGGGCTGGTTATCACACAGAGGCCCACATCTCTTCAACAAACTCCCACGGCGAGTAAGAGACATGAGGCGCGTCTCTTCAGACAACTTCAAGAGAGCCCTCGATGTCGAACTGCAAAAAGTACCAGACGAGCCCATCTTCGCAAGGGAGCGTGCTGTATCTTCAAACAGTCTGCTGCACCAAAACACAACCCACAATGAGGGGCGACGCGCTCCTCGGTGCTGCTAGGAGAGCGGCAACACAACCTTAGGTGACCTTAGGTAAGTAGGTCAGATCATCAGCAATGGCAACAACAGAAGATGCTAACCGAAGAACCTCATCAAAGAAGGTGTTGCACAAAAGAAGTCCTAGCAGATTTCCTTGGAGTACACTGCCAGAAATAGGATAGGAGGCAGATTCCTCCACTTGAATCACAACAGACAGATTTATAATCTACCATATAGCTTCTTGAAATATCTAACAATATCCTTTCAGGACTTCGGTGAGACCTTTTCTATTCAGATTGACATAATGAAAGCCTCATTTAGTTTCTATCCCTCTATCGGTACCTTTATCTCTGCTTTCCTTTCTGGCTCTTCCATAGCTGCGGTTGTCGACGGACATCGGTCACTTCCTCAACCTATGAAAACCGATATTACTCAGGGTTCTGTCCTGTCTCCACTTCTCTTTTTAACATTCATTAATGATCTTCTCAACTGTACCTGTAGTACTATCAACTCGTATGCTGATGACTCTACCTTACACTATTCAATTACTTTTTCCAAAAGGACCAACCATGCACTTATTCCAAAACTCACGCGATGAGGCTATAGCATGCCTATCTTCTGATCTATTAACTATTTCTGATTGGGGCAGAAAAAATCATGTTACTTTCATTACTCCAAAACCCAATTTCTCCATTTATCTACCCAACACAATCTTCCACACGTCTATCCCTTACTCATCAACATACACAGATCATCCCTTCATCTTCTCTCAATATTCTTGGTATTTATATCTCTTCGGACCACTCTTGGAAACATCATATTACCACTCTTGCAAAAACAGCTTCCCAGAAGTTAGGTGCGCTCAACCGTCTCCATGGGTTCTTTATCCCCGCACAGCTTCTTGCTCTTTACAAGGGCATAGTGTGCCCATGTATCAACTATTTTTCACATGAGTGGGGAGGTTCCAACCATACCGCACTTCTTGAAAAGGTAGAGTCAAAAGCATTTCGTCTTCTCAACTCGCCTCCTCTTTCTAAATCCCTACAATCTCACTCTACAATCCGAATGTTGCATCTACCTCACTCTTTCACTGCTATTACAATAATCAGTGTTATTTAGAGCTTTCTCTATGTATAGCTCCTCCCGTATGGAGAGTGGGGGGCACTGGCCCTTCAACACATTACCACCCCTATTCTATCCACCCTCTAACCCAAGAGTGAACCGATTTTCCCAATCTTTCTTGTACTTAACAAGTAAGGTCTGGAACTCTGATACCTCAATCTGTCTTTCCCTCTTCCTGTCTTAAACTGCTTAAAGCTCTGTGTGTCCAGAAATTTTGACTCTAACATGCCTTGAATTTGGCCCTCGCTCTTTCAACTTTGGGAGAGACACTTGTTACAGCCACCTTTCTATTGTCTTTTTCACACACATAAAAAAAAAAGTCTCCATAATTTGTTTTCGATTAAAATTTGGCTCTCACTCTCACTCTCGCTCTCTCTCTCTCTCTTTAACATCACTGTCTCCTTCGTTCTGTTATCACCATTACACACTCGCTCGGTTTCATTTCCTCCACCATCTCTCTCTCTCTCTCTGCTTTGCTATCCTTGCCTTCCACTTTGTAGCAAATTTTATTTTAGCATTAAGTCCAGACTGCCTAGTAGGGACTGCAAGGTCTGTGCAGTCTGTGCATCTATGTGACTCTATGTAACTATCTCACTGATATGTACTAACTTATTCTTCCAATGTTTTTCTTTTCTTTTTAAATTACAGACAACGCTTCGTTATCATTATTTTTGCATTTATTTTAACTTTACTGTTGTTCCACACACACTCACACTCTTACTCTCTCAGATTTTTCTGCATCGTCTCAGGATAGATATAATTATACCATTATACAAAAAAGCATAGCGAGTCAGCATATGGAGTATGCTGTGCAATGTTGGTCTTCGTATCCCTCAAAGGATATATAAAAACTCAAATTCATTCAGCGTAGAACAGCAAAATGAATCCCATTCCTAGAAGTGTAAGCATACTAAGAGATATTGAGAACATTCAATGTTGCTCACTAACTGAGCTGAGAACGAGAGGTCACCTTACAGAATGTTTGAAGATTATGAAGGGTATGAACAACACAAACACCAACAATCGTTTTAAGATAGCCAAAGAGAGTGTATGTAATAAGTGGAAATGAACTATAAACTAATAGGCAGGAAATCAAACCTCGACACAACAAAAACAATTCATAAATGGAACAGTTTTCCGAGTAAACCATTAGAAAGCTGCACAATTTACCCATTCCAGAAAAAGTTACCCATATAAATTAAAGAGAGAGGTGTATTGTAGGCTTAAGGGGAGGTATGTCGTTTTTCTAGACACCCTTCTCCCTCATGCTTAGCCCTATTAGTTTTGAGATTTTAAGACGTTCGCTCCATTAGTTTGTCGAGTTTAAGACCTTTCGCCCAATTTCTTCGTCAATATCAAGACCTTTAGTGCCGTTCAGGTGTCAATTTTTTTCCAACAGAGCAACATTGAGGCTGTAATTTTGGAGTAACCGGCCTTTGGCCAGGACACTTTTCTACCGAAAAATTTACAAATTAATCTCGAAGAGGGATCTTCAGGATGTTTTTTCAAGCTTGATGGAGGCCTAGGGAATAAACTAAAAATATAATGAAAAGATAAATAAACAAGGAAATAAATACGCTCCTCCTCCCTTAAAATGCTGAATTATAGCCTTAACCCGTCCAGCCCCGGCTAGTTTTGTAATGTTTGTTCACCAGAACCCGGCCGGTTTTCAAAAAATTGTTTTATTCCAGAAACAATAGCGAATGGGTTAGGAATGAAGGAAAAACCACGAAAAACCGCTCAAAAAGCTTAAAGAATGGCCCTACAGAGCCCCCGAAAACGTATTTTACAAGAGTAAAAAATTGAAGGCAATTATCCCCAAAAACAGGTTATTGCGCGCTCACGCGCACGTACGTGGACTTTGAGAGTTTTCAACCATCGGCACGGTTGCGTGGGATACGTACACAGTCCCATACAAATCTGAGCCCTCTTGAGTGGCTACACCTGAGGTTACGGTCGGCGCAATTAGGGTGACGCGCCAAGCGCGTCTCTGGGGCTGTGCGTTACATACATCGCCGACGCGCCAGGCGCGTCGCTGGGGCTGTACGGGTTAAAGTGCCATGGTCCAGTGGGATGTAAACAAATTGTTCTTTCATTTATTCCTTCATTAAAATGCTGAAATGGATACTATTATGAGGTAAGGAGAGCTTAGGGGAAACAAGTATACATGTATTTTCATTTACATTTCTATCTTTCTATAAATTCGTACAGCGTTATACATTTCCTACATATCCTGCAAGGGCATTCATTTCCAACTATCTTCATTATACAGCTTTTGGCCAGAGGGATCGGCGGGTTGGGAGAGAGAATCTATCTACTCTATCCTTGACTTATACTTACCTTTATTTAGGTTTCTTCTATTTCTACTAGAATATAGTCCAGATCACCTCGTTTGGATCGTAAAGGCTGTGTGGTCAATGTACCTATGTAAACTCTCTCTCTCTCTCAAATTCTCTCTCTCTCTCTCTCTCTCTCTCTCTCTCTCTCTATCACTCTCTCTCTCTCTCTCTCTCTCAAAGTTTGCTGACGATACAACAATTGCAAATAGCGTACTCTCAAAAGAACAAGTTGACGATATGCAACACAATCTAGATAAGTTATCACGTTGGGCCCACATTTGGCAAATGAGTTTTAATGCGGATAAATGTAAAGTACTACATATCGGATACCAAAATGAGAAAGCAAACTATTCGATGAATGGCACTCAGCTTAAGAGTGTACTGTAGACAGAGAAACCGATCTGGGAGTAACAATATCGAGTAACCTAAAACCGAGTCAACAATGTTCAGAAGTTGTTAAGAAGGCAAACAAAATAATTGGCTTTATAGGCAGGTCATTTGAGCATAAATCCAAAGAAGTTGTCCTAACTCTTTACAATTCCTTAGTCCGCCCTCTCCTGGAATACTTCGTTCAATCCTGGTGCCCTTTTTACCAAAAAGATATAGACAAACTAGAACGAGTTCAACGTAGAGTTACCAAAATGATACCTAACCTAAAGAACAAACCATACGAGGAGCGTCTTAGAGAATTAAATATATTTTCTTTAACCCAACGCAGATTAAGAGGCGACTTAATTCAAGTGTTCAAAATATCAAAGGCATCGACAATATGAACTGTAGTAAGTACTTCACTATCGACCAATCTAATTACACGTGGGGAAACGGTTGCAAAATTATTGGTAAATCTTTTTTACTCACGAATCTAAGAATATCTTCTTCAATCGAGTTGTCAACTAAGTTGCACAAGGTGCTTATTTATTATTTTATTTAAGGTTTATTACTAACGGTGCTGCAGTCTATAACGTCTCGGGGAAGCCCATTCCACAAGTCTTGTGGAATGGGCTTCCCCGAGACGTTATAGACTGCAGGACCGTTGATTCTTTTAAACTTCGCTTAGACAAATATTTTGCATTAAACCCGCGACTGACTGCGTTTGTATATGAATAACTTTATTATATTCCTCCCACAGATTCATTGCGTATATATATTACTAAGACGTTACTCTCTTTTTCCCAGATATACGAAAGATCACTTATAACTGTGTTATGTTACTAACCCATCTGTCCCCTACCAACTTCCGAATCCTGCTACGGACATTAGTTCCAGGGCAGTAGTTCCCTTTCCAATTTTCCCTTACCCACTCTAAACCACTGTTTGGACACTTGATCCTCAGTGTTTTGAAGGACAAGCGGCCTAGAGGGGTCACTAGAACTGTTGTTGCTTGATTTCCTTTGTACTCCTTTGTACTCTCTCTCTCTTTCTCTCTCACCCAGCAAGTTCAAGGGCAGGCCACCAGACCACAAACACCACCATAGAGGCTGGTAGGAAGGAAGGCGGGCGACAGGATCTGAAAGGTCGTTAATCTACCAGGAGGAGGAGAACAAGAAGAAGTGGGAGGAGAGAAGAAGGCTGACAACAAGACGAAGTAATAGAAGAAGTGGAAGGAGAGAAGGCTGACAACAAGACGAAGTAATAGAAGAAGAAGTGGAAGGAGAGAAGGCTGACAACAAGACGAAGTAATAGAAGAAGTGGAAGGAGAGAAGGCTGACAACAAGACGAAGTAATAGAAGAAGAAGAAGAAGAAGAAGAAAGCAGAAGAAGAAGAAGAAGAAAGAAAGAAAGAAAGACGAGAAGGAAGGAAGGAAGGCGACATGAGCAGGCCGTTAATCTCGGAGAAGTAGAAGAAGAAACTGAAGGAGAGGACTAGGGTGGTGGAACAAAAACGAAGGAACAGAAGAAGAAGAAGAACAAGAAGAACAAGAACAAAAACAAGAAGAACAAGAACAAGAACAAGAACAAGAGGAAGGAAGGCGACATCTGGAGGTTGTTAATTTCGGAGTAGGAGGAAAAGAAGAATTATAAGGAGACGAAAAGGAGGATTAAGAGGAGTAAGCATGAACGGAGAGAGTGAAGGAGGGGGAGAAGAAAAGAGAGAAGAACGAAGAAGAAATGGAAGAAATGTGATAGGATCTAAGAGCCATTAATCTAGAAGAAAGAGGGGAAGAAGTAGAAGAGGAAGGCGAAGGAGGAGAAGAAGGAGAATACGAAGGAATAGAAGAACAAGAAGAAGGAAAATACGAAGACAGAAAGACGATAAGATCAACAGGCCATTAACCCTTTGAGTACCAGCGACGTGTTATATTTTGTTCTAGCTGTATTTAGACGATATAATACGCTTACGAAGGATCTGTGGTAGTTAAGGGGAGGTTTTTTAGTTTGGTCTCTAGATATCCTTCAAGCTTAAGATTACACCCCCTTGAGCCCCTTTTAAGATAAATTTTTACATTTTTCGGTAGAAAAATGTCCCGGCTGAAAGCCGGTTCCTCTTAAATTACAGGATCGCTATCGCTCGCCAGGATAAAATCGACACCTAAATGGCACGAAAGGTCTTAAAATTGACAGAAATGGGTTGAAAGTTCTTAAAATCGTCAAAATAATGGGGCAAACGTCTTAAAATTAGAAAAACAATGGGGCTAAACATGAGGGAGAAAGGAGTCGAGAAAATAATCCCTCAAGTGGA
Organism: Paralithodes platypus; assembly: GCA_032716605.1. Classification (NCBI taxonomy): domain Eukaryota; kingdom Metazoa; phylum Arthropoda; class Malacostraca; order Decapoda; family Lithodidae; genus Paralithodes; species Paralithodes platypus. The sequence continues at coordinate 29,230,707 of CM064544.1, read as the reverse complement.
TATCTCCCCTTAAAAGGGTTGGTTGAGATAATATGAATTCAAAGTATTGCTAGAGGTCCTTCCTAACCTAAATAAAACCGCCTAATAGTTGCCAGAACATGATTAAAAGGACGTCCCTGGTACTGTATGGGTTAATGTAGAAGAAGGGAAGAAGAAATATGAGGACACGAAAGAGAGATGAGAAGAAGATAGAAGAGGAGAGATGGCAAAGAAGAAGAACGATAGAGGAGAAGGAGTGGGAGGAATAACGAAGAGAAAGAGAGAGGAAGGATAGAAAAGGGTAATGAATGTGTCCTTACTTTGTTACCCTTCATAAATATTTTGGTAATGATAAATCCCCAATAAAATATAAGAATAAAAATGTATATCTTCTGGGTGTGGTGTCCCGTGTTCGAATCCCGGGAGAGCCATATGTTTTCATTAGTTTATTCAGGTACATTGGGGTTTGTAATGGATGATTAATGTTAAGAACGGGATGTTACTTATATCAAACACCAAAGGGTAAATCACTATCTACATAACCAACTTAATTTTAATGACCTTATTTTACCCTCGATGACAGCTCTCCTCAAAACATAACAAAGTTGTTTAAGGGGGTGACCTGCATTTTTTCTCTCTCTGGGTTGTATCCATTCGGCCCCATTCAGCTTACTGTTTTAGGACATTTATCCTCATCCAGGTGTTGATTTATACCTGGCGGGCGATAACGAGCCACCATATTTTGGATAATATGCTACACAGCTGGCAAAGCCAGATTTCTCCATAAAATGGTGGCTCGCTATCGCTCGCCAGGAAAATAATCGACACCTGGATGGGGATAAATGTCTTAAAATAGTAGGCTGAATGGGACTGTGACGTCTACCAGCGTTGGCAGAATCGCCTCTCGGTAGCCACTAGCGCTCGCCAGGGACATTGAAGTGGGCTACAGTTATCAGAGAATGTTGTTCTTTCTTTCCTAGCAATCGTATTGTCACAGACAGTCCAGTGGTGGTCTTTATTTTCGTCTGTGACAACGGGAAGTGCTTTATATCATTAATAGAATATAACATGCATTGTATATAGTTAAGGAGAGAGAACAATATAGGCAGTGTGGTGGTAGTGTGTGCGTGCGTATACATGTGCTGCCTCCCTCGCTCGGAGGCTCGCGCGTGTGCTTTGTCACGCCCTTGATTGGCTGGCGTGTCTGGCTGTGTCACGTGACACTTGCTGCCTTGTGACGTCTCGGCCTGTGATTGGCCGACCACCGCGTCTTTGTGAGCTCCTGTGTTCGTGGGGGTCCCCAGGAGCTGCCTTCCTCAGAGCGGGCAGTGGCGCACACGACTAACATCCTTTTTACAACTGTCCCCCATATCCCCACCATTCTGATACTGTCTCTCTCACTCAACTTCCTTTCTTTCATTCCTCTAATCTTTTAACGTCACAGCACTCCCTTTGGGTTCTGTCCACGATTTCATATCGGCCCATCGTATTGTGTGCGTCGCTCTCATATATATTTACATGTATTAAAATAGGCTATAAGGGTTCTTAGTCTATGGAGGTTTGATGACTCTGTGTGTGTCTCCCTCAGTGTCCTTAGTTTATGGAGGTTTGATGACTCTTTGTGTGTGTCTCCCTCATTATCAGTAGTGCTCTGCTCAGTTATTTAATGCTAGACTGGGATGAGGTTTCTGTTGTCGTTGTCACCGATGTGTGTACGGTTTGTTTATACCTACACGACATCGACGGTTTCTGTGGTAGCCTAGGTCGTCCTTTTGGTTGTGTCTTTTGCGAGTGCAGCATCGTGTTGTAAGAGAGCATTAGCCTACTACCTTATAACACAGTGCTGCCTCTTTGCTTGACTTTAGAGGGATCGCCAGGGTAGAGCCAGATACTTGAGATCTGGGTCTACCAAGAGAGCATCCCCGTCATTAACGTAACTTTAACCATACCACCTTAAGGACAACGCTAGGCTATGAGCCTGTCTTGCTCAGCCACAGTTTCCTAACCTTGATATCCCAGCTAGACTTTATTCGCCTAGCAGACACTAGTTAGGACCTAAGCTCTTTTGATATGTATGCATTATTTATTCACAAGCATTTATTAGTCTAGGTTGTTGTTGAGTTGCACAACCATAGTAGACTGTTTCGTTGATAAGGAAGTACTTCTTTTAGTGTCGAGCATTACTACCGTTGCGCATTTATAGTATTCTCGTGTCAGTTAACATTATATGTCCTATCTTTTAGTGTATTCCATTTACACGTGTGGTGTCCTGCCTCCTGCCTTTATATAGTTTAAGATACGAGCATCTTATGAGCATCAGACTTTCTTCAGAAGTTTCCAGGTCTATGCTGTAGGACTATACTTCACTTTCTTTCAGATAGGAGTGAAGAGTTTATTGTTGTTTAGAGTAACTGTATTGAAGCATTTTTTGTTTGTATTAAATCTTGCAGTGATTTAATTGATCTTTCCCTAGATTCTTGTTTATGCATTTTAACGTAACTTGCATCCTGTGTGTTATCAGGCTATACCAGTGTGGGTTAGCCTGAAGTAGAGTACATTTATGCCCAGTTAAGGATACCCCGTTATCGCAGATTAACTCTGGAGGGTATAGGTGTTTTGTTCGCCGGCATAATAAGTTCAAGGGTTTGGATCTAGCGTACCGTTGTTGCATAGTGCCGTATTACTAGTCCAAGCATTAAGTGCTCTTGTTTTATTCGTAGCCCCGGTCGTAACAAATGGCGACCTTGCCTGGAATCTTATCTTAGTCAACCTAGTGAACTAAGAAATAATTGCAGGATTTTTGGACATTTGTTTTTGTGAGGAATATTTTGGACACGTGGGATTTTTTTTTGGCAATGTGGTATAGCACTTGAGTTATCTTCAAGCATTTTTTGAGTGAATAGTGCTACATGAGAGTAGGTACTTTTTTTTTTTTATAAACGTTGAGGATTTCCGGTGGACACTATGTCGAACGACGGATCATTACATAGTGAGAGCACAGGCGAGGAGGTGGAGAAGGTGGAGTTGTCTAGCGGCGCTCGGGTGGTAAACAGTGAGGAGGATGCTCGGATATTTTTGGAGGAGCCTGTGTCAGCGGATCGGGTGTCGGGGCTAGACCGGTACGGACTACAGTTTGTAGCCACGGTCTTAGGGTTTCCCGGTACTAGAGGTTTGTCGAGAGGTGAGCTGGTTACCTGTGTGCTCGGTGGGGTGCGTGGGGCTTCGGGTGGAGCGGGAGCTGGGGCACCTTCTGCCCAGCCCCCATTCCACTCGACTCCTACCATGGCGCCCCCTCGGGCTCCGGAGCCGGGTACGTTCCCGCAGGCCGATGCCCGCTGGCGGTTGGGTATATCTCTAGGTGATTCACGGGGTGGGTCCCCAATAGTAGCACCCCCTCCTCAGGGTTTGTCTGCCGAGATGTTGTTTCAGCTCGAACTCGCCAAACTTAACCAGCAGGCTGAGCAACGAAAGTATGAGTTCGAGCTACGAAAGTATGAGGCTGAGCTCAAGCAACAACAGCAGCAGCGGGAATCTGAGCTTAGGATTCAGTCTGAAGAGAGAAAGACCATGTACTGTGCAGACATAGATCTTGAGAAGTCTCGGGTGGAGTCGACAGGGCAGCGTCTCGGTTCTGGGAATCGAGGTCTTGATCAGTCTTTTTCGCACCTGCTCAAGTTAGTCCCTGTATTTGATGAGTCGGGTGTCACCGAGTTTTTTTTGCGTTTTGAGAAGAAGTGCCGGGAGCACCAGTGGCCCGAGGTTAAGTGGGCAGCCCTTGTTTCCTCTAGGTTGGTTGGCAAAGGACTCAAGGCATATGATGCGTTGCCCTTGGAGTCTTGCATCGATTATGAGGTATTGAAGGAGGCTGTCCTACGGGCATATGAGTTACAACCAGAGACTTATCGGTTGAAGTTCCGGGGTGTTACGAAGGGTCGTGAGTGCACCTTTCTTGAACATGACCGGGAACTGTCTGACGCTTTTGGGAATTGGCTGAGATCGGAGAAGGCAACGACGTTTGATGAGATAAAACAGTTGATGCTTCTCGAGCAGTTCTTTAAGTGTACGGGCAGCGAGAAAAATCAAAGAGAAAAATCCTAAAACTCTACAGGAGGCAGCTGAGATGGCTGATCTTAGGCTATCGCTGATTCGTGGGTGCGGGTCTGCACAACGGAACGATGCAGGTAACAAGGGGCGCAACACTCCACCCCCCCGAGTCAGTGATACACCATATAACAATAAAAACAAGAGCAATGATATTAAGTATGACCATAAACCTAATACCGTCCTGTTTAAGAAGGGTCCGGGCCCTTCCCCACCTCAAGGGAAGCCCAAGGGGGAGGTAGAGTGTTTTCATTGTCATAAGAAGGGGCATTTTGCACGATCCTGTCCAAGCAAACTACCTACTGCAGTCGTGTCTTTGGCTGGCAACATTGGGGTGTCTTTAAGGTCTTCTGCTATTACCCGGGGTGATATGTCAGATGCGGGGGCACAGCCAGTGAAGGAGTGTCCGGAAGGCTCGAAACCTGTCCGCGATGCTTTTTGTGGCCATCGAGGGCGTGGCTGCGTGAGTTGGGCTGGTTGCAAGCATGGGTTGGAGTTGCTGCGAGATACAGGTGCATCCCAGATTTTGATGAAGAACTTTACAGGCCAACCTATAAACGCGGCACGGGTGGTTGTGGTGCAGGGTATTAATGCTACACGGTCATACCCATTGGTTCGAGTAGAGCTGGAGGTTGATGGTGTGACACGGGAGCTTGATGTTGGAATCGTAGAGAAACTGCCAGTAGAGGGCGTCGACCTTCTTCTCGGCAACGACTTTGCGGTGCCTACTTCTGAGGTTCCACCCTTAGTCGTTGCCGAGAGGGCGGCCGACGTGAGTAGAGAGGGGCAGGAGTTGGTCGAGAGGTGTCAATTACAGCAGATGGCGTGTGTTGTCACCCGATCTCGTGCATCTAAAGTGTCACAGCCTATTCCTCAGTCTCTAGACCAGCGGAGGAACGGTCGGAAGGAGAAAGCTAAAGTTGGGAAAAGTTTTGAGAGTTTTGATCCAGCGGCTCTTCTTGGCGACTCAGTATTAGCACCAATGTTTAGGTCCAGAGTGGCCCCAGAACCTGTCACACTTGGTGAGGAGGTAGGGGGTGAGAAAACTCCGAGACATCACCGTTACACCCGTAAGCAAGATAGGATAGAACAGCTTAGTATCGGGGGAGGCCATAAGTTGCTCCGGGAGCATCTATATAAATTGGCTCCTTCGGATATTTGTAAGCTACAGTTAGATGATCCTGAGCTTCAAACGTGTAGCAACGGTGCAGTGGAACTTGAGGAGGACGGGGATGCAAAGCCAGGGGACTTCTTTCGTGTGGAGGGTATTTTGTACAGGCGTTTTCTGGATCCCAGACGGAGTTGGGAGGGCGGGTCGAGAGTGGTTGACCAGTTGGTAGTGCCTCGTGTGTGCCGTGATAGCCTACTGAGGTTGGCGCATGATGTACCGTTGGCAGGGCATTTGGGTGTACGTAAGACGGTAGCAGCCTTGGATAAATTGTTTTGGTGGCCAGGTATGAAAGCACATGTGGCATCATGGGTGGCAATGTGTAGTACCTGCCAGACAGTAGGTAAACCAAACCAGTGTATTCCCAAGGCTCTGTTACACCCTATTCCTGTAATCGGGCCACCATTCAGTAAGGTTATAATCGACATGGTTGGCCCTCTACCCCCTACTAGTGCAGGCAATAAGTACCTCCTCACCATTATGGATGTTGCCACTCGTTATCCGGATGCTTACCCCATGCGAAATGGTACTGCTAAGACTGTTGTTCGTAACTTGCTATTGTACTGCTCTAGGTACGGGTACCCGCAGGAATTGCAGTCGGACCAGGGATCCAACTTTACTTCTAACCTTTTTAAACAGACCATGCAGCAGCACGGTGTTAGTACCGTTGTCTCTTCAGCCTACCACCCAGAGAGTCAGGGGGTGTTAGAGAGGTGGCACTCGACCCTCAAGAGCATGCTGCGGTGTTATTGTGTTGAGAATGGTAAAGACTGGGATCTTGGGTTGCCCTATGTATTATTCGCTGCTCGGGAGGTACCTGGTGAAAGCCTAGGGTTTAGTCCCAATGAGCTAGTCTTTGGACATCAGGTCAGAGGCCCCCTCAACATGGTAAGGGAATTTGGGAGGGCACAGCAAAACCATGTTCCATGTTAAAGTACGTCCTCGAGAGCCGTGAAAGGATGCTGAGAAGCCTAGAGTTGGCAGGTAGGAATTTGGTAGGGTCTCCAGCATTGATGAAGGACAGGTACGATGAGAAGACAAAACTCCGGGAGTTTAAGGTGGGGCAGGAGGTGTTGATTTTGTTACCTCTGCCCGGTCATCCGTTGTCTGCTAATTACGCTGGTCCTTATAAGGTGGTAAAGAAGATCTCTGACCTAGACTATCTTGTGGCTACTCCAGATAGGCGTAAAAAGAACCAGCTGTGCCATGTGAATCTGGTAAAGGAGTTTGTGAGGCGACCCCCTGAGCCTCTCGCTGTCCCGGTGTTGACCTGCAGCGGTCATGGAGGAGAAGGAGTGAGGGACAGTGAAGCTCAGGTGGAAGATAACTGGGAGTGTCATGTCTCTGCAAACCAGTGGGCGGGGAACTCCAGACAGGTGGCTGACGAGGCTCTAGTGCACCTGCCTGAGCAACAGCGTGTAGCCATGCAGCGCCTGTTTGATTCATACCCCACTGTGTTCGCAGAGCATCCAGGCCTCACAACTCGGGTGGTGCATGACGTAGACGTGGGAGATCACCCCCCCCTTCAAATCAGCACCCTACAGAATTCCACCCATTAAATTCCCAGCCCTCCGAGCAGAGTTAGAATATATGTTAGAACGGGGGTTGATTGAGAAGGGGGCAGTGAGGTGGACATCTCCTGTCACTCTGCAGCCTAAGCCTGACGGGAAGGTTCGCTTCTGCGTTGACTTTCGGAGATTGAACGAGTTGACTCCCACCAATGCTTATCCCCTTCCCCGTGTTGATGAAAGTGTAGACAAGATTGGTAAGGCAAAGTTTTTAACTAAAGTAGACCTAGTGAAAGGCTACTGGCAGGTGCCCTTGTCTAAGCGGGCGAAGGGGGTATGCGGGTTTGTGGTTGATGGGAACACCTACCGTTGCAATGTGATGCCGTATGGTCTTAAGAATGCCCCAGCATCCTTCCAGAATCTTATGAATGAGTTAGTAGCTGACATCCCTAACTGCACTGTCTACCTAGATGACGTTATAATCTACGATGACAACTTTGAGAGTCACTGTGAGCACATAGAAGCCTTGTTTCGGAAGCTCAGTGAGGCCAGCTTGGTGGTCAATCTGGGCAAGTGTGACTTTGTCCGGGCAACTGTACAGTATCTCGGGTTTGTGGTCGGGTTAGGCCAGGTGTGTCCCCCCCAAAACAAGATACAGGATATTAACCAGTTCCCCAGGCCGTCCACCAAGCGGCAGATCATGAGATTTTTGGGCATGATCGGTTACTATCGCCGTTTCATTAAGGGTTATTCTACTGTCTTAGCTCCTCTGACAGATTTACTAGCAAAAGAGAAAAAGTTCAAGTGGGCACCTGAGTGTGAAAGGGCTTTTTCGCTGGTCAAGCACCTACTATGAACTCACCCAATCCTCAGGGCCCCTGACTTTGAAAGACCATTCCAGCTGGCAACAGATGCCAGTGGTGTAGAGGCTGGTGCCGTCTTAATGCAAACAGACGAGGAAGGTTTGGAGCATCCAGTCAGTTTCTTTTCAAAGAAGTTTAATTCCGCTCAGAAAAACTACTCTGTGGTAGAGAAAGAACTGCTGGCAATAGTGTTGGCGCTCAGGCACTTTGAAGTATATGTTCCTGCCTATGGGCCAGTCGTGGTGATTTACACCGATCACCACCCTCTTAAATTTCTGAACCAATTCCATAACCGGAATATGAGGCTGACACGTTGGTCACTTATGTTGCAAGAATACAATCTAGACATTCGCCATATTGCCGGTTGTGAGAATGTGATTGCAGACTGTTTGTCGAGGGTGGAGGATCCGGCGTAGATCACCACAGGTGTGTGGATTTGAGTGGAGAAAAACTAGGCTTGCCCCTGTAGAGCAGCGGTCAAAAACAACATTAAAATTAAATAAAAAAAATCACATAAAAACTCTTTCTTTTTGATAGTTAATTGTAAGTTGCCAATATTATAGCTAATGTCCTAAGTTGAACCTGTCTTTCACTTAGGAGGCTGGGCTCTGTGAAGCTCGCTCAGGGAGCATAGTAGGCTAAAATTATACTATTATGTTTGGGAGGGGTTATAAGATTTTCTTTATGCTAATGTGTTGTTTTTATTTAAGATTGAGCTTTGCATTTCATTTTCTGGTGGAGTGGCTAAGTGTGGCGGGTCTTGTCGGCATTCTGCCTTGTCAGATATCGTGCTCGCCTAATGTTGAGCGTCCTATATCTTGGGCGGGGTGTGACGTCTACCAGCGTTGGCAGAATCGCTTCTCGGTAGCCACTAGTGCTCTCCAGGGACATTGAAGTGGGCTACAGTTATCAGAGAATGTTGTTCTTTCTTTCCTAGCAATCGTATTGTCACAGGCAGTCCAGTGGTGGTCTTTATTTTCGTCTGTGACAACGGGAAGTGCTTTATATCATTAATAGAATATAACATGCATTGTATATAGTTAAGGAGAGAGAACAATATAGGCAGTGTGGTGGTAGTGTGTGCGTGCGTATACATGTGCTGCCTCCCTCGCTCGGAGGCTCACGCGCGTGCTTTCTCACGCCTTCTCACGTAGGTGTCACGTGACACCTACTGCCTTGTGACGTCTCGGCCTGTGATTGGCCGACCACCGCGTCTTTGTGGGCTCCTGTGTTCGTGGGGGTCCCCAGGAGCTGCCTTCCTCAGAGCGGGCAGGGGTGCACACGACTAACATCCTTTTTACAACTGTCCCCCATATCCCCACCATTCTGATACTGTCTCTCTCACTCAACTTCCTTTCTTTCATTCCTCTAATCTTTTAACGTCACAGCACTCCCTTTGGGTTCTGTACACAATTTCATATCGGCCCATCGTATTGTGTGCGTCGCTCTCATATATATTTACATGTATTAGAATAGGCTATAAGGGTTCTTAGTCTATGGAGGTTTGATGACTCTGTGTGTGTCTCCCTCAGTGTCCTTAGTTTATGGAGGTTTGATGACTCTTTGTGTGTGTCTCCCTCATTATCAGTAGTGCTCTGCTCGGTTATTTAATGCTAGACTGGGATGAGGTTTCTGTTGTCGTTGTCACCGATGTGTGTACGGTTTGTTCATACCTACACGACTTCGACGGTTTCTGTGGTAGCCTAGGTCGTCCTTTTGGTTGTGTCTTTTGCGAGTGCAGCATCGTGTTGTAAGAGGGCATTAGCCTACTACCTTATAACACAGTGCTGCCTCTTTGCTTGACTTTAGAGGGATCGCCAGGGTAGAGCCAGATACTTGAGATCTGGATCTACCAAGAGAGCATCCCCGTCATTAACGTAACTTTAACCATACCGCCTTAAGGACAACGCTAGGCTATGAGCCTGTCTTGCTCAGCCACAGTTTCCTAACCTTGATATCCCAGCTAGACTTTATTCGCCTAGCAGACACTAGCTAGGACCTAGGGCTCTTTTGATATTTATATGCATTATTATTCACAAGCATTTATTAGTCTAGGTTGTTGTTGAGTTGCACAACCATAGTAGACTGTTTCGTTGATAAGGAAGTACTTCTTTTAGTGTCGAGCATTACTACCGTTGCGCATTTATAGTATTCTCGGGTCAGTTAACATTATATGTCCTATCTTTTAGTGTATTCCATTTAGACGTGTGGTGTCCTGCCTCCTGCCTTTATATAGTTTAAGATACGAGCATCTTATGAGCATCAGACTTTCTTCAGAAGTTTCCAGGTCTATTCTGTAGGACTATACTTCACTTTCTTTCAGATAGGAGTGAAGAGTTTATTGTTGTTTAGAGTAACTGTATTGAAGCATCTTTTTTTTGTATTAAATCTTGCAGTTATTTAATTGATCTTTCCCTAGATTCTTGTTTATGCATTTTAACGTAACTTGCATCCTGTGTGTTATCAGGCTATACCAGTGTGGGTTAGCCTGAAGTAGAGTACATTTATGCCCAGTTAAGGATACCCCGTTATCGCAGATTAACTCTGGAGGGTATAGGTGTTTTGTTCGCCGGCATATAAGTTCAAGGGTTTGGATCTAGCGTACCGTTGTTTCATAGTGCCCTATTACTAGTCCAAGCATTAAGTGCCCTTCTTTTATTCGTAGCCCCGGTCGTAACAGGACCGAATGGATTCAACAAAGACAGAGACAAAAGGCAGGTCACTCCCCTTAACCCATTTATTACCGGAGACGTCCTTTTCATTATATTCTGGCAAATATTAGACGATTTTATTCAGTTTAAGAAGGACGATTACCCATTAAAAGATAACAAACTATCCTTATTAATAAGTTTACCTACCATAATTAAAATACCGCGAAAATGCCAACAAGAGGCATCGCCCATACCCCCAGAAGAAGGCGAAGATGAATACTCCAAACTGACGAGTAGCGGCACTGGATCAAGTCACGCCGGAACAAGGACGAAAGAGCTCACCAACGAGTCAACGCCCCAACACAGCAGGTCGGAACATCAAGCATAATACCCTCACGAAGAGGAGGGTATTATTTAGCCAGCCCTTCTGAAACCGGTTGAACTCACTTCCTTAAAATTGTATTTTCTTCTTTTAAGTAATGTTATCATAACCCTGTATACCCAAAAATAAACAAACGTTATGATCACCCATGTATTCTTGCGTTATCTGTTCTCCCCAACTCACAATATACTCACGGGGGGAATAGAGAAGTAGTAATCTATGTATTCTTGTTTTATCCGTTCTCCCCAACTCACAATATACTCAGGGGAGAATTGAGAAGTAGTAATTAAGAGAAAACGCATATCTTCACTACAGAAGAAATCAATGCCAGATGAAACCATTATATGCCTGTATGAAAACTTTGTTATGCAATATGATGTGAACCTATACTTCAATAGACCCTGAAACCTTGTTTTTCCACACATATCCACACATGCCTTTCTTTTACATTCTTCAACTAGTTTACTATTTACACAAACCACACATGCTTTTTTCTATTTAAGAATCCCCTGTAAATCTTCGTCCCCAAGAAAATAATACGGGAGATCTGCCGCTCCCGCGCCCCGAGAGGGGGCGCTCCGGACGTTTAAATACCTGGTGTACACACAGGCCTACCAACACGAACCGATAAGGTTAGATACGTAGACACCCCTGTAAACACCACCATGCTGAGAGAGATTTACATATTCTTGTGCCTAAAATTACGAGCAACCAAGATCAGTAGTAAAACCCAGCCACCACCACCACAGGAAGGAGGAAGACAGAATAACGCTGTCTCGCACGCATCACAGCCCTCAACTGTCCGGTGCGCACGGCATACCTTAAATGCACCCGACACCACCAATCCTCCCCGAGAACCCAAAACTCGGAATTCATTCACTTCACTCACTATTATTGTTTTTCAGAGTTCTATTGAAGTGACCCAAACCCCCTATGATTTTATAAATTAACCTTGATGAAGTAGCCTACTCTAGGAACATTAATTGACCTTACTCATCACACCACCACCGAGTATTGACTTGCTATTGAAGGAGACCTGACCAACAGAGTAAGAAGGGGTCAAGAACCCCATCTAGGATAACTCCCCATGCCCTTACCATCCTAGAGGTACCACAGGAGTGCACTCAGTAATCCGCAATACCAGTTCAGGATTTCTGAGGAAAGTCAAGCAATTGTTGAGACTTCAAAAAGTATTGACTTACGAAACTTAATATTGCTCTCCATTCAGTTGGACTAATACGGCCTGCCGAAAAGTCCAGATACTGTCTGTAAAACCCTAAACTAGGGATCCTCGTTAGAATCAGGCCTGCCTAGCTAACGTGGAGATCCTACTTAGGCGGTTACTAGTTAGTCTAGTGAAGAATGTATACGGCCTGCCGATATTTCTTCTGAGACTACCAGTCCCCGTTAACCCACTAACTCTATACTAGGGGTCTCGTTAGAATCAGGCCTGCCTAGCTAACGTGGATATCCTACTTAGGCGGTTACTAGTTAGTCTAGTGAAGAATGCATACGGCCTGCCGATATTTCTTCTGAGACTACAAGTCCCCGTTAACCCACCAACCCTATACTAGGGATCTCGTTAGAATCAGGCCTGCCTAGCTAACGTGGAGACCCTACTTAGGCGGTTACTAGCTAGTCTAGGAATAATGTATACGGCCTGCCGATATTTCTTCTGAGACTACAAGTTATCGACAGCACCATCTCTAAAAGAAGTTGAGTTAGCGGCCTGCCGTCCTCAATATTCTCTAGAATGGGAAGTACCAGTGTCCTTGTCGAGGAACTCTGTCATCGTTCGGCCTGCCGACGTAACATAGGCTCCCTCGCAAGGTTACATTTTCCACAGTGAAAAGTAGAGAGACTACGGCCTGCCGCCCTCTCTATTATTCTCTGTTTAAAGTGGACACTGCCACTCGGCACAGGTAGTCTCAAGCCTCTGAGACCGCTGTGTTAGAGATAGGGCTTGGCGAGAAACCCTCACGGGCACTCTGCAGAGACAAGTCCTTGGTGCACTGAGTCTGTGGCATTCCATATGACTGTGTAACTTAAAGGTTTAAACACCGCCCCGGGTCCCCCGAACCTCTCATAAAGATCAGGGCAGACAGTAATATCACTCCAACTGAAATTACTGCGTTCGTCCGATATCGACCACATAAGACTCGATATTTAAGATCCTAGTCCGAGAGTACCTTAACAGGACTTCATCAACGATTGATATACTGATCAGAACAGTCGAGTAGTTTCTCCTACCTCTGAAATACTCGCGTTAGTTCGTTATGGTGCCCAACAGTAATTCGCCAGACGATTGCTATATGTTACGGAGCCATACTTAAGATCTCAAGCCCAATCAACCCATCTGTAACTACTTCACACAGCCGGCTCACCTAGACGGCCTATGGGGAAGCCACCAACGAGAACCAACCACCTCCAGAAGTATTCACCGGAGACGTCCGGAGAAAATTTACCACGCCGGGAGACTAAGAGAAGAAGATAGAGTGACAGCAAGTAAGACAAGTGTCGAGTGAATAAAATAAACAGAGTTCCCCCAAAAGTGGCTTAAATGCGTATAAATCCGCACCAGTGTTAATAAGCGGGTCTTAAAGCTACAAGTTGCACCACCATACAGTACGAGTAATACGTAATACGGATCAGTAATTTGCCACCCAACAGTGAATCCATTTTTAATTAATACACTTTTAACCTATTATTGAGACTTCAGCAACTCTGCCGAAATTGACCACAGTGCTAGAAAATATTTCAGAGTCTACCAGTGACTCCCCATTTTCTATACAACCCAGCTGCATACCTCTGGGGTTACTTGACCTTGAACTTTAAACACTGTGACATTCCTGAAAGAAAACGAAAGCGGTCACTCCACTACTAGAAACACTTATCCCTCGTCTACCCCAGTGTCTTAAAAACTATCTCGCAGATATAGTGAAGTTGGTCAGTAATAAGTACTCCCTATCTAGCTCCGCGACTGTGCTAGGAGTCAGTGATAAGATTAAGTACTATTTCACTGGCAGTGATACGTGTCTTATGTGTTCAGTTCCAGATTATTTCTCCAATAGAGTGCAAGAGAAATAAAGCTGTATTATTAAATCATATCTTGTGATATACTTATCCTCTGTTTTCCTTTCATATTATATGTACGTATTTGAACTTGGAAGTCCCAGTGGAGTAGAACTCACCATATCCAATTGTTAATCCTGCATAAAATCAGGGCATAACAATAATACCGTCCTAAGCTTAATAAAATCGTCTAAATATAGCTAGACTACAATTGAAAAGACATCGCCGGTAAGAAAGGGGTTAAGAATAGCCAAACAAATATAAGAAATACATCATAGTAGACTGAAAGGGTTAACAGGAAGGAAATTACATTAACAAATTAACCCCTTTGGTTGTATTTGTATGCAGACTAACATAAAAGGTCCACGGATGTTTATGACTGACTGTACAATCGGGGGTATTAAGTGTTGTCATATAGTCCAGTGATTTTCCGTATTTCGCTCAAAAAGTGTTATTGGTATCTTTATAGTTACTGGGAAAAGTGCTTATCCCTCAAAGTATTAGTCAGTGACCGAAACTTTGTGAAATATTTGACAACACTTATTAACCTCGACCGTATAGCTGCCCACATTAACCTCGACCGTATAGCTTCCCACATTAACCTCGACCGTATAGCTGCCCACATTAACCTCGACCGTATAGCTGCCCACATTAACCTCGACCGTATAGCTGCCCACATTAACCTCGACCGTATAGCTGCCCACATTAACCTCGACCGTATAGCTGCCCACATTAACCTCGACCGTATAGCTGCCCACATTAACCTCGACCGTATAGCTGCCCACATTAACCTCGACCGTATAGCTGCCCACATTAGTTCGGGATATTATAACATCGAAATATAATGAGTATGTATTATTTGTGAATACAGTTGCTAATGCAGTGGTTAACTCATGGGATTGGTCAGCTGATATGTATAACAAACCACACTCTCAATTAATTCATAATATTTTACTCTCATACATAAGATCAAGACGAGAACAAAACTTATGTGGGCAACTGCACATGTAAACGTGTTAAGGGGAGATGGGTCGTTTTTCGGGACCCCTTTCTCCCTCGTGTATAACACCGTTAATTTTGAGATTTTAAGACGTTAGACCCATTAGTTTGACGGTTTTAACACCTTTTGCCCCATTTCGTTGTCAATTATAAGACCTTTCGTGCAATTTAGGTGTCGATTTGTTCCTGGCGAGCGAAAGCGAGCCTGGTATTTTAAGAGAAATCGGCCTTCGGCCGGGACATCTTTCTATCGAAAAATGTACACATTTATCTTGAAGGGGGCTTAGGGGGTGTTTTTCTAAGCTAGTGGGCTGGTCTATCAGAGTGAGAACTGAGCGATCTCTGCCATACCCATAGCTTACTCTGACTGTTCCTTTTACTTATATATTTTCTAGATCTCAAGTGACGGCGTCTCTTCCGTGGATTGACCTCCCAATCTACCAAGATTGGAAGCCAAAGCGTCACATTTTTCCTTTGCCCCTCAACTTTCTCTTCATAATTGCTGAGGGGCACAGGGCCCTGGGTGGGGCTTTGGTTTCCCGGGCGTTTCCTCGCCCTCCTCGGCTCCCCGCCATGGAGTGGCTTCGGTCACTCGGGCTTTATTGTGGTCGGCAGGGAGGGTTCTGTGGGGGGCGCTCGGTTATGGCCTTGGCCTTGCTCGGGGCCTTGGGGCTGTTCGGCCAGGCAGCTTGGGGAACAGCAACAACAACAACAACTAACACATAAATTAATAAACGAATTTATAGACCAAAAAAACAGCCACCAGCCATTTAAGGAGGTATGGCGCAAGAGCTTTTATGCTCAATTATCAATGGTCAATATTTTTCCGACAACATTTATAGGATCCTTTGCTCTGGTATTGGACTCTATAATTTATGCAATATACTTAGGCCAACATCATGACTCCTAACCTATTATAACTAAAAAAAGTGCTAGAGGAAATGGGCTGTAAATGTCCATACCTATTTCTTGGTTGATTTTTCCCAAATGTCAACTCGAATACTCTAGCCCATTTTTTAAGTTACAAGAGGTTAGAGGTCACGATTTCTGGCTTACGTATAATGAATAGACTATATGAAAGAATTATCTATAAAGTTTACCCCATAATTTGCCGAGCCAGAGTTACAATAAAGAGTGAGGGGAAAAGTGCCTGTGCGATACAAAGGAATACAAAGAAAATCAAGTAGCAACAGACCTATTGATCCTTACAAGCGTTACCGACGTTAGTAGGTTGTTAGTAAAACCAGAACCAAAGCTACTTACGAAGCTCATCCTAATCGTCAGGCAGAGATAACTTACCTGTTGGGGAGAGATAACAGGTTAATTAGTTACCTGGAGAGTATAATAATAATAATAATAATAATAATAATAATAATAATAATGATAAGCATAAAACTAGTAATAATCAAATTATTAGTATTGTTGCTGACAATAATAATAACACTATGACTACGAATATGATTAGTAATAAATAAAGTAGAAGATAGTGCAGTTTTCTCAATTTGAAAAAAGGCTACATACAAACCATGCATTTTGTTTTGTTTTATTATTTACCTTTACCCTTGACATTTTGCATATTTTCTTATACTATATAAATAACAATTGTATAAAATGAATGGGAAAACTTACATTATACCATCTACTGAGGCCTCTTTAACAATGGCACTGAAGGGGGTATTTGTCTATTAGGTATGGTTGTGGCCGAACATTCTCAGGCCATTATGAAGCATTAATCGGTAACAAATTGTTCATTGAAAAACTGAAACCAGAGCTAAAAATTGTGAATACAATATATATATATATATATACTGTATATATGCCTGTAGATACCGGTATATATATATTTATATATATATATTTGTCTTCATAAAAGCAAACATGGTTAAATTAAATAGCAATTTCAACATTAGTTTATTATTTAATTTTTCAATTTGTCTAATTAATTTTCTCTGGTCTTCGTTGATGTTCTGCAGTAGTCGACCTATGTTTGATGACGTTTCGGAGATAGCTGTCTCCATCTTCAGGTTGGAATAGTTAATGGTTTGAAATGAAGTTCTCAGGGTTTATGTAGGGGTCGGTGTGATCTGACGTTGACCTGACAGAGGTAGGGGGCGGGGCTACACTTGGGGTGACGGTTTTATATTGGCTGGAGGTGCCCAGGTTGACCTCAATTGGTAGTGATGAGTACAAAGGAGTACTAAGGAAATCAAGCAACACCAGTTCCAGCGACCCCTCAAGGCTGCCTGCCCTCCAAAACACTGATGGTCAAGTATCCAAACACTGGTTTAGAGTGGGTAGGGGAAAAATGGAAAGGGAAGACTGCCCTTGGACAAAAGTCCGTAGCAGGATTAGGAGATATTAGCAGGGGACAGTTGTTAGTAATATAATAGAGGAACAAAATAATAATAATAAAACTTTATCACAAATGCAATCAGTCGCGGGTTTAATGCGAGGTGTTTGTCTAGGGGATGATTAAAGGAATCAACAACGGTGCTGCAGCCTATAGCATCTCGGGGAAGCCCAATCCACAAGTTGATGTCTCGATTGAAGAAGACATTCTTAGACTGTCAGTTAAAAGATTTTCCAAAAAATTTGCAACCGTTCCCCCACGTGTAATTTGATTGGTCGATAGTGAAATATTTATTACAGTTCATATTGTCGATGCCTTTCATAATTTTGCACACTTGAATTAAGTCGCTTCTTAATCTGCGCAGGGTTAAAGGAAATAGATTTAATTTTCTAAGACGCTCCTCGTATGGTTTGTTCTTTAAGCAAGGTATCATTTTGGTAACTCTACGTTGAACTCGTTCTAGCTTGTCTATATCTTTTTGGTAGTAAGGGCACCAGGATTGAACGCAATATTCCAGGAGAGGGTGGACTAAGGAATTGTTAAGAGTTAGGATTACATCTTTTGATTTATGCTCAAATGACCTGCCTATAAAGCAAATTATTTGGTTTGCCTTCTTAACAACTTCTGAACATTGTTTACTCGGTTTTAGGTTACTCAATATTGTTACTCCCAAATCAGTTTCTCTGTCTACACTCTTAATCCACTGGACCCCAGCGAAGCATGTGATGCGTCGGCAATGAATGTATCCCTAAACCCCAGCGTCGCATAGGGTGCGTCGCGGTTAATTACTCCAGTCCTATGGCACCTAGAGGGCTCAGATTTGTATGGAAACTGCATAAGTATCCCACGCAACAATGCCGATGGTTTAAAACCCTCAAAGTCCAGCCGCGGCGTGCGTATGAGAGTGCAAAAACCTGTTTTTGCATGTTTTCGCCTACCCATTTCCCCATGTTAATTCCGATTTTCGGGCGCCCCGTAGGACCGAGGGGATCAGTTTTTTGTGGTTTTTCCTTCATTTCTAACCCATTCCAGGTGTTTTCTGAAAGAAATTATTTGTTGACAACCTGCTGGTCCTGGAGTGTACATTTATATTATATTGCCTGGGGCTGAGTGGGTTAAGCTGGGTGCCATTCATTGAATAGTTTGTTTTCTCATTTCGGTTTTCGATATGGAGTACTTTACATTTATCCGCATTGAAACATATTTGCCAAATTTGAGCCCAATGTGACAACTTATCTAGATTATGTTGCATATCTTCAACATGTTCATTTGAGAATACGCTATTTGTTATTTTTGTATTGTCCGCAAACTTTGAGATTGTACAGGCGAGACCCTCATCTATGTCATTAATGTAAACTAGGAAGAGAACTGGCCCCAGTACCGATCCCTGGGATACCCCGCTAGTTACATTGATCCATTTAGATGCTTTACCGTTTATGACTACTCTTTGCTTTCTGTCACTGAGCCAATTTTCTATCCATTTCAACACACTGTCTTTTATTCCATGCGCTTTTAGTTTTATCAATAAACGTTTGTGGGGAACTTTGTCAAAGGCCTTTTTGAAAATCAAGGTATATAATATCTACAACTTTACTCTCATCATATAGGTTGAGAATATCGTGGAAGAAGTCTAAGAGGTTTGCTAAGCAGGAGCGTTTATTACGAAAACCGAAAACCGTGTTGAGTATCTTTAAGTATGTTATTTTCCTCCAAGTGATTTACGAGTTTGTCTCTTATGAGTGTTTCTAGCATTTTACATACAATTGAATTTAAGCTAATTGGACGATAGTAACTAGCTAAGGATTTGTTGTCTTTTTTTAATATCAGTGTTACGTTGGCTAGCTTCCACTGATCAGGCATAGTCCCAGACTGTAAGGATATATTGAAGAGCAATGTCAGTGGTTTGGAGAGCTCATACTTAGCTTCCTGTTATACAGTATAGTCTCATTGCTTACTTAACCATTATATTCCATACTTACGTATTTACATGAATTACTCATTATTTTAACTACTTTAATTATATTCCTATTATAATAACTTAACATAGATATAATCATCATTGTATGTCTTGTATTATATTCAGCTATTGTATTCAACAGGAAAACCAAGGACGCGTGCCCCCAGGGAGGGGGCACACCCCTAACACACACACACACACCCAAAATCCTAGGAGTAACATACGACACCCAAATGACATTCAAACAGCACACCACAAACACAAAAAAGAAACTGACACCCAGACTTAACGCCCTCAGATCAGTTGCCCACACAAAATTTGGACACAACAAAGAAACCACCACCACAGTCTACAAACAATACATTAGATCAGTTATGGAATACGCAAGCCCGGCCTGGGCTTCTAACCTAGCTGAAACACATCATAAGACCTTACAGACTATTCAAAATAAAGCCCTTAAAATCATCACAAGATGCACAGCTACTACACCCACAGATCACCTACATCAAGAAACCAAAGTCCTAAAAGTCAAAGATCATCTAGACATGAGAGGCACTCAATTCCTGGCAGCAGCCTCCACGAATCAACACCACCCACTACACTACATGGCAACACACCCACAGACACCATGAAATATCAAAACAACACCCAGCACACGCTATCACACACAAATACTGTCTTCTCTTCCTCCCTGCCCAACCAAAACCAACTTCCGGAAGCACATCCATACTCATATCACTCGTCGTTCCATCCACTCACTCATAGACAACACGCAGCTGCAAGCACGACCTCCCGAAATCCATCCTTCTGAATCCTCCCTTCCTCGCGAGGACAGAGTCCACCTGGCCAGGCTGAGATGCGGACACCATCCAGCTCTTCTGAGCTATCAGAAGAGACTGGATGACTCCGTCGTCGACACCTGCCCGGGTTGTAACACAGCACCCCATACCATAAAACACATCATAGAAGACTGCATTTCACACAACCACTTACGCCAACAACACAATTTACACTATTTGAGAGCTCTGTGGGACAGCCCGACCGTGGCCATGGCCTTCCTTAAGGACTCAGGGCTGTTCGGCCAGGCAGCTTAGGGAACAACAACAACAACAACAACAGGAAAACCAATGGGTATTCATCTGACCTTTCAGAAGAAGGGGTCATGGGAACCTACTTTGGTCAGCATATTAGATCCATCCTACATCATGTGAGTAGGGCATGGACATCATGTGCCTGGGGTGTGCCGGGGATGTGTATAGGGTGTGCATGATGAATTTAAACCACACCCCTTTTTGCTACCTTATCAGGTATTGGATGAGAGCTCTGTATGATACCAAATGTATGGTATTGCGTCATTTAGAGGGCGTATCCCGAGGTTATATAAGTCGTGGATAACGGTAATTGGCATTCAGAGAAGTGACCCCATCCTTTGTACCAACAAGGGGGTCCGAGTGCCAGTCGTAATAGTGTTGCCAGACTTTATACTTGTCTTATTTGATCTTGAGTATTTTATAGTATATTCTGAAGAAGTTCTAAGTTAACATTTAATAAATTCGATGAGAAGTTTATTCAAGTTTCAGTTTCCTTTCTATTATATCTTTAAGGTCTGATACTATTCTACAGTATATACATTTAATAATTATCCTCTCTAGACTAAGGAGAGTGGTGACAGCTTTCATTGGGTTATAGACAAGTTATAACTCTAGGCGAGATCGTATCAGGTTTAGGCGATTTATTTACCTTGAGTTTATCTTAACATTTCAAAACTTCTCTCTCTGTAATGCTGATACTGCTGAGAGAGTCAGAATTATCTATCTGAGAGGGGGTATGTCGCTGATTGGCTAGTGATATAGGAGGAGGGGCTAGGGTCGTGGAGGGTGTCTTGCTACTGTAGGAGGGGTGGCATTAAGGGCTGGGGAGGGCCTGAAAATCTTCTACCTGTATGTTTAAAGTGGGGCAAAATGTTTGGATGTATATAGCTTTAAGGAAAGCTAGGCGTCTGAGGTCGTTTTCTAGGTCTAGTATGGTGGTGTGCTGGTCTAGGTCTGGTCGAGTGAGGGCCTGGTGGAAGAGGGCTTTGTAGTGTGTTTATATGGCACCATTTTGCAGATGCATAGTAAGACGTCTTGCCAGTCGTGTCTGCGTCATGTCATCCCGATGTAAGAATGTGGCCCGTAGTCTACATTGTTGCAGGTATGTCAGTAAATGACATGGTCTTCCTGTAGAGACGTCATTTTTTTTTTTGTCTATGGGGATGAGGGAGACAAAAGGCAAAACTGCCAGTGACGAGTGCCTCCCCCAGAGATAAAAGAGTGACAGGGCCAAAATCAAGGAATGTTCGAGCCTGAGGGCAGGTCGGTTA
The DNA here is from genome assembly GCA_032716605.1 of Paralithodes platypus. Lineage (NCBI taxonomy): Eukaryota > Metazoa > Arthropoda > Malacostraca > Decapoda > Lithodidae > Paralithodes > Paralithodes platypus. The sequence goes on along the minus strand of CM064544.1, from coordinate 29,209,315 downwards.
CGACTTATAGTAAACGTATAGTAAATGAGTTTAATTTGTTGCTCGGGGTTGGTGGGGAGTACGTTTTTCTTTAGTATATCTTGCATTATTGCCTCATCAGTTTTATGCTCGGAGGACATGTGGTTCCTGTAGTAGATCTTGATGTCATCATTTGGGGTAGGGGTTCATCTGTATACCATTTTTCTATGTGTTTATTGATAGCTTGTTGGACATCGGAGGTACTATAGCCGTTGTTTATGAGGACTTGGGTGAGGCGATCAAGTTCGGTGTGGGTGTCCTTCCAACTGGTGCAATGGGAGAGGGCCCTCCTGGCGTAGGCGTTGATGGTAGAGAGGAGATATCTCGGAGGGCATTCACTCTCCCCGTTTAGACAAATTCCGGAGTTGGTGGATTTGGTGTATACGTTGGTTCTGAAGCTGTTGTTGTTGTCGGTTTCAAGGACATCGAGGAAGTGGAGTTGTCCATTGGCGGATTCTTCGAAGGTGAAGTTATTAAGTGACATAGCATGACAAGGAAACTACAGCAATTATAAAGAATATCGCGAAGATATAATTCCGTCAGCAGGATGGCGCATTTCTTAACTTTATTTTGGATAGCATTAGACGATTTTATTCTGAGGGAGCCATTGGTTACTTGAAATAGTTTGTACCCCATTAATGCTTAGTGGTCCTTCCTAACATGAGTATCCTAGAATCATTTAATAATAGCCAGAATATAAAGAAGAACATTGTCATTATATTGAAGGGGTTAAATAAATGCTATGAAAATACAAAATATAATACGGGAAAGTGAAACAAATTGACCATTTGCGAGTTTCAGGCTATACGGAAGTTGGAGCTGTAGACATCGATAGTAAATAGAAATGCAATAATAATTTAGGTTTCTGATGGCTTAAGAGTATGTTGAATTGGGTTTCATGTATTTATAGATGTACGAAAACCGTAGTTTAGCTAGTAATTCTGCTAAACATCGATGTCTACACCTCCAACTTCCTTACAGAACGAAACTTGCAAGTGCTTATTTATTTTTAACATTGATAAACAAAAACATAATAGCTATATACGACATAATAGAGGGCTAATAAAGCTATAAGATAAACATAATAGCTATATACGACATAATAGAGGGCTAATAAAGCTATAAGATAAACATAATAGCTATATACGACATAATAGAGGGCTAATAAAGCTATAAGATAAAACATAATAGCTATATACGACATAATAGAGGGCTAATAAAGCTATAAGATAAAACACAGATTCAAATCAATATGAAAACCAAGAAATTAGTAAATACAAGATTTATAACAAAACAAAAACAGGAAAGAACTTGAGAACAAAGAGAAAAGAGAAAACGAAAGAGGGAAAAGGAGACAAAAACATAAAAGTGAAAGAAAGAAAAATAGAGAAGAGGAAAAGAGAAAAAGAAGGAAAGAGATAAAATAAAGAGGGCACCAACTGTAAGGATCAATATTTTAAACAGTACACCGAGTAAACGAGACCCGCAAAAAGGAAAAGGAAAATAATATATAAAGAAGTGAGGCAAAAATGTCTGAACAAGAATACACCTGCGACAACGAGGAGTGAAGTTCAGTATATTATATTATATTATATTATATTATATTGTATATTTGTGTCTTATATTGCATTATAATAATATAGTAGTACTAGTAATACTACAAATTCATATTCATATAATATACACTGTATATATATATATATATATATATATATATATATATATATATACTGTATATATATATATATATATATATATATATATATATACCGGTATATATACTGTATGTGTACTGTATATATATATAGTAAATATATATATATATATATATATATATATATATATATATATATATATATATATATACTGTATATATATATAAATATATATATATATATATATACGGTATATATATATATATATTATAATAATAATCATTGTTGGGAGGATTAGTCTCGGGCAAATCAACACAAGAAGTAGAATGCCGAAATACCCCCCTTATGATCCTGCAGATCCCTGAGCCCCCCTCAACCCTTAATCAGCTAGAAAACGACATTCCTACAGCAAAATGGGCGGAGCTTTCCCCACCACCACGCTCCCACATTGGGCAAGCCAAGGCGATACAACAGATGACGTTTCGCCAGACGGACCGTGGGATTGGCAGAGATGCTCGCCCGGGCATTCCCCTGAATGGTTGGCTGGGGAAAAAAGATGAAGCAAGTATCCACAGTAGTATTACCGAAAAAAAGAGAGTTGATCTGCACCGAAAGGACTGCTCATGATCTGTTCGACATGACCTGAGGGGCCCTGTGATTGGCTGGCAGAGAAACAAGCCATCCACTGCCAGGCCTTATAAGGACCCGCTACTGGCAGCCACAGATACAGATCAACCTGCTGTTCCCAAGAACTCAGACCTCCTCTCCCCCCCCCCCCCCTTCTGCAGCTCCCGGCATTAAGGAAGCACAACGAGGTGCTCACGAAAAAGATAAAGGTGCAAAGACGAATGAAAAGTTAAATGATAAACTGCTCTCGACCCTTCCGCCGCCCATGCTGTAGCTACCTCCCATTATAAATAACCCGGAGCTTCTGAAGTTGCAGAATCTGACTTAGTGACACGTCTTAGGGCCTCCTGATCAGTATTTTGAGGACTTAACCATCCATTGGGAGATGGAGCTACCCCGAGTCCTGAGAGAGGAACTGAGGTGAGAGACTTAGACGCCCTACCCAGTCCTGTAAAGCAGAGCCGCCCCCTTCCACACCTCGCACCTCGCAGACGAAGGAACCGACGAAAGCGCAGTCGACAGCGAGGGGATAAGCAGATGAGACACCCTGGCCTGGATGACCAGCTTCATCACCCTTTGAAAGTTGCAATAGGCAACTATAGGACCGTCAGACGGTCGGTAGAGTACACGTAGCAGCACCGATAGAACTTGCATGGCCTCCAGGATGACCATGCTCAACTCTCTGTAAACTTACTCAATTAACTTCGTGATTAGCTTCCCTTTTTGAACACATCAACTCATTAGTTAAATGACTCCTAAGAAGTCTTGCCGAGTTTAGCACTTAGCAGGTAGAGCCCTCAATCACGGTACCAGTGACGAGATTAATGAGGTAGATGTTAGGGGCCATTAGTTTAGTAAATGAGCTAGCTTGCCAAGATATAAGTAAGTCAAATTTAGGATCTGTCACGCCTTTAACAGACGGATAATAGGAATTGTCAACCACGAGATAAAGAGCCTAGATTTGCACACATCCTGTTCAGCTTAGTGGCCAATTATAGGCTCCCGAAAGATAAGTACATAACTGGTTCTTTGGAACACATATTAAGCAACTTTTATCATCCGTAACCGTAACCGCAAGGGACGATATATTGTCGATTATGAGATCGATATCAGAATTACGAGTAATTACTGTTGCCGTTAATCGTTCACTGTAAGCACGCTACCACTGATTTGACAATTGCTATTAACATTATATTAACGCTCCTATGTTCAATTGAGATATTAACTTTGTCCCATTGGGATATCAGACTAATATTAAAGACTTGGTTCACTAGAAGGTTGAATACTTGTTCTAAATACGAAGACTTACTGACGCCTTAGAACTAACTAGTATATGTTTGTGTATTTGATTGTTAACGAGTTAAATCATTGTATGTAAGAGTGTATTAACATAAGTAACCTATTGTCTGTTGCCTCGAGCAAGGTCGGTATATACTTATCACTGAAACCATATTGTATATTTCAGTCCCATTATTGTTTGTTTTATTTGTATTATTGTTCTCACTCTTATGTTAATAAAAGCATTGTATACCTATATTACCAAAACACAATTATGTTATCAAGACGAGCATGAAGTACACCCCACCCTTATTAGAATTGCATAATAATAATAATAATAATGATAATAATAATAATAATACAAATAGTAATAATACAAATAATAATAATACAAATAGTAATAATACAAATAATAATAGTAATAATACAAATAATAATAATAATAATAATAATAATAATAATAATAATAATAATAATAACAATAACAACAATATTAATAATACAAATAATAATTTAATAATAACAATGATTATAATAATAATACAAATAGTAATAATACAAATAATAATAATAATAATAATAATGATAATAATAATAATACAAATAGTAATAATAAAAATAATAACGTATAATACAAATAATAATAATAATACTAATAATTACAATAATAATAATACAAATAGTAATAATACAAATAATAATAATAATAATAATAATGATAATAATAATAATACAAATAGTAATAATACAAATAATAATAGTAATAATACAAATAATAATAATAATACTAATAATAATAATAGTAAACTATAATACATGTAACCACACCATGGGAGTCATGTAAAATTGGTATTGAAATTTCAAAATCAAAAGCCAGAATAAGTCAATGAAAGTCATTCACTATAAAGCTAAAGTAGGTAAAACCAGATTACAGAACAGGGAACTAATCGGCAATAAAAGAAAGGTACTGGATTACATTAAAAGAAAACTGGGGAGCAATAAAAGTCAACCGTAAAATATATGAACTAAACTGGAAACAGAAGGAAGGTGGTTAAAACGAATGGCAATTGCTAAAAACTTCATGAAAAAAAGTAAAAGAAATTCAAAAGTATTGTGGACAAAAATGGCCAAAGAATTGAGAGTGGAGCCAAGCCTGCAATTCGTCAGAGGGAGAACACTTGGAATGTCTAAAAACGAATAAACTTTGTATATATATATATATATATCGTATATATATATATATATATGTATCTATATATCTATATATATATATTTTATATAGAGAGAGAGAGAGAGAGGATAGAGAGAGAGAGGAGAGAGAGGAGAGAGAGAGAGAGACGAAATAAGAAGCAAAAGCTTGATTGGCAGTTAATAAGAGTGCAATATAAACCCTAAAACACAGCATAATAACCTAAGGGATACATAGGGGTTTGTAAACAAATGATCAATATAACGTACACTGGAAACATAGAAGCAAATACATATTTTTTAACACCTGTCCCACTGGTAACATAGATGCAAAAATACATAAAATTAGTTAAAACGGTTTCACTGGAACATAAAAGAGCAAAATACATACTTATTAACGTCCCCACTGGAAACATAGAGCAAATACCATAAAGTTAGTTTTACACACAAGTTTTTTAAAAAACGAAGACCAAAATTTTTTTACAGCCAATGATTGCTAAGCCAAATTCTAACAAGGTAGAAAAAATTGTATAAGTAAGATAGAACTGTATAAATATGAAAGGCCTAAAGTGGGAAAAAGCTGGGTAATATAGGCGTCCGGGGCCTTGAACCTTTCCCAATCGTTCCTATTAAGGAGGTCCCAACCTGGCATTTTTTTTTCATCCCCTCCCTCCCCTACTTCTTGTTTCTCCTCTTTTCTCCTCTGGCGTTGTTTCATCCAATTTTCGGTCACCCCCCCCCCATTCAGCCTACCCTGTTTTTTTTTTTTTAAAGACGTTTATAGTCCTTCTTCCCTTTTTCCCCCATCCTGGGGTGTAAAATTTTCCCTTTTCTTTCCTGGCGAGCGATAGTCGAGGCCAGCACTTGTATGGAGAAAGTTCCGGTCTTCGAACGGAAAGCAAACATTGATTTATCGAAAACATGTTTACAAAATTTAGCCCTGCCTGTCCCAAAAACATTAATACCAAAATTATGCCTTGAGCCTCGCTACCCGCCCCCTTCCCCAGCCAGGGAATAAATTCGACCCACCTGGAAGATTGGGAAGTAAACGTCCCCTTTATAAACAGTTTCAGACTGAATTAGGCCGAGTGGATACCGTCCCAAGGAGAAAAGAGAGAAAATAGAAAGAACAAATAAAGCATGTTGGGCCCCCCCTTTCAAAAAAACTCTGTCTGTCAGAAAAAAAAACATCTTACTACCTTACATTTGGGTCCCCTCCCTTATTAAAAAATTAAAATTTTGCTTTCCCATGGCATTTAGTGTGTATGAAAAATTTGTAATATCCCTCATGTTTCTCTTCTCCTAATTTTTCGTGGTATTTTTCATTTCTCCATCGTCCGGGGAATGTTTTTTTTTAAATTTTCTTTAACACTTCAACGGTGCCGGGGGGCCCCCATCATTTTTCCAGGGCCCCCTATTTCCCCTCCCAACCATCTTAAGGGCTCATGTCAGGCACTCCCTGATTGATAGGCATGCAAATAACTCACTGAAAATTAAATTGTAATTTTTCCAACCAAAACAACCCGAAAACTAGAAGAAAATAGCTTTTTCCCAACACTGACACCAAAACGAGCTTTCGTTCGTAAATCTCCCCGGCGGGGGTTCCCACCACCAGCACCTACCATAGACATTTTTCCGCTAAAATGAGCAATTGCTCGTTTTTTTAAATGTCTCGCTAAATTTGTCCTTTGGAGATAAGCACTTGGTATAAAAATCTTGCAATACTCAACTCGGAACCTCAGAGCCCTCAGTGCCTCAGCCCTTCCCCCTTGGCTATGAGAAGGAAAACTGGGTGGCCTGTCCCCCGGTTGCCTGCATTCCCTTGCCACTCGATTTTTCACAGGCCTTTTTTTTAGTAGGCTTTAAAAGCCTGTTAAAAATTGGGGGCTGGTAACATTGCCAATGGCGTTTCCGGGAACGTCTCCCCACACGCCCATTTTGGGTTAACCTCCCCATAAATTAACAACAATTGTTAATACATTTTCACTCCAAAAAAATGGCTTTTTCTCATTGAATCTAAATATAAAAATCCGTTTAAAAAATCAAATTATAATTTTTAATTGTGTATAATTAGATTTATCAATGCACCCTTGCCCAAACATCCTGGAACCCTTGCCGCAACCATTGCAGGTAAGAAAGTGTTATTGACATCCCCCTATACCCCCCTTCTGTACCGGAGACCCGTTTGGTGGTAAACCTAATCAATTGGAGTTTAAATCTTAACTAAGCTAATAAATGGAATTCAAATCAAAGCCATCTACAATTAAAAACCTACTCCCATTATCTAAAAATTTGAATTCCAAATTTTGGAAAAACAGCGCTAATTTTATACTCCAAATGTCCCCCTCCCCCCCCCGCCCCCTAACATAATAAATTTAAAATTATATGGTAAGGTTATATATTAGCCAGGAATTAACTCGCCAACATTTATTGTGTTCCACGTGGCCAATGAGGCAAAGGAGAACGTCCCCTTAAACGTTTAGGGGAGGTGTGGTTGGAGTGGTCTTTGCCCCACCTGGGCCTGGGTAATCCCAAAGGTTCCCCCCCCCCCGGGTTTGTTTTTCAAATCCCGATTGTAAAATCCAATTGGAAGATATTTATTGTGGAATGGAATTTTGTGCTGTACCTGAGTCAATGCAAGTGCATTACCCACAAGCCCACCGAAACGTCAAAAAAAAAATAACCGCTCATTGTTTTTTCCCTGATTAAAGTTAGCAACTGTATGAATATTGTCCCCATTATTCAAAATATTCTCATAGGGGTGCAATGCCCTGGTGAGTTTTTACATTTTATCTCTTGCCCCCTCCCAACAGGTTTGGGCGTTTGGGTGTGTGGTGTAAAGGTGTTGAGAGTCTGAGT
>CM064544.1:29162335-29201590 GCA_032716605.1 Paralithodes platypus | reverse complement strand
ATCTATCTGAGAGGGGGGTAGGTCACTGGTTGGCTAGGAGATATAGGACGAGGGGCTAGGGTCGCGGAGGGTGTCTCGCTACTGTAGGAGGGGTGGTATTTAGAGCTGGGAAGAGCCTGAAAATCGTCTACCTATGGGTTTAAAGTGGGGTGAAGAGTTTGGATGTATATAGATTAAAGGAAAGCTAGGCGTCTGGGGTCGTTTTCTAGGTCTAGTATGGTGGTGTGCTGGTCTAGGTCTGGTCGAGTGAGGGCCTGGTGGAAGAGGGCTTTGTAGTGTGTTTATATGGCACCATTTTGCAGATGCATAGTAAGACGTCTTGCCAGTCGTGTCTGCGTCATGTCATCCCGATGTAAGAATGTGGCCCGTAGTCTACATTGTTGCAGGTATGTCAGTAAATGACATGGTCTTCCTGTAGAGACGTCATTTTTTTTTTGTCTATGGGGATGAGGGAGACAAAAGGCAAAACTGCCAGTGACGAGTGCCTCCCCCAGAGATAAAAGAGTGACAGGGCCAAAATCAAGGAATGTTCGAGCCTGAGGGCAGGTCGGTTACGACTTATAGTAAACGTATAGTAAATGAGTTTAATTTGTTGCTCGGGGTTGGTGGGGAGTACGTTTTTCTGAGTATATCTTGCAGTATTGCCTAAGCAGGTTTTATGCTCGGAGGGTGGGGGGGGCGGGGGGGTGGGTGAACATTGTGGTTCCTGGAGTCGATCTTGATGTCATCATTTGTGGTAGGGGTTCATCTGTATACCATTTTTCTATGTGTTTATTGATAGCTTGGTGGACATCGGAGGCGGTACTATAGCCGTTGTTTATGAGGACTTGGGCGAGGCGATCTCAGTTCGGTGTGGGTGTCCTTCCAACTGGTGCGCAATGGGAGAGGGCCCTCCCTGGCGTAGGCGTTGATGGTAGAGAGGAGATATCTCGGAGGGCATTCACTCTCCCCGTTTAGACACATTCCGGAGTTGGTGGAATTGGTGTATCCGTGGTTTCTGGAAGCTGTGGTGTGTTGGCGGTAACAAGGAAATCGGAGGGGAAGTGGAGTTGTCCATTGGCGGATTCTTCGAAGGTGAAGTTATTAACGTGACATAGCATGAAAAGGAAACTACAGCAATTATAAAGACTATCGCCGAAGATATAATTCCGTCAGCAGGAGTGGAGCATTTCTTAACTTTATTTTGGATAGCAGTAGACGATTTTATTCTGGAGGGAGCCATTGGTTACTTGAAATAGTTTGTACCCATTTAATGCTGAGTGGTCCTTCCTAACATGAGTATCCTAGAATCATTTAATAATAGCCAGACCAGAATATAAAGAAGAACATTGTCATTATATTGAAGGGGTTAAATAAATGACTTTGTTTTTTTTTTCTTCTATGAAAATACAAAATATAAATACGGGAAAGTGAAACAAATTGACCATTTGCGAGTTTAAGGCTATACGGAAGTTGGAGCTGTAGCCATCGATAGTAACTAGAAATGCAACTAATAATTTCGGTTTCTGATGGCTGAAGAGTAGGTGTTGAATGGGTTTCATGTATTTATAGAAGTACGAAAACCGTAGTTTAGCTAGTAAGTCTGCTAAACATCGATGTAACACCTCCAACTTCCTTACAGAACGAAAATTGCAAGTGCTTATTTATCTTAAACATTGATAAACAAACAACATAATAGCTATATACGACATAATAGAGGGCTAATAAAGGATAAGATAAACATACTAAGTATATACGACATCAATAGAGGGCTACTAAAGCTATAAGATAAACATAATAGCTATATACGACATAATAGAGGGCTAATACAGCTATAAGATAAAAACATAATAGATATATACGACATAATAGAGGGCTAATAAAGCTATAAGATAAAACACAGATTCAAATCAATATGAAAACCAAGAAATTAGTAAATACAAGATTTATAACAAAACAAAAACAGGAACGAAGTTGAGAACAAAGAGAAAAGAGAATAACGAAAGAGGGAAAAAGGAGACAAAAACATAAAAGTGAAAGAAAGAAAAATAGAGAAGAGGAAAAGAGAAAAAGAAGGAAAGAGATAAAATAAAGAGGGCACCAACTGCAAGGATCAATATTTTAAACAGTACACCGAGTAAACGAGACCCGCAAAAAGGAAAAGGAAAATAATAATAGAAAGACGTGATCGCAAAAATGTCCTTGAACCAAGAAATACACCTGCGACAAACGAGGACGGTGAAGTTCAGTATATTATATTATATTATATTATTATTCTATGGTATGTTTGTGTCTTATATTTGCATTCTAATAATATGGTAGTACTAGTAATACTACAAATTCATATTCCTATATATACACTGTATATATATATATATATATATATATATATGAGATATATATATACTGTATATATATATCTATATATATAGTTATATATATCTTCCGGTATATATACTGTATGTGTACTGTATATATATATAGTAAATATATATACTATATAGATATATATATAGCATATATATATATATATATATTATATATATTCTGTATATATATATAAATATTTTATTATTTTTTTTAACAAATTTTGTTTATATAGATTACGGTATATATAGATATATATTATAATAATAATTCATTGTTGGGAGGATTAGTCTGCGGGCAAATCAACACAAGAAGTAGAATGCCGAAATAACCCCCTTATGATCCTGGCAGATCCCTGAGCCCCCCTCAACCCTTAATCAGCTAGGAAAACGACCCATTCCTACCGCACAATGGGCGGAGGCTTTCCCCACCAGCACGCTCCCACATTGGGAAAGCCAAGGCGATAGAACAGATGACGTTTCGCCAGACGGACCGTGGGATTGCCAGAGATAGCCCGGGCATTCCCCTGAATGGTTGGCTGGGGAAAAAAGATGAAGCAAGTATCCACAGTAGTATGAACGAAAAAAATGAGAGTTGATCTGCACCGAAAGGACGTGATCATGATCTGTCGGACATGAACTGAGGCGGCCCTGTGATGGGCTGGCAGAGAAAACAGCCATCCACTGCCAGGCCTTATAAGGACCCGCTACTGGCCGCCACAGATACAGATCAACCTGCTGTTTCCAAGAACTCAGACCTCCTCTCCCCCCCCCCCCCTTCTGCAGCTCCCGGCATTAAGGAAGCCCAACGAGGTGCTCACGGAAACGATAACAGGTGCAAAGACGATATGAAAAGTTAAATGATAAACTGCTCTCGACCCTTACCAGCCGTCCATTGCTGTAGATACCTCCATTTATAAATAACCCGGAAGCTTCTGAAGTTGCAGAATCTGACTTAGTGACACGGTCTTAGGGCCTCCTGATCAGTATTTTGAGGACTTAACCATCCATTGGGAGATGGGGCTACCCCGAGTCCTGAGAGAGGAAATGAGGGTGAGAGACTTAGACGCCCTACCCAGTCCTGTAAAGCAGAGCCGCCCCCTTCCACACCTCGCTTTCTCGCAGCCGCCGGCCCCCGCGCCCCCCCCCCCCCCCCCTCCCTCCCCCCCGCCCCCCCCCCCCCTCCCCCCCCCCCCCCCCCCCCCCCCCCCCCATCCCCCCCCCCCCCCCCCCCCCCCCCCCCCCCCCCCACCCCCCCCCCCCCCCCCCCCCCCCCCACCCCCTCCCACCCCTCTCCCACACAAATCCCCAACCCACACCCAAGAACAAGCAGCAGCTGACAGCGAGGGGATAAGCAGATGAGGAACCCTGGCCTGGATGACCAGGCTTCATCACCCTTTGAAAGTTGCAATAGGACAACTATAGGGACCGTACAGACGGTCGGTACCCGAGTACAAGTAGCTAGCACCGATAGAACTTGCATGGCCTCCAGGCTGACCATGCTCAACTCTATGTAAACTTGGTCAATTAACTTCGTGATTAGCTTCCCTTTTTGAACACATCAAACTCATTAGTTAAATGACCTCCTAAGAAGTCTTGCCTAGTTTAGCACTTAGCAGGTAGAGCCCCTCAATTCTACGGTACCAGTGACGAGATTAACGAGGTAGATGTTAGGGGCCATCGTTTAGTAAATGAGCTAAGTTGCCAAGATCTAAGTAAGTCAAATTTAGGATCTGTCACGCCTTTAAACAGACGGATAATAGGACTTGCCAATCACGATATAAAGAACCTAGATTTGCACACATCCTGTTCAGCTTAGTGGCCACTTATAGGCTCCCGAAAGATAATTACATAACTGGTTCTTTGGAACACATATTAAGCAACTTGTATCATCCGTAACCGTAACCGCAAGGGACGATATATTGTCGATTATGAGATCGATATCAGAATTAATTACTGTAGTCGTTAACCGTTCACTGTAAGCAGGCTACCACTGATTAGACAAATGCTAATAACATTATATTAACGCTCCTATGTTCAATTGAGAGATTAACTTTGTTCAGTTGAGATATCAGACTAAGATTTTAGACTAAATTCACTAGAATGTTAAATACTTATCCTAAATACGAAGATTTATTGATGCCTTAGAAGGAACTTGCATATATTTGTGTATTTGATTGTTAATGAGTTAAATCATTGTATGTAAGATTGTCATAATATAAGTAATATATTGTCTGTTGCCACGAGGACGGTCGGTATATACTTATCACTGAAACCATATTGTATATTTCAGTCCCATTATTGTTTGTTTTATTTGTATTATTGTTCTCACTCTTATGTTAATAAAAGCATTGTATACCTATATTACCAAAACACAATTATGTTATCAAGACGAGCATGAAGTACACCCCACCCTTATTAGAATTGCATAATAATAATAATAATAATAATAATGATAATAATAATAATACAAATAGTAATAATACAAATAATAATAATACAAATAGTAATAATACAAATAATAATAGTAATAATACAAACATAATAAGAATAAATAATGATAATAATAATAATAATAATAATAATAATAATACAAATAGTAATAATACAAATAATAATAATAATAATAACAATGATTATAATAATAATACAAATAGTACTAATACAAATAATAATAATAATAATAATAATGATAATAATAATAATACAAATACTAATACAATAGTAATAATACAATAGTAATAATACAATAGTAATAATACAATAGTAATAATACAATAGTAATAATACAATAGTAATAATACAATAGTAATAATAATAATAATAATGATAATAATAATAATACAAATAGTAATAATACAAATAATAATAGTAATAATACAAATAATAATAATAATAATAATAATAATAATAATAATAATAATACAAGTAACACAACATGGGAGACTTGTAAAAATGGTATTGAAATTTCAAAATCAAAAGCCAGAATAAGGCTATGAAAGCCATTCACTATAAAGCTAAAGTATGTAAACCAGATACAGAACAGGGAACTAATCGGCAATAAAAGAAAGGTATGGATTACATTAAAAGAAAACTGGGAGCAATAAAAGTCAACCGTAAAAATATATGAATAAACTGGAAACAGAAGGAAGTGGTTAAAACGAATGCAATTGCTAAAAACTAAATGAAAAAAAGTAAAAGAATCAAAAGTATTGTGGAAAAAATGGCCAAAGAATTGAGAGTGAGCAAGCCTGCAATTCGTCAGAGGGAGAACAGGGAATGTCTAAAACGAATAAACTTTGTATATATATATATATATATATATATATATATATATATATATATATATATATATATATATATAGAGAGAGAGAGAGAGAGAGAGAGAGAGAGAGAGAGAGAGAGAGAGAGAGACGAAGAAGAAGAAAGCTGAGCAGTAATAGAGTGCAATATAACTAACACAGCATAATAAACTAAGGAATAATAGGGGTTGTAAACAAATGATATATAACGTCACTGGAACACAGAGCAAATACATATTATTTACACAAGTTAAAAACGAAGACAAAATACAGCATGATGCTAAAAATCTAAAAGTAGAAAATGTATAGAAGATAGAAATGTATAAATATGAAAGGCTAAGTGGAAAGCTGGAAATATAGGCGTCGGGGCTTGAACCTTCATCTCTATTAAGGAGGGTCACCTGCATTTTTTCTCTTCTTTTCTCTCTTTCTCTGGCTTGTATCCATTCGGTCCCATTCAGCCTACTGTTTTAAGACGTTTATCCCCATCCTGGTGTAAATTTCTTCCTGGCGAGCGATAGCGAGCCAGCATTGTATGGAGAAATCCGGCTTCGCCGGAGACATTTTCTATCGAAAAATGTACAAATTTAGCCTGCTGTCAAAAACATTAAACAAAATATGCTGGCTCGCTACCGCTCGCCAGGAATAAATCGACACCTGGATGGGAGTAAACGTCTTATAACAGTAGACTGAATGAGGCCGAGTGGATACAAGCCAGAGAAAGAGAGAAAATGAGAGACAAAAAAGCATGTGGCCCCCCTTAAAACTCTGTCTGTCACATCTTACTACTTCCATTGTCCTCTTAATTGCTTCCAAGCATTAGTGTGATGAAATGTATATCTCATGTTCTCTCTATTTTCGTGTTATTCTCATCGTCGGGATGTTTAATTTCTTAACACTTACGGTGCGGGCATATTTCAGCCTATTTCCACCATATTAGGGCTCATTCAGGCACTCCTGATTGATTAGGCAAATAACTCACTGAAATTAAATGTATTCAACCGAAAACTAGAAGAAAATAGCTTCACAATGACACCAAAACGAGCTTCGTAGCTCGCGGGGTTCACCCACAGCACTACCATAGACATTCGCTAAAATGAGCAATGCTCGTTAATGTCTCGCTAAATTTGTCTTTGAGAGCACTGTATATCTTGCAATACTCTGACTCAGAGCCCTCAGTGCCTCAGCTGCCTGGCTATGAGAAGGACGTGTGGCCTGTCCCGGTCCTGCTTCCTTGCACTCGATTTCACAGGCTTTTAGAGGCTTTAAAAGCCTGTAAATTGCTGTAAATTGCCATGGCGTTCGGGAACGTCTCCCACAGCCATTGGGTTAAATAATTAACAACATTGTTAATATTTCTCAAAAATGGCTTCTATTGATCTAAATATATCGTTTAAAAAATCAAATTATAATTTTAATTGTGTATAATTAGATATCAATGACTTGCCAACATCCTGGACCTTGCAACATTCAGGAAGAAAGTGTTATTGACATCCCTATTAACCCCTTCTGTACCGGAGACGTTGTGGTAAACTATCAATGGAGTTAAATATTACTAAGCTATAATGAATCAAATCAAATCAATCTACATTAAAACTACTCCATATCTAAATTGAATTCAATTTGAAACACGCTAATTTATATCCAAAGGTCTCACATAATAAATTTAAATATAGGGTAAGGTTATATATTAGCCAGGAATTAACTCGCCAATAGTTCCACGTGGCAATGAGGCAAAGGAGAACGTTTACCCAATATGGCGGACAATGGGGAGGCAAGACACCGGTCCCGAGACTCGAGTCAAGTGAAAGAAAGAATAAATGATTACATGGGAATGGCCATGAAGATTATGCTTATCTGTCAGTCAGTCATGGTGTCAATGAGAGCGTCATGATGGTGTAGCTGTTTGTATTGCTGTCAGTGTATTGTGATTAGAGGCACAATAGCTCGATCAACTGAAGGCAGAAATTAGTTGTTAACTGGTTGGTGTTCGTGAAGGCTCTGCTCTCTCTTCCTCAGAGGCACACCTTGCTGCCTTGGCAAACGCCAGGAGCCCAAATTATCGTACCGCATCTAGGTTGCTCTATACGATAAATTATATTAATATATATATGATAAATTCATATATACTACATAAGACCATGACAATATTGCTTAATAGCATATTAGGCCTTTTATAACTTAACTTATTTACAATCTTATAATATACGATCTACTCGTTCTACGTCGTGCTGCAGGAGCGACCGTGACGTCACAGAGACATACGGGATCACAAAAGAGTCATAGCCTATCGTATTTACGATACACTCCCCCCCACAAAAAAATACCTGAACCCCACTTTAAACTTAAAGTTGCCCAAAGGCTATCTTCTGACGCCACATGTCGACGGCGCCAGAAGCGTCTGGGACGCGTCCCGGTCCTAGAATGATCACCATCAGTAAGAGGTGAGTCATTACTTTGAGAATCCTCGGACCCAGCAATAACAGGTTGCAATGCGGAATCGAGCTCCAAAGCATACAAACGTGCGATAGGACGAACAGTAGTTCCAGTGGCTGTCTTCAATAGCGCCACCCGCTCTACAGAGTCTGCCCCCTTGTATACCTCCAACATGCGGCCCAATTTCCAGTATAAACGAGGACTATCTTCTTTAATTAAAACAACTTCACCAACAGTAGGTGCCATTGGTCTAAAAGAGAGAGTAACACTCCTTTCCCTCAATGCTAGCAGATATTCACTAATCCACCGCTTCCTAAAATCCTTGATTATCCTTGATATATACTGGTATCTCTTAGACACCGCTACCTCAGAGTACAACGAGGGATCCTCTAACTCTACTATGGATTGGAAATCAGATGGAACGCAGTCAATGGTTTTCAATATAGCAAGTGAGCTGGCGTTAATGGTAGTGGTTCTTGCAGGTCGGTGTACACATATGTAAGCGGACGATCGTTCACAACTGCCTCTATCTCTGTGAGGACTGTCGTCAACTCACTCTTCTTTAATAGTCCTACTACCGCTCTGAGTCCTGACTTCACTATGCCGACACACCGTTCCCACATTCCACCAAACCAAGGTGCCTTAACTGGAATGAACCTCCATTCGCACTTCTTCTCTCCCAAAAAAGTGATGATAGTAGGATCACTACTCATATCCTTTAGATATTTTGATGCCTGGACATAAGTGGGAGCATTGTCGCTAAGAATGAGTTGAGGGAATGAACGACGGGCACAAAACCGTCTAAACGCCAGCATAAATTCTTCGCTAGACATATTATCACATAGTTGTAGGTGTACCGCTCGAGACATTGTACAGGTAAACAATAATATATAAACCTTCTCATGCTCCCTCATCTTCAATGCCCCTGTGTAATCTAACCCTACAGCTTGGAAAGGTTCTATGTGCTTTACAGGGCATTCAGGTAGAGGTGGAGCTGGTCCAGTTGCATATGGTTTACCTTTTAGTCTCTGGCATATTACACACTTTCTTACTACGCGTCGAGCTACTTGTTGAACTCTGGGTATCCACCATGTGAGACGTAATTTTGATATAATATGACATACCCCGTAGTGTTTTACTTCCCTATGTGCACGTATGATCAATAGATCAGTAACGTGATGTCTTGTTGGCATAAGTATAGGGCGGTTTGTGCCGTCTGTTACACCCGACCACTTCAGGCGACCCTCACACCTGATGAGGCCATTGTCTAGATGCAACCTTAGTTAACGCACTATATTAGGCATTAATGTCTTATTCGAGCTTTGCAAGGATTCTAATTCATTGGAAAAGGTTTCTACTTGAACCCATTTGATCAAAGTTACTTCAGCTGCTTTAAATTCACGGGCATCAATGTTGTGACCCTTGTTGCAGAGTTGGCCCGTTACTTTAAGCTTGTTATTGGATACATATCGCAATACCCAAGCGACAACTCTGACTAGTTTATTATAGTCACCGAATCTTGCCCACTCTATGATTGGACCAGGTGGCTCAGTTGGTTGGGATGTAACTGCCACTGTTTCCAGTGGCAGAAGTCCCTCACCAACAGCATGCCAAACTGTCCATTCATTTTTATGGAGCAGCCACTTTGGACCATGCCACCACAATCCGGACTTCACTAATTGGCTAGCCGTTATACCCCTAGTTATGAGATCACTAGGGTTTTCTTTTGTATTTACATAATGATAAGCAACGTCTGGCAAAAGGGCTCTAATCTCATCTACCCTATTCCGCACATAAACTGGCAGAGACTTCTTGCTATGTATCCAGTTGAGTGCGACCTGACTCGCACCAAACGTGAACGATTTCAATATTTAATTCTCTCTCGTATGCTGCGCGTACATGTTGCACCAGACGTGCTAAGAGCAGCATGGCAGTCAATTCCATTTTAGGGATAGTTACCTTTTTGACCGGGGCTACCTTGGCCCGGGCTGTAACTAAATGTGCCCCAAATGAAGTAACAACATATATGGCTACCCCGTATGCCGTGGCATAACGTGTGGCAAAACGTGTGTAATGTAACGTCACCGAACGCCGCCACTTTACGAGGTATAGGTTTAGTACATAGGATGGCATACTCATTCAACAACAATGTCCCTTGGTCATTCAGGTCCTCGGGCAAACTGTCATCCCATCCTATTTTACGTCTCCAAACTTCCTGCATTAGAATCCTAGCTCTTATGGTAACGGGTAATGCTAGACCCAAAGGATCAAAATATTGCGCAACTTTGCTCAACAGACTTCTTTTTGTGTGCGCTCCTGTCTGCTGAGCACAGGACCTTGTTTGAAAAGTTAGTATGTCATGTTTAGGTTGCCAGATCATCCCCAAATTTCTGGACTTTTCCTGTTTATGAGATGCCGTACCGTCCACCTGTATCAAACTCTGAAGATCTTCACTATTAGTAACCCACTCGCGGAGAAATAAATGTTCATCTGTAAACAATCTGCGTGTTTGCCAGTATGTATATAACAAATCACCCTGACTATCGCTAGAACCCTGCAAATTGTCTATATATAATCCGCGAGATAGTTTACTTGTGTCCTCATGAGTATCAGCTAGATGTTTTTTGATAGTGGCATTTAACAAAAACTGTGAACAAGTTGCCCCAAAGAGTACAACCCAAAAATGGTATATTATGACCGGACTTTCAGAGTCGCTAATGTCGCTGAACCAAAGAAAGCGGGTAACATCTCTATCTTCCTCCTTTAGCTTGACCATCAAGAATGCCTTCTCGATGTCACTGGTATATGCGTACTTCCCCAGCCTAAACCGCAATAGATGTTGGGACAGGTCCGACACCATGGACGGACCTGTAAGCAGGCAGTCATTTAGACTGGGTAGTTGACCTTGGTGGGCAGAACAATCATACACCACCCGTATTGGTGTGGTGACGCTGTCTTTTCTTACCCCATGATGGGCCAGATAGTGAACCCTACCCTTCTTAATCGGTTCCCTGACATCGACTCTCTCAATAAAGCCCCTATCTTCATAACTCCGAAATGCATCGTCATACGCCTGGCGCATGCTCGGTTCGTTAGACAATTTACGCTGTAATGCGCGCAAGAGACCTAATGCCAAACCATAGTTGGTAGGCAGGCTTATCTCACTGTTCTTCCAGGGTAAACTAACTTTATATTGCTTGTCTGCGGCACAGTAGCTCACAGACTCGTCAAACCTTTTCAGCGCAACTTCCGAGTCATAATCAGTCTCCATAGGATTAATGCCTATGTGATCCAATCTCCACAGTCGTTCCAGGTCGAACTCGGCAGCCATCTTAGGGTGACTAGGTTGGGAATCCTCCCTTCCCAACTCCTCTGCCGCGGTTACATTGACTCTTAATATCGAGACCGTGTCGACCAGGACCTTTGACTGTGTAGTATGCACCTTTCCGCTCATGCAATATCCAAATTTAGTGGGGATTAAAATTACACCACACATCTTTTTAAATCCAGGGTATACTACATCATAATAATGATCCATACCAAGTAGAACATGCACCTCACTCTGATCTCCCATGGGATCTGACAAGTTAACCCTTTTGCTACGTAATGCGTGTTCCACCTTCTTCACTCCTACAGATACATATTCTGGTAGGGTGTCTACTACGATACATGTCATAGAGTACTGGTTTTTACGGTAGAAATATGAAATCTCCGCTATCTCGTAGTCTTGTTTGTCAGTAACCCCTGTGAAGCCCTGCAATCGAAGAGTCTCAGCCCCTACGATTCAGTGCTTCAGTCCCACTAAGACGGACCTCTTTATAAAGGAACGTTGAGACCCTTGATCTAGAAGTACCCGACAAACTTTGTTACTGTCGTTACCTTCCATGGGAATCTGTATTGTGGGCAATATAGTGGTGTCTTGCGTGCTACCTAGTGTCACAGTTGTAGTATCCTCTGGATTGACGTCTTTGACTTTATCTGCCGTAGGACACAACTTATCAAAGTGATGTCCTTTGCAGTGGCGACAGGGCCTTAATTAAATATATAGCAGTACATTGTCCCTGCTTACCATGTTCCTTACTTAGACAACCTACACATAGCTTCAACCTCTTTGCTTGTGCTAGTTTTGTCTCATTTGTGGGGTATTTTACAAAGAAACTCCATTTATGTTTGTTGTTACATACCTTACATAGAATCTGAGCAGGTTTCTTATACGTACCCTCTTTCTTTTCTTTAGTCCCCACCGTCATGCTTACAGTTCCCCTCATCTCCACATTCTCACTCCCTCCCGACACATACATTCTCCCTTTGTTCAACTGTAGATTGCTAATTTCCTTACTGAACTTAGTTTTGAACTCCCCCAGATCAAATGATCTACCCTTGTCAAGTATTGCCATAAGAAGCTTCTGACGTAAGATAATGACTATCATTTCCTGTGTGGTGAGCCCTAGAGTGTCTAACGATCGAGTATGGCACTCCATATTTGCCCTAACATTTGCTAACTCCTCAACCTTATACTGTGGTTCTGCGAGCTTTAACAAGGCAACGACATGGGCCATCTTCAACTGCTCTTGATCCCCGTATGTGGACTTTAATAATTGTACTGCATCACTACCGCAAAACCCTCTATCAAATGTAAGGCCTCTCCTTCCATTTGTCCCTTCAGGTAGTGAAACTTGCTGACATTATCCAAAGAGGATTCATGAACTGTAGACCGAAATACGTCCCAAAAAGCTAACTACTCAGTCAATTTGCCCCCAAATGTAGGAAGATTGAGCTTTGGGAGGTGTACAGTGTGTTTTGGGTCAGCCCTTCTATGGGCCTCATTCTCGCCTCCATTCTTACTTGCGACAGCACGCTGTAATATGTGCTTCGCTCTAAAGACAGTTTCATGATAGAGGGCGCGATTATCACACTCTGTAACTATCTCTTCCTCCTCTGTCATGCCTGCCACAATCACCTCACTCAGAGCCATAATACGACCGTGGGTAGCCTGGACGTTGTCTAATCTAGCTTCCAATTCCTCGAGGTCAGCAGTAGTGATGAAAGTGTTGACGTCTACAATTAGCCTATTTAACTCTTTCAGACTTATATGACGCTACCGCGTCATATGGACTTATCTTCATAATTCTAGAATAAGTTATATGACGCCCTAGCGTCATATGGAGCTCAGTAAGTCCGGTAAGTTAGATGAAGATCTGTCGGTTGGTGGCAACCCCAGGTTTCTCCGACAATTCTAACGGTCAGCAGTGTGGTTTTGACAGTTGTGTGGTGCAGTGGCAATGATACCGGGCTCCCGCCTCCGTGGACTTACTGGAACATAATATGTCTGAAGGAGTTAATACTCCCCGAAGTCCCGCCCTTTGATTTTTAGGGGCTTTGATCAGCACCCCACCCGACGGTGTCTCTTCCTGTTTACTCATTTTGTATGTAAGCCTATAGGCTATGTATCTAAATGTTACAAAAACAACGGCAAAATAGTAGTCTAGTTAAGAGACGCCGACCGGCGGACTTCTATGTTATGGAGAAAAAATAATACACAAAATAGCAATACCTACTAAAGGGTCATATTGAACAAGATTTTGTTTTAGGTCAGGTCATATGTCACAGGAAGTCTGAAATGTAAAAGCAAATTATTGGGGGAAGATGATGGGTGGGATGCAGGACTTAGGCAGGTGCAACGATGTGACCCTGCATTCCGGCTCTAACCATCGCTTGGCTAGTCCTACCAGATTATCATAGAGTTGTCCCTGCATCCTGTTATATGTCCCCTTGCTCATTGCCTTAAAAATCCCTTACTGGTAGCTAATTCCCGGGTCTGGGCACCATTGTGGTAAACTATCAATGGAAGTTAAATATTACTAAGCTATAATGAATCAAATCAAATCAATCTAAATTAAAACTACTCCATATCTAAATTGAATTCAATCTGAAACAAGCTAATTTATATCCAAAGGTCTCACATAATAAATTTATATATAAGGTAAGGTTATAAGGGTTAATATTAGCCAGGAATTAACTCACCAATAGTTCCACGTGGCAATGAGGCAAAGGAGAACGTTTACCCAATATGGCGGACAATGGCGAGGCAAGACACCGGTCCCGAGACTCGAGTCAAGTGAAAGAAAGAATAAATGATTACATGGGAATGGACATGAAGATTATGCTTATCTGTCAGTCAGTCATGGCGTCGACGAGAGCGTCATGATGGTGTAGCTGTTTGTATTGCTGTCAGTGTATTGTGATTAGAGGCACAATAGCTCGATCAACTGAAGGCGGAATTTAGATGTTAACTGGTTGGTGTTCGTGAAGGCTCTGCTCTCTCTTCCTCAGAGGCACACCTTGCTGCCTTGGCAAACGCCAGGAGCCCAAATTATCGTACCGCATCTAGGTTGCTCTATACGATAAATTATATTAATATATATGATAAATTCATATATACTACATAAGACCATGGCAATATTGCTTAATAGCATATTAGGCCTTTTATAACTTAACTTATTTACAATCTTATAATATACGATCTACTCATTCTACGTCGTGCTGCAGGAGCGACCGTGACGTCACAGAGATAAACTGACCAATTTATAATGAATAAAATAATCAATAACTAGTAAATATTACATAAGTAAATAATACAAAATAAAGACAAAATATAATAAACACGAATGAAGGTATACTATATAAACTGACCAATCTTAATAAATAAAGGTCAATGTTTGTCTGTTTGTCAGTTACCCGACTACCCGACCTTTGTTACTAAACTCCTCCCACAGTGTTGGTGCCAGGTGGGAGTGTGGGGCACCGTTGGAAAGCCCAGGCTTTGGAGATGGTTTTAGGCGAGTTTAGTGGAAATTAGAGACACTTTTGTTTAATAAAATTTTCGGCAGATCTTATGTAGTATACGGGAGCGAAAAAAATGCGAATAAAATGGCCGTTTGGGGCAGAAGGAGGCCTCCGATCGAAAAGGTGTATGGAACGAAAGTTGTTCGCAGCCCCCCAAAATGGGGGTACGGATGAGGTCAGATCCAAAACCGGAGTCATTTAGAGGCCGAAATCAAGGTCGCCGTTTAATGAGGCACAGGGAGGTCGAAGCCGGTGATTATGGTAGTAGTAGTATTGTGATGATTGTGGTAGTAGTGATTGATGATGGTGATTATGGTAGTAGTAGTGGTGGTAGTAGTGATGGTGATTATGGTGATTACCCGGGCAACGCCGTGTACCCCTGCTAGTATATAATAAAGTAAATAATAAATAAAGAATATATAATACAATGAAGATATACTAAAAATTAAATGAGGGTATAATATATAATTGAACAATATATATAGGTATAATCTATAATAAACTACTGTATATCTATAATAAAATAAATAGGTTATGAAAACAAATATAATAAAAGATATACTATAAAAAAAGGAATGAGGGTGTAATATATAATTGAATACTATATATAAGTATAATCTATACTAAAATATATCTACTGTATACTAAAATAAATAGTTGCAGACTGTGTGATTGGTGGCGTCGATATGATTCTTCTGAGTCTTCTGAGTTCTATCGCAGTCTTTTGGGTCGTATCTTTTCCGTGGACTAGTCGTGTACTCTTCGCACGACCTTTCCTATCTTCTTCATAGCATTCGTTTCTCCAGCGTATCGGCATCGCTAGAGTCTTATCAAGTCGTGCGGAAGAGATACGGTAGAGATAAGGTAGAGATACGACTCTAACGATGCCAGCCATTTTCGCCGCGATCTCTAGTAAATTCGGGCAAGACACAGGATTGGTATGTGTCGTGGGTGTTCGTGCCAGTCTTGAAGGGGCTGTCGTGTTAGTGTGCAACGACCTTAAGGAGGGGGGAGGTGGAACGATTGTTAGCTTAAAAGTTTGTTTAGGGCAAACTAATAAGACCTGGCTCAAAAATGGCTGGATAAATCAAAACCTTCAGTAATAATTAAACAAATCCATAATACCACTTAAACCATCACCCCAGATAGTGTTAACGCAGTTTGTACAAATATGTTAGCATTGATCGCCATGGCTATTTGTTCCGTAGTATTTATGGGATCTTCTGCAGTGGTAACGGAAACTAGATTTGCGTGACGAAATGGTTATACAGATTTAACCTACACTCCAAAAACTCTTGGGTATGAAATATGTATGTAAGATCATGTGGTATATGATGGGTTTATCAGTCAGTACCAATATATCATAAAAAAGTAGAAGATGGCGGACACTTAATATACCATTTCCATATCCATAATTGTTTAGAGTGTACAATGTGCCACACCACAGTTGTCAATATAAGTTGATGGAAAAATTGCTCCTGTGATACCTTCTTAACCCTTTCAGTATGTCAGGACGCCTTCAGTCATTTTGTTCTGCCTATTAATAGATGAGTTTATTAACCCTCCGAGGATCGATGATGCACTTATTCTCTGTTTTCTGACTATTATTAGACGATTTTATTCAGAGTACGATGGGTATATGGAAGACAGAGAGTTAATTGATATTTACCCTTTCAATTCCCACATACCCTTCCTAAGCTGAATAAGAGCATCTAATGATAGCCAGAATGAACTGCTAACGCGTCATATCCTCAAGGGGTTAAGCTTAAATAGGGCCTAAAGTTGTTAAAGAGGATCTCTCTCTCTCTCTCTCTCTCTCTCTCTCTCTCTCTCTCTCTCTCTCTCTCTCTCTCTCTCTCTCTCCCTTAATGCCACCACATCTTCGTTGTGAAATTCTTGGAAAACTAGTCTGTATCTCAGTGAGTAGTGTAAAAAATATAGCAAATACTTATTTTCATGGTAATTCGGGGGGCTTATCTAATGGTATGCAGGGAACAGAGATGTCATTGCAAGTGGAGACAATATTAATCGTGTTTATTGGTCTAGTAAATAAAGTTGCAAATATTCAAACAAAAAGCGAGTCGTATTATGTCTGTAAAACTCTGCAATGGTGGAGATAACAATGACATATAATTGTCTATACCGTATATAGTAGGGAATATCAGTCCTGTGTAAATTAGACCACTTGCAAGTTTAAACTACACGGAAATTCAAGCTGAAGGAGTTGATAATTTGCTGAAATGCAAGCAAAAGTAAGAATGTAACACAACTGTCCTCGCTACATAAATTTAGTTATATAGTTATAAGTGAGAACATATCCCTAACTGACATTAATGAAGCCTTTATATTCAGGCTTCTTCAGTATGGTTAAACAATAATTTTATAATAAACCAATAGAGGAAAATGTATTTGATTTTATTAAGGTGTAACGCCACTGCGGCCACTTTTGCCAATCAAAGCCAACTAAATTACCATTCATTACAATATGTCACACACACACACACACACACACATATATATATATATATATATATATATATATCAACTATATCTCACAAATACACGTGAGCTACTATATGTATATATACTCCCAGCCGGACTCGAACCACCGACAGTCAGAACGAGTGTCTATGCTTTAATCTACTACACCACAGCGTGATAAAGGAAACTTAATCTTTTCCTATATACAGTATATTAAAGAGAAAGGAAATCCTACTTGGAGAATGTATTTCAATTCATGCAAAAGACGTACGATCCCATTCCAGGATACCATGCAAACAAATTTACAAGTTTCTACAATATATTCACACTGAAAATAGGAAAAGGTTTAGTTTTCTTTATCACGCCGTGGTGTAGTGGATTAAGGCATAGACACTCGTCATGAGTCCGACGGGGAAAACAAATCTGGGGATTGTAACAAATTTCAACTATTTTAAAATGATGAAAACTACCTAAAACCAAAACAAAAACCATGGGAAAATTAGTGGTAGTTTCGGTAATATTTTCCGGTAGGGGCACAATTTTAAAATAGGTTCATCGAAAATGGCAAAAAAATAAAAACGTAAAGAAAATCCCTCAATACTAATTATACACAATATTACAATAACCCCGTCTAATGATAGCCAGAAAGTTTTAAAAAAAAGCAGCCGCATAAACAGTATATAAAGGGTTAAGGAGTGACGGGTTGAAGTGAATGACGCAGTTCAGCATATATTCAGGAAAATATCTTGAGAGGGTTTGGTCAAGATTTTGTTTTCTTTTTCTTTTTTAAGGGGGGATGGCTCACTTTTTGGGCGATTTTTGCATTTATTCATTATTTTTCTAGTTGCCTCCCTAGACCTCCATCAAATTAAAAAAACAAAAAAAACATCCATTAGATCCCCCTTCTAGATTAATTTGTACATTTTTCGGTAGAAAAATTTCCCGCCCGAAGGCCGGTTCTTCCAACATTACAGGCTCTAGCCAGAGAAAAACTCGACATCTAAATAGCACGAAAGGTCTAATATTGACGAAGAAATGGGGCGAAAGGTCTTAAAATCGACTAACTAATGGGGCAAACATCTTAACATCTGAAAACTAATGGGGCTAAACATGAGGGAGAAAGTGGTCCAGAAAAGCGGCCCATCTACCCTTAAGAGGGATGACGAAAAACCGCCTGCCTATAAAAGCGTGGATGAAGCGGATTTGTGAGAGTGTGGCGGTGGACGGAAGGGGATGGAGGGACGGTGAGAATAGTGAGGTGAAGGGAGCGGCTGCACACACTATTTGTGAGAGTGTGGCGGTGGACGGAAGGGGATGGAGGGACAGTGAGAATAGTGAGGTGAAGGGAGCGGCTGCACACACTATTTGTGAGAGTGTGGCGGTGGACGGAAGGGGATGGAGGGACGGTGAGAATAGTGAGGTGAAGGGAGCGGCTGCACACACTATTTGTGAGAGTGTGGCGGTGGACGGAAGGGGATGGAGGGACAGTGAGAATAGTGAGGTGAAGGGAGCGGCTGCACACACTATTTGTGAGAGTGTGGCGGTGGACGGAAGGGGATGGAGGGACGGTGAGAATAGTGAGGTGAAGGGAGCGGCTGCACACACTATTTGTGAGAGTGTGGCGGTGGACGGAAGGGGATGGAGGGACGGTGAGAATAGTGAGGTGAAGGGAGCGGCTGCACACACTATTTGTGAGAGTGTGGCGGTGGACGGAAGGGGATGGAGGGACAGTGAGAATAGTGAGGTGAAGGGAGCGGCTGCACACACTATTTGTGAGAGTGTGGCGGTGGACCTAAGGGGATGGAGGGACGGTGAGAATAGTGAGGTGAAGGGAGCGGCTGCACACACTATTTGTGAGAGTGTGGCGGTGGACGGAAGGGGATGGAGGGACGGTGAGAGTAGTGAGGTGAAGGGAGCGGCTGCACACACTATTTGTGAGTGTGGCAGTGGACGGAAGGGGATGGAGGGACGGTGAGAATAGTGAGGTGAAGGGAGTGGCTGCACACACTATTTGTGAGAGTGTGGCGGTGGACGGAAGGGGATGGAGGGACGGTGAGAATAGTGAGGTGAAGGGAGCGGCTGGACACACTATTTGTGAGAGTGTGGCGGTGGACGGAAGGGGATGGAGGGACGGTGAGAATAGTGAGGTGAAGGGAGCGGCTGCACACACTATTTGTGAGAGTGTGGCGGTGGACGGAAGGGGATGGGGGGACGGTGAGAATAGTGAGGTGAAGGGAGCGGCTGCACACACTATTTGTGAGAGTGTGGGTGGACGGAAGGGGATGGAGGGACGGTGAGAATAGTGAGGTGAAGGGAGCGGCTGCACACACTATTTGTGAGAGTGTGGCGGTGGACGGAAGGGGATGGAGGGACAGTGAGAATAGTGAGGTGAAGGGAGCGGCTGCACACACTATTTGTGAGAGTGTGGCGGTGGACGGAAGGGGATGGAGGGACGGTGAGAATAGTGAGGTGAAGGGAGCGGCTGCACACACTATTTTTCGCCATAGACTATTATATGTTAAGGGAGCTCAGATGGTATTGTGCAGCATAATTTACTGGTTCGGCTCAATGATTTAAATAAGGGGTTTAGTTTGCTCTCTTAACCTCTATCAAGCTTTAAAAAACACCCACAAGACCCCCCTTCGATATACAGTACATGTGTACATTGTTCGGTAGAAAACTGTCCCGGCCGAAGGCCGATTCCTCTTTAGATACAGGCTCGCTATCGCTCGCCAGAAAAAACCCGACACCTAAATGGCACGAAAGGTCTTAATATTGGCAAAGAAATGGGACAAAAGGTCTGAAAATCGCCAAACTAATGGGGCAAATGTTTTGAAATTTCATAACTAATAGGGCTAAACTTGAGGGAGGAGGAGGACTCGAATAACCAACTGCCTCCCCTTAAACTGGCGAGATATAGGCTTGTCCACATCCTAATTACTTAGATATCATAATATCTTTAGATCCAAATGTGTTGTTATTTGGGAAAACTTATAAATACTATGATGCACAGATATAACAGTGTCATATGTATCCATTAATTATCGAGAAATCAGCTAGTAATGGAGTTTTTTTCTTCCCAATATTATAAAACAAAACAAACAAACATAGTCCATATCATGTCAGCTAGAGTTAATCCAAGCCCTTCGTAGTTGATTTGTCGATACAAGGAGGATAATATGAAACTACACAGTCGCGGCATCATACATATAATAAGGTTTCATAATTACCAACATATATCGCTATAATATGTTTATAATAGCCGAGTATTGAGGATGAGAGCATGGCAATATATCGTTAACAACAAACAAACAAACACACACTGCAACGCTGCAGTTGTATTTTGTTTTCATAATGTACCCGAAACTACATCGTTTGTTAATGTTGACAATAATCCCTTATTTCATATTTTGTCAACAACCATCTTTACTTCTAAACTCAATTAATGAAATCAACAAATACATGTGGTACTCCAAGGACTCGAACCTAGGATACTCACACCGACATTCCGCTCATTTATGCATTACGCTATCAAGACAGTTATATTATACTCTTAGAAAGAATTATGCACAAGTCTACGATTTAGTATGCAGTTTCAAATCCTGCATATTAATCTGAGCATGTACTACATACATACATTCTAACTGTGCTATGATAGCCTAATGTATAGGCGAATGGAAGGAGTAATTAATGTCCTTACATATGAATTAAATGTATTTAGTGTTCTATAATACATTTTACATTATCTTTGAAGGAAAGATATATATATATATATATATATATATATATATATATATATATATATATATATATATATATATATATTCTAAATGTGTGCGGATACGATACTTATAAAATTAATGAATCACCAAAAAGGGGATGTCTACATGTAGAAGCTAAGTAAATTAGATCAATGGAAGGAAAAGACTGAAACTACAGTACTTGCGAACACTGCAGTTCTTTAAAAATTGGAAAAACAGAGGAATAAATAAGAACTATAAACAAGTAGTTTTAGATTGAAGTCTCTTTACAAGAACCTCAATATGTGGTCATAATTATTAAAAAATGGTGCAACTATTAAACATTTAGCCAAATGCATTTCTCCACTTGTGTGGATCGTCAGTGGGATTTAATGCATTTAAGTAAAAGCCACTGATGATCCACGCATGATGGCCGCATTCTTAGGCTACTTTGTAAGGCCTAAAATGGCATCTCCATCAAATGTTGCTTTAACCTAAAACAAAAATCTCTTGCCAAAAGTTTAAGGAAGCATTTGGTGATAATATGAGCCAAAGCAAAACAAATAATATGGTGCAAATACTTCAAGGTCGGACGGACGTCTGTCAACATCGACGAGGGTTCTGGACAACCGACGACGAGCACAACAGACAACATAGTAAAAGTGCATGTGGCAATCCATGCTGATCATAGGCAAACTATCCATGATCCTTAGATCATAGGATTGTCGTACAGGACCATTCAACGCATTTAGTTGGACGTTTTGAACACGAGGTGCATTGCTGCAAAATTTATACTGAGACTGCTGAGCAACGACCAGAAACAGCATTACATTGCAGTCTGTAATGAAGTCAAACACCACACCAACGATGATCCCAACTTCATCTTGGAGATCATAACGGTGATGAATAATGCATTTATGGTTATGACCCTGAAACAAAGCAATATTCGTCGCAGTGGAAGTTACCAAATTGACCGCAACCGAAAACAACATGTCAAGTTCGTAGCAGTGTGAAGTCAATTTGATAATTTATTATACTTCCAAGGCATTGTTCACAAGGAATATCTCCTACTTGGTCAATCTGTAAACGGCAAGTTGTTCTGTAAGGTTTTGAAGGAACTAAGGGAGAGTATTGGCACAAATGTCCAGTCAAGTGGAAGAACAATGAATGGGTTCTCCACCAAGACAACGCACTCGCCCACACATCACTCATTGTTTGTTAGTTCCTGGCTTCCATAAATATAACTTCTATTCCCCATCCACTCTATTCCCCTGATCTCGCCCCTTGAGACTTTTTCCTGTTCCCCAAGATGAAATTCAGGCTGAAAGGGCGTCGTTTTGACACTATTGAGAAGGCCCAGGCAGAATCGCAGGATGTACTCAACACAGTAACGCTTGAGGACTTCCAAGGAAGCATGGACTAAGTGGGAAAACACTGGAATCCCTGTGTACATGCCCAAGGGGACTATTTCGAAGGAGGTGGTGGAAACTAGGAGTTAGGGTAAGTCATTTATGCTTCATGGAAAAATTCCCAGATTATTAGGTAACTTAAATTTCAATAATATCTTATCTTTTAACCCTTTGAGTACCAGCGACGTGTGTTGTATTTTATTCTAGCTATATTTAGACGATAGTATGCAGCATAGGAAGGATCTGTGGTTGTTAAAAGGGTTGGTTGAGATAGTTTGAAGCCTTATTAATGCAAGAGGTCTTTCCTAAGCTGAATAAAATCATCTAATAGTTGCTAGAATACGACAAAAAGGACGTCCCTGGTACTGAACGGGTTAAAGGTATATTGTTAGTGATGAACACGTCTAATATGAGAATATAAAGGTATATCGAATAATATATTTAACACTTACGCTGCGGGCATATTTCCGCCATATTACGGCTCATTTAGGCACTTCTGATTGATTAAGCAAGTCTCTGAATGAAATTAAATGTATTCAGCCAAAAACTAGAAGAAAATAGCTTCAAAATGACACCAAAACGAGCTTCATAGCTCGTGTGCTTCACCCACAGCACTGCCATAGACATTCGCTAAAATGAGCAATTATCGCTAATGTTGCGCTATATTTGCCTTTGACAGCGCTGTATATCTAGCGAGAGTATGGCTCATACTCCTCAGTGCCCCGGCTGGTTGGCTGGAGGAAGGATGGGTGGCCTGTCGCTCTCCCGCTCCCTCGCACTCGATTCTACAGGCTTTAAAAGGCTTTAACCCAGGAACAGCACCGAAACTCTTAAGAGGATTTACTGGGCGAAGGCGACGGGACTCTTAAGATCCAAGGCCTAAAAAAATACTTTTAAAAGACCCCAGTGACACTCAAAACAAAGGAATATATGATTAGATTATTCAAGTACATTGGGGTTTGTAATAGATGATTAATGTTAAAAACGGGGTATTACTTAGTTCTATAGGTTCAGGAACTTGTATAGCGAGGCCGGTCCTTAGTGATCTTGGCCCCATTTAATGTTCTTTTCTCTCACTAAAACATTACGCTTTCCATAATGCAGCTGGATCTGAGTACCGTACATGATTAGATTGATATCCAAAATTTGAAAATGGATATTAATCATTATCGTGTACTCAACCTTTAACTCTGTTGGTGGTGTAATGGTTTAGGTGCTTATGTTCTGGGTGTGGTGTCCCGAGTTCGAATACCGGGAGGACCATTTTTTTTTTTTTTTTCTATGTGATTGAGGGAGGGAAAAGGCAGAACTGCCTATAGCGAGTGCCTCCCCCATAGTTGAAAGAGTGACAGGGCCAAAATCAAGGGACGTTCGAGCCAAAATGCCTGGATACACGGAGTTTGAAGCAATTTAAGTCATAGGAAGAGGGAAAGACTGATTCTGGGAGAGAGTTCCAGAGCTCAGCTGTTGAGTAGAAGAAAGTTTGAGAGTAACGTTTCACTCTCGGGTTGGAGAGTTGCACAGAGTAGGGGTGGGATTGAGTTGCAAGACGGGTACCACGTGCCCTACGTAAAGGAGGTGGTATACACTGGGAAAGCTCTGAGGAACACTGATTATTATAGTAGCGATAGAATAGCGAGAGAGATGCAACATTGCGGCGGAGAGAGAGAGATTGCAGGGAGTTGTGAGTGGACGGGAGTTAATGATATGAAAAGCCTTCCTTTCAACTTTGTCTAGGAGAGCGGTGTGAGAGGAACCTCCCCACACATGTGAACAATACTCAATACAAGGACGCACTATGCCCCTGTACAGAGCAATAAGCTGTGCAGGGGAAAAGAACCTCCTAAGGCTTCTGGGAGGCTGCCTTAGCAAGACTGGTAATATGGTCCTTTCAACTGAGAGCAGAAGAAAAAGAGACACTAAGAATATTGAGAGAAGATGAAGGATTGATTTTTGTATTGTTGAAGAATAAGGGATAGCCCACTGGGAGTTCCTTACTGGTAGATAGATAGAGAAATTGGGTTTTAGAAGCATTAAAGGTAACAAGGTTTTCTCTGCCCCAATTGGAGATAGTATTTAGATCAGAATTTAAGAGTTTTATGGCTTCATTACGTTTGTCGTTGAGGGATTGCTGGCTGGGGCGTTCTGAAAAACTAATGGAGTAGTGTAAGGTTGAGTCGTCTGTGTATGAATGGATGGGAATTGAGGTACAGTTGAGATAATTTATAAAAATTAGAAAGAGAATAGGAGATAGGACAGAGCCCTGACGAACACCGGAGTTTATAGGGTGAGGAAGTGAACGATGGCCATCCACAACCGCGGCTTTTATTAGTTTATTCAAGTACAGGGGTTTGTAATTGATGATTAATGTTAAGAACGGGGTGTTACTTATTTTTATAGGTTCAGAAACTTGTATAGCGAGGCCGGTCCTTAGTGATCTTGGCCCCATTCAATGTTCTTTCCTTTCACTGAAACATTACACTTTCCATAATGCAGTTGGGTCTGAGTACATGATTAGATTAATATCCAAAATTCGAAAATGGTTATTAATCGTGATCGTGTACTCAACCTTTAACTGTGTTGGTGGTGTAAACGGTTTAGGTGCTTATGTTCTGGGTGTGGTGTCCCGAGTTTGAATCCAGGGAGGACCATAATTATGCTTTCATTAGTTTATTCAAGTACATTGGGGTTTGTAATTGATGATTAATGTTAAGAACGGCGTCTTACTTATTAAGTGAGATAATTCCCCTCCATACCTACTATCACTCCTCCACATGTGTCCCCCCCCCCCCCCTTCAATTATCACCAATTTTTCCTCTTATTCCCTTGTTTATCGGTTTACTTTCAGTGCCAATTTCCCCACCCGGTTTCAAGGTCGAAGGGGACGCATATAGAGATTGTAGTAAGAGAGAGACTTCACTAGCAAGACACCAGTGTCGATCGATAAGTGAAAGAGGGAGGGTGTGCCATGCCGGCTCTCCTCTCATGAATGAATCGGTCGGCAATACTTCGTCATTTTCACCCCCCAAATACTATTCCCACTTGTTTTATTGTTGTTACATGTTAATATCTTCATATTAAACGTAAAATAGGTACATATGAATAAGTAATAACGATATTTATCGGATAATGACGATTTTAGTCGGGAATGAGCCTCACTATGTTTGCCTGGCGGGCACTTTCAAATACCATAACTTCGCCGTTTAAAGGTTAAAATCCTGTAAATTGCTGTAAATTGCCATTGCGTTCCGGAACGTCTCCCGCAGTCAATGGGTTAAATTATAATTAGCATACCCAACCTTGTTTACCTATAAAATACCTTTTACATATATTTACAGTGCATCAATCTATCTGTTCTTTTATCCACTATCCATCCATCTATTGTCGGACCAAAGTATATACAAAATTTACGTATAAAATGTTACCAGAATAAATTACTAAACTTCCTGCATCATCCCTGTTCTAAAATATATTATCAAAGTTTGAAACAAGTATCATAAAACCATCTCCCACCCCGCCTTTTCCGCACCATACTTATTGTTTTCTTCACACGTTTTACATTTCCAGTTTTAGTTAAATTAGAGTAGACTATAGAACTGTTAAGACACTCCTAAAGGGCAGATATTATACTGTATAGCGATCGATAAATAGATAGATAATTAGTTAACCATAGATTGTTTTTTTGTTTTTTAAATACAGTGTATGTCTTACACATATGGGGAAAATTCATTAATTTATATGTTCAGCATGTTCATATGATATGAAAAATATCAATTGCTGTAAAATTTACGCATTGTATACTATATTAAATGTCCTGCCTTTATAGTAAATGTACGCATTGTATACTATATTAAATGTCCTGCCTTTATAGTAAATGTACGCATTGTATACTATATTAAATGTCCTGCCTTTATAGTAAATACCGTATGTTTTTTGTAATCAGGTTAAGAAATCCATATATATTAAACAATACCTGCTCAACCTCTTCAAAAATATGGAAGTGAAGATATCATGACTTTATCCACAAATTGACATGGATTCAAGAATGTTATTCACGGATGGTATACAGATATGCTTAGGCTCAAGTCCAATCATATTGTTAATGTCTCCCCTCCCACAAACCCCAATAGGGGCCACTTTCCGTTTGATTTGTAATCACTCTCATCTCAATAACCGGGCTGATATCCGCCGCAACTTTCACATGTGCGTTAAGGTTATGGGAAAGACGTTCTTTATTGGTTTATAAGTACCATGGTAGTCCCCCACCCCCCATCCCACCTACTACTACTAGTAGTTGTAGTTGTAGTAGTAGTAGTAGTAGTAGTGATAATAATAGAAGTAGTAGTTGTAGTAGTAGTAGTAGTAGTAGTAGTAGTAGTAGTGATAATAATAGAAGTAGTAGTTGTAGTAGTAGTAGTAGTAGTAGTAGTAGTGATAATAATAGAAGTAGTAGTTGTAGTAGAGGTGATGGTCGCAACAGCGGTAGTATTGACAAAATTGTACAATTATTTATATATTAATCACAATAATTAATGGGAGTTGTAGTGATGCTTATCATAACTTACAGTGACGATGTAAATAATAAATTAATAATAATGTTGAATAGTAATGGAAATAGTAGAAATAGCACAAGACAAGTAATATGAACAGTAGTGGTTATTTTATTGGAAGTAGTAGTAAGAGTATGGTGATAAACCTAAATGGTAATAATTATATTAGCAATGATAGTCATAACAATTTGACTTAAATATAGCACTATAAATAAAGTTGGGAAACACGGACAAATCTAATAATGAACACAATTATCAATGCTAAAATGTTGATGCAGTAAATCAGGACAATGTAGTACAACCACTAGCCACAACAACACCCACACGACTCTACATTGAACATCAAAACCCAAACAATAAAACATTACAGTGTTCTGCACAGCAGCACAGCCCCAAGTGAATCAGAGCGGGGCATCAAAGTTTGGTTAGAGTGGGTAATTACGAAGGCCTCCAAGTACACAATTGTAACCATTTAAATTACTCACCAACATAAGAGCAACAACCCAACATAAACAGAGTAGCTACTAGTACTTGCAGCACACTTTGTCTATTTATTTGTAAAGAAACGTATTATTTTAAGCTTTTTCTTGATCCTCAAAAACCGAGTCTATGCGTTCCATCAACTAACGTTCAGTCTCATAAGGGAATGCACCAAAAAATGTTGTCCCCATATGCGTCTACTAAAACCAATTTTCTTTAATTTGCAAGTAATACTGTAGCCATACGTTTTATTTGTAGTTGTGTTTAAAATAATCAAGTGACGTTGTCTCTCTAATATGGTCAGGGGTAGTATTCCAAATGTTAACACCTAGGTACATAATAAAAGTTTGGTAGTGACTCGAGCTTATGAAGGGAATCTTCAGATGGTCGCCGTTTCTAAGTTGTATCGTGCATTACAGTCGTGTTCAAAATAATTATATTGTATAATATTATTAGTAGACTTGTAAACAGAAAGAGCTGAACAGTATGAATTTAATTTTCAAGTTTATAAATCCTTAAGCTAAATAATACCAAGTGTCTTAAAAGAAGAACCCGTATTGTCAATGGTACAGTGCGTAGGGCTTTCTTTTGAATGATAAATGTAGGATTACGTGTTGTCTTATTGGCACCACCCCACACTGTCTTACCGTAGAGTGAATTATTGGACAAAATAATGAGTAAAACATTTGTTTTAGGGCAAACGTAAAAAGCATGTTATAGATTACAAGATGCTACACTGTTTACTTATTATGTTTTGGAGATGACTTATATGAAGATGCCACGATAAACGTTTTCCAATTACTACTCCCAACAACTTTGTATTACTTGTTTGCTTAAGTGAGATACTGTCTGTTGTTATTGGTTGTTAATAGGCACGAGAAGTTTTATTTATATGAAAAATTATGACGTTTTGCTTACATTTTGAGTGAGTTTATTGTTGGTTATCCAACTGTTTACGTTCATAAGGGTTTGATTTACAGTAAAAATAAGTTCACCAAGATCACGATTGCTAGTATGAAAAGTACTCTCAATTCAGTTCGGTATCTCAACGAAGACGGCGAAAAACAAACACTTGCTTATCTACATATACTCTGTATATACAGTATATATATATATATATATATATATATATATATATATATATATATATATATATATATATATATATATATATATATATACAGAGAGAGAGAGAGAGAGAGATAATGGAACATAAGGACAGAAAGAGAAGAGGATATGGTGGGTAAAAGGAAGGAGGAAGGAAGAGCTAAATTGTTGGGTTACCACAGGAGGAACAAGACATTGGGGAGGAGGGGGAGGAGAAAGAGGAAGACAAGAGGAGGAGGAGGAGAAGGATGTTGAGGAGGAGGTGGAAAAGGAAGAGAAGGATTGTGTACAGAAGAAGGAGGAAAAGGAAGAAAGGTAAAAGGTGGAAGAAAGGGAAAAGGATGTTGAGGAGGAGAGCGAGGAAGTGGAAGCAGGGTAAGAGGAGAATGAGGAGGAAAAAGAAGAGGAAGATGATGATGGAGGAGGAAGAGGATGAAGGGTAAGAGGAGGAGGAGGAAGACAAAGAAAAGGAAGATAAGGAGGAAGAAGGGGTAAGAGATGGAAGAGGAGGAGGAAGAAACAGACGGAGAAAGGAGGGGATGACGAGAAGAAGACAAGGAAGAGGAGGAGCATGGGTAAAATACAGGTCGCATACAAGACATTACAAAGGCAAATTACAAAATACAACAATATTAGCCTAAGAAAGCACACAAATTAGAGTGGCATGAATTTCTAATGTGTGGCAAGTTGTTCAAGAGAATTAACACCAACAACCGAACGTATTAACCCCTTGAGGATTATGACGCGTTTTGATAGTTTATTCAATAGACTACTTTATTCATCTTAGGAAGAACTTGTGGGAGCTAGAGAGTTAATTGAGAGAGACTTTACCCTTTTGATTCCTAGAGAGCCTTTCTAAGTTGTATAAAATCTTCTTATGCTACCCAGAATAAACTGGCAAATTGCGTCATAATCCTCATAGGTCAAAATCTCCATCTACTCTATAAATTTACCTCTTGCGAGTTTCAGGTAATGAAGTTGGAGCCGTAAACATCGATATTAAGCAAACCTGATATACTGTAATAATGTAGGTTTCTGATAAATATAAGGTATCTTGAATTTGGTTTTGTGTACATAAATGTGCTACAACCGTATTTTAGTTGGTAATTTTGATTAACCCCTTGATGATTATGACGCGTTTTGATAGTTTATTCTGGCTATTATTAGACGGTTTTGATAGTTTATTATTAGACGGTTTATTATTAGACGGTTTTGATAGTTTATTATTAGACGGTTTATTATTAGACGGTTTTGATATAGTTTATTATTAGACGGTTTTGATATAGTTTATTATTAGACGGTTTATTATTAGATGGTTTTGATATAGTTTATTATTAGACGGTTTATTATTAGACGGTTTTGATAGTTTATTATTAGACGGTTTATTATTAGACGGTTTTGATATAGTTTATTATTAGACGGTTTATTATTAGACGGTTTTGATAGTTTATTATTAGACGGTTAGACAGTTCGAAATATGTTAATTGCTGGAAGCACATTTTTAACTGTATAACATCGTCTAATAGTAGCTATAATAAAATGAAAAAGACCTACACATCTTTTCCATAATGTATATTTTCAAATATATTTAGTATTTTATATATTTCAACGAGGTGGCTTCACAACCAAACGAAAAGACCAAGAGATCACAATCAATCCTCATAGCCCAGTCACCCACGCTTTCCTGAAGGCTAGAAACCAAAATGGCACAGCATATTTTGGAAAGTACCTTAATATCCATTTTTCATTGAGATTGTATCTTAATATTGCATAATAATAACTATATTCTTGGCTCTCTTCTATATTTCAATGCACTGGTTTCACGTAACAGCTAATAATGTATAAATCTGTTTTCAAAGTTTAAATCTTATAGACATTTTAGATAATAATAAATATACACATAATTAGGATTTATTTGTCCAAAATGCATCATCTTGCATGTGTTCTAAAACGTAGTGGCATCTGCTACGTGTTTTACTATTCACCCAGTTTGTTAAGATCCATGAAGAGCTCTTCAATCCCTTTAGAAATCCGCATACAAAAGAGAGTTACAAGGAATAGTTGGTATCTCAGAGACCTTGGGGTCCATTCCGGGGAGATACTCGAAGTGGAAGGAGATAGACTGTTTAGTGCACTACACTCATTACAGAGTGTGCAAAATACTATCTACTCTCTTCTTGAACTGCTCTACTGATGAGCTGTTTACAACTTCGGAGGAAGTTTGTTCCAGGTAGAACAGATGTGAAAAAGTTTCAACAGACCCTAGTGCTGAATCTTTTCAATTAAAAATTATAATTTTCAGTCATGGTTGCGTGTTGTATTCATATTGAGGTTAATAATTTTGCTATAATCCACATTGTCATGCCCATCAAGTATTTTAAGAACTTCAATGAGCTGCCCTAGGCTCGTAGTCTGCGTGTCTCCAACAGAAAGATATCAAGAGCTCTGAACCGGTCCTCATACAGTCTTCTAATCGATGGAATATACTTTATAGTCATAGCTAGCTTGTACTCTTTCCAGTCACTCTATATATTTCCTGAGGGCTGGAGACCACAATTGAACAGCATACTCCAGGAGAAGCCCTATCAGAGCGTTGTAAAGTGTGAGGACGGTTTCCTTATTTCCATACTTAAATTGCCTCTTAATATAGCCCTATACATTCTGAGCTTTCTTCTCTACTTCAATGTACTGCTTGGAGAACTTTAGGTCACCAAATACCAAAATCCTTTTCTAGGTCAGTCACTTACAGCTGCATTACCAATAGCGAATAGCCTGACTTGGGATTTGCTTGGCCGATATGCATCACCTTGCACTTTTCCAAATTTAGAGGCATCTGCCGATTAACTGTTTAGCTACCATAGATTCTTCGCAAATAGCATATAAAGTATAAATTATGTATGTATGTATGTACTGTATATACAGTATATACTGTAATTAGGCACATACCCCATAGCTGGGGAGGGCCAGCACGAGACAGAGCCCGAACAAAAACAACATTTAAATTTACTATTCTGAGGGTCCGGGACCACTTTCGCGTTCCCTCGCCCGTTTCTCTATCTCGTCAAGTAGGAGAATTATATAGCTAAAACAAAAACAACAAACTTTACCCGTACACAAGGAGAACATAACTACAGGGTTTTGTTTACCCAAGTCGCATCCTGGAAATCAAGCAACAACAGATAAAATGAGCCATACCTAGTTACGTTTGGATAGGGGTCACTACTTCTGGCCTACTTAAGGGGAGGCAGACCGTTTTTCTGGACCCCCTTCTCCCTAATGTTTAGCCCCACTAGTTTTGAGATTATAAGACGTTCGGCCCATTAGTTTGGCGATTTTAACACCTTTCGCCCCATTTTGTTTTCAATTTTAAGACCTTTCGTGCCATTTAGGTGTCGATTATTTCCTGGCGAGCGATAGCGAGCCTGCAATTTAAGAGGAACCGGCCTTCGGCCGGGATATATATATATATATTTTTTTTTTTTTTTTTTTTTTTTCAGAGACAATGAACGGAGGAAGGAAAAACACAGATAAAACAAAAAGGTCCATGTGCCTAAAGGCATCCTCCATTCATAAAATGTTTGTAACAACTGGATTTAAACTTTTGTTGTTGTTGTTGTTGTTGTTGTTGTTCCCCAAGCTGCCTGGCCGAACAGCCCCAAGGCCCCGAGCAATTCCAAGGCCATAACCGAGCGCCCCCACAGAACCCTCCCTGCCGACCACAATAAAGCCTGGGTGACCGAAGCCACTCCATGGCGGGGAGCTGAGGAGGGTGCGGAAACGCCCGGGAAACCAAAGCCCCACCCAGGGCCCTGTGCCCCTCAGCAATTATGAAGATAAAGTTGAGGGGCAAGGGAAAAATGTGACGCTTTGGCTTCCAATCTTGGTAGATTGGGAGGTCAATCCACAGAAGAGACGCCGTCACTTGAGATCTAGAAAATATATAAGTTAAAGGAACAGTCAGAGTAAGCTATGGGTATGGCAGAGATTGCTCAGCTCTCACTCTGATAGACCAGCCCATCACCACATGACTAGAACCCAATCCTCTCAGCATCAGCTAGGAAAGGCCCTAGAAAGCCGCCTTTGGCGGGGGGATAGCTCCCCTATTTCAACCCCTTTCGGGGTTGGGCACCCGCCCCAACTTTTGTAGATTGTAAGTTTGTGGAAAGCAACTCGAGGGAAGTGAATTCCAAAGAGTAGTAGTTCTAGGGATAAATGAATTTTGATAGGCAGAAGTTCTGCATTGTGGAGGAGAAAGTGTAAATTCATGAGCGCTCTCAGCTGCCCTAGTTCTACGGGGAAAGATGTGGAGAGGCGGCACAATTGAAGCAAGTTCCTCGGAACAATTGCTGTGAAAATATCTGTAGAATAATGCAAGGGATGCAACGTTTCTTCGTATGGATAATGTAGGAAGGTCCTGTGTGATTGTAGGGTTATTGATTAATCTAATAGCTTTATTTTGAATTTTGTCCAACTGCCTCAATGCAACCACTCCACTTCCACTCCACAGAGGTGAACAGTAATCCATCTGAGAACGCACAATTTTTCTACCGAAAAATGTACAAATTTATCTTGAAGGGGGTCTAGGGGGTGTTTTTCTAAGCTTGATGGAGGAAAGCTAAACAAAATATATGAATAAATTAATTAATAGATCAAACAAACGGCCAGCCTCCCCTTAAGGACTATATGGCATTGATTAGGCCTTTCAGTATAAGATGACGCTTTTCTTCCTATTATTCTGGTTAGCATTAGTCGATTTTATTCAGCCTAGGAAGGGAGTGTGGGTATTAGATGATTAATTATTAGTGATACACATTACCCTTGCAATATTATTATGGCATTGTAAAGTTGAGTAAAATTAGATAATGTTCGCCAGAAGAAAGTGAAACATATCCTCCTCGTATACTGAGGGAGTTAAGCGAAAAGGCCGTGATGAAATGAAAGTTGACAAAGTGACAGAACGAGAAACAATGAAAAGCGTGAGGCGTGATGATGTACTTGAGAGAGAGAGAGAGAGAGAGAGAGAGAGAGAGAGAGAGAGAGAGAGAGAGAGAGAGAGAGAGAGAGAGAGAGAGAGAGAGAGAGAGAGAGAGAGAGAGAGATAGTTACACCAAACACTCTCAAATTAAATTAATGAAAGCATGTGATCATCCTGGGATTCGAACCTAGGATACCACATACAGAACTTAAACGCAAACCATTACACCATCAAGGCAGCTAAAGGTTCAGCACATGGCCAAGATTAATAACCATAAATTATATCGAACACTGGATTACACCATCAAGGCAGCTAAAGGTTCAGCACATGGCCAAGATTAATAACCATAAATTATATCGAACACTGGATTACAATCTAATCATGTGCTGAACCCAACTGCACTATTGATACACAGACTGTGCAGTCCCTGCTAAACAGTCCAGCCTTAAATATATAAAACAAAACAAAAAATTAAGTGGCTCACGTGTATTTGTGATATATACTTAATATATATATATACATACTGTATATATATGTACTAAGTTTAAGTCAAGGACAGTAAAGTGGAGGCTGTCTCCCCACCCACTAACCCCTCCGACTTTTAGATCGACAAGAACCATAGTTAGAAGAATGACCCCAGCAGAGTCGAGACAATATCTACTGGGAAATTTATAGTACAGAAGGTAATAGGATGTTTCATATTTTTAAATATACACATACACTCTCCCTCAATCTGTGTTTCCCTCATCCTATGACTTAAACTGCTTCAAGCTTCGTGTGCCCTGACATTTTGACTGTAACGTACCTTGAAGTTGGCTCTATTATTATTTCAACTTTGGGAGAGACACTTGTTACAAGTAGCTTTGCCTTTCGTCTCCTTCATTCGTATAAAACAAAATATACACATTCATATACACATATAATTATATGTAAACACATGGACATACACATACATACATACATACGCACACATGCACATATTATACAGTACATATTATACTGTACACACACATACCTACACATATACATACATATACCCACACATATATAGGCTACACATACTATATTACTCCAACCTCTTCTAGATATAAGTCTTATCTCTTCTTGAAGACGTCAAGTGAGAGAGAGAGAGAGAGAGAGAGAGAGAGAGAGAGAGAGAGAGAGAGAGAGAATAGAGAGAGTGGAGAGGAGAGGAGAGAGGGACGAGGAGAGAGAGACGGCGATGATGGGGAGAGCGAGAGGAGAGGGCCGGGAGGACTGAGACGGGAGGAGAGGCGTGAGAGAGAGTGGGGGGGGGGGGGTGGGGGGGGGGCGGGGGGGAGGGGGAGGGGCGGGGAGAGGTGCGGGGGGGATGGGGGGGGGGGGGGGGGGGGGGGGCGGGGGGGGTGTGTTGGGGGTGGGGGAGATGGAGAGAGAGAGAGAGAGAGAGAGAGATAAAGTGTAAGTGTGTGGTGGGGAGGGGGGGATTGGGCCAGTGCAAGAAAAAAGTGAGAAATGAGCGTAAGAGAGCGAGAAAGTGGCGCTAGAAAACGTTTGAGAGAGCAAGGCATACAAAGTGGGGTGAAAGAAGAATGTCAAGGGGTTACAAGGAATATATAATATATCTCAAATGTTACGATATTTCTAAGGTGATACTCAAAACAAACGTATGAAGCTATTGTACTGAACAGAAAACCGATTGTCAAGTGAGCATAATACTATTTACACCCCACATACTACTGTTAAACATCTTCAGCTCCCACCTTTCACCCATGGTTGTGTGCTATATCCACATTGAGTATAAACAAATATATTTTCAAATACATTTAGTATGTTATATATTTCAACAAGGCGGCTTCACAGCCAAGCGAACAGACGAAGAGATCACAATCAGTCCTCATAGCCCAGTCACCCACGCTTTCCTGAAGGCTAGTAACCAAAATTGTACAGCATATTTTGGAAATTAACTTAATTGTATCTTAATATAGCATAATAATAACTGTATTCTTGGCTCTCTTCTATATTTCAATGCACTGGTTTCACGTAACGGCTAATAATGTATAAATCCTTTTCCAAGTTTTAATCTTATAGACATTTTAGATAATAATAAATATACACATAATTGGGATTTATTTGTCGAAAATGCATCATCTTGCATGTGTTCTAAAACGTAGTGGCATCTGCTACGTGTTTTACAATTCACCCAGTCTGTTAAGATCCATGAAGAGCTCTTCAATCCCTTTAGAAATCCGTATACAAAAGAGAGAGAAAGAGAGAGTTACAAGGAGTTAGTTACAAGGAATAGTTAGTATCTCAGAGACCTTGCGGTCCATTCCGGGGAGATACTCGAAGTGGAAGAAGATAGACTGTATAGTGCGCTATACTCATTACAGAGTGTGCAAAATACTATCTACTC
This sequence comes from Paralithodes platypus, assembly GCA_032716605.1. Classification (NCBI taxonomy): domain Eukaryota; kingdom Metazoa; phylum Arthropoda; class Malacostraca; order Decapoda; family Lithodidae; genus Paralithodes; species Paralithodes platypus. The sequence goes on along the minus strand of CM064544.1, from coordinate 29,165,524 downwards.
TCTTCTTGAACTGCTCTACTGAAGAAATGTTTACAACTTCTGAGGAAAGTTTGTTCCAGGTAGAACAGATCATATAATTATGTGACAAAGTTTCCACAAATACTAGTGAAGAATCTTTTTAATCTAATTTCCAGTCATGGTTGCGTGTTGTATTCGTATTGAGGTCAAAATATTTAGCTATATTCCACATTGTCAAGCCAATTAAGTATTTAAAGAACGTCAATGAGCTGACCTCGTAGTCTGCGTGTCTCCAACATAAAGAAAACAGGAGCTCACAACTAGTCCTCATACAGTCTTCTAATCGATGGAATATACTTTGTAGCCATAGCTTGTACTCTTTCCAGTCGCTCTATATTTTTTCTGAGTGCTGGAGACCAGAATAGAACAGCAAACTCCAGGAGAGGTCGTATCGGAGCGTTGTAAAGTGTGAGGACTATTTCCTTATTTATATACTTAAATTGTCTCTTAATATAGCCCAATACTGACTGAGCTCTCTTCTCTATTTCAATGCACTGTATGGAAAACTTTAGGTCACTGCTAATCAAAACACCAAAATCCTTTTCCAAGTCAGTCACTTCCAGAGGCATTCCCAATAGTGAATAGCCTGACTTGGGGTTTGCTTGGCCGATATGCATCACCTTGCACTTTTCCAAGTTAAGGGGAATCTGCCATGTCTCCGACCGTTCACCCAGTCTGTTGAGGTCCAACCTGAACTTTTCAACCCCTTTGGGATCTTTCACATTCATTCCCAGTTTTATGTCATCTGCAAACTTTGAGATCACTCTCAACAGATCAGTATCGATGTAATTGACATATGTGATAAACAGAAGTGGGCCAAGGACAGATCCCTGTGGAACTCCAGAAGTGACTGCAGTTCACTCAGAAGAAACACCATTGATTACCACTCGTTGTTGTCTACCTGTTAGCCAACTTTCTATCCAATGTGTGACCTCTGTATTGATACCTAGCACACTCACTTTTGACATTAGCCTACAAAGAGGCACTTTGTCAAAAGCTTTTTAAAAATCTAAGTAAAGGATGGCTATGGCTCTACTTTTGTCATACTCAGCATTTCCATGGAAATATTCCAGCAATTTGGTACGAGAGAGAGAGAGAGAGAGAGAGAGAGAGAGAGAGAGAGAGAGAGAGAGAGAGAGAGAGAGAGAGAGAGAGAGAGAATAACGAAGGCAGTGCTGCGTTTTGAAGTGTTTGGCAAACCCACTCCTCCGCAAATGAGGAAGAAAATGAGGCGTGGAGATGTGTAGCAGGAGCCTAGTATACAGTACATGGACAACTCAACCAGTACACCTTTATAACCAGTAGCTCTCAACCAGTGCCAACTCAACCAATACTGTTAGGTTAGGTTAAGTTAGGCTAGGTTAGATTAGGCTTGATTAGGTTAGGTGATATAAGGTTGGTTAGCTAATGTTAGATAAGATTAGGTTAAGTATGGTTAGGTTAGGTTAGATATGGTTAGGTTAGGTAAGGTTAGGTTAGGTCAACAGAAGTTAGCTTCTAAATCGGTACTGATTATTTTGGCCCTCGTTGATTTGGTACTGGTTGAGATCTACCGGTTGAGTTGTCCAGGAACCACTTACAATACATGGACAACTTCAAGAAAAATTAGTTAGGTCTGTTCCAATTAAACTGGCAACAATTTCTCCTCACTTAACCCTTTCAGTACTGTGTCACTGTTTCACTATATTCTGGCTGACAATATAAGATTTAATTTAGCTTAGGAAAGACGTCTATTAATATAAAGGAGACAAATCTATCTCAAATATCCCTTAGATTTCTACAGGCCCTCTCTAATCTCGGTAATATAATATAAGGGAAAACATTAATTCTAACAAGAAAGAATATGTCGGAGTATATTCTAACATGGGTGGATGGGACTCGTTAGCCTTGGTCGGCAACTCATCTAGGGGAGACAACCTTATACAAATCCGGGTGGATGGGACTCGTCAGCCTTGGTTGGCAACCTGTCTAGGGGAGTAAACCTGATACAAATCCGTACTGCTTACCTAAGGGTAAGGCAGGTTAGTGGATGGATTAGCCGAACACCACTGTACAAAAATAGTGCTAACAAGATACACAGAGGGCCTCGGAGTCGGACGGATCCTAAATTGAGTGGTCAATCCTGTAAGTCCTTTACTAAACTGGCTCGGGTTGTCCCTCTCACAGGGAATAGGTCCGCTTGGGGGCATTCTGTGTATGGCCACCCTCGTAGGGGGAGTGGGGCGTCCGGCAATGGATGGATGGATGGGATATTCTAACAATATACCCTTTTCATAGATGTGTTTTCAATTCACAATTTCTAGTAATATATTTACACATATGCCATCAGCTTTTAACAACTTATATTTTATGCCTCAGTATCCAGCATATTGTTGTTGTTTTTTTGTTTTTTGTTTTTGTTTGTTTTAATCCAGCAAGAATTTAATAGCTGATGTATCCATTGAATTCAGGCAATGGTTACGCAATACTACAGTATATATAGCCTAATCACTAGCACCAAGCGAAACATCTTGACCCCTAACCGTGTGTAACTGAGAGAGGATGAGAGCAAACTGGCCGTACTTCCAACGCCAATATCCAGGTTGACTCTTTCCAAATAGTAAAAATGTCAGCTCCATCACTTACGAAATTCTGTGTAAAAAGATGTTTGGATCCATATATTTCGCCTCGCTATAATGAACAGTGGTTTTATGCTGTTAACAATTATTGATGTAAAGAAGGTATGCAAAAAGTATTTAAAGTGTCCATAATACAATACTTTTATATGTGTATATTGGTAGTAATAAATCCCTCGAAAATACCAACAGAAATACAGTATATGTCACTAACCCTTGCCAGCATCAGGAACACACACAGGCTCTCACTATAAATATACCCATTGATTATACAGTATATACATTATTATACCCTTGATCTTTAACTGTGATAAATTAAAGTATTGAACCTTACTAATCAACTCCAATTAAAATCTTGCCTAGATATATGGAGATTCAGACAAAAAAAGAGCTGGTAAATTATTGTCTACGCAGTAAATTTCGTCTTTGCAATACAGAACACACAACTAACTAGGTAAACCAAAATGATTGATCTAAAATGTGTTCAAATTCGTACACATAAACCATTGAGATAATTTATATATGTATCTCTTTTCTGACATTTGAACACGCATAT